>JANAVB010020199.1:540391-975802 GCA_029216955.1 Iris pallida | reverse complement strand
TTACGAAAGAAAACCATTCATTTTAATTCGGAAAGCTTGTATGTATCAGTTATTGGCAAAAATATGTAAAGTTAAACCTTGTTTTAAATGAGAAATCATAATTTTATTATACTACTATTTGTAACTAAAATGTGAGAAAGACTCATTTAATCAAATAGTAATTATTTAATCAATGTAACGAGGTAAAATCTAACTAACTTTTATGAGAAATTCGCATTTACAGGTTATTTAGCAAAACCTTGTGAGTTTTATATATATAAAAAAAAGATTCAAGAAAAACGTGAATTTGTTAAATAATACAAACTTATATTTCAAATATTAACTTAATGTGAAAACTACTAAGTTTTCATACTCATTTAATATTCTACTACGCTAAAACCAGCAACCCAGAAAAAGAAAGAAAACTACACTATTAATTACAGGCCACAGAGAAAAATAGAAAACAATGGGCTTATGCCTTACAGACCATTTACACGAATTTAAATAAGAGAAAAACATTTGGTTAGTCTTGAATATTATCCTACAAATTAATAACTAAATAAAATAATAATTTAAATTAAATTTTATCAAATGAATCTCAGACTTGGTCCAATCGTCATAATTGCAGCTAATGCCTCAACGTCCGGTGGACCCGGTTCGTTTGCATTTTCGCTGGGGCCCAGTGACCGTTAAGGTCGTCGCCCAAAAATATTATAAAATAACATTTTTATATCAAAAATTATTTTTAAAAATCGTTTTATTATTTTGCAAAATTTTCGGCAGCATCTCCTCTGTTTTTGGTCAACCCAAAAACTGGAATACACCGTAAACCTGCAACATAACTCCAAAAACTCCAATATATATATATACCACATAATAGTATTTTCCAAAACCCAATCCATCATATTAAACTCAACAGAACCCAATCCAGCATCCACAGTTTCCGAAGAAACTTCGGAATCAAAAATAGTAACGTAACTGTTACGTTGTCGGAATCCCGGATTCCCGAGGAACTCGGTTGGACCAGTATCATCATAGACTAAAAGAAAATAATTGGGTCAGAGTGTACCGACAACGGAGTTCCGATTTGGATCTCGGAACAGGAACGGGTCAGCACTGGAAATGGACGGGACAGTCACCGGGGCAAACGCCGGCGGTCAGCGGGTTGCCGGGGGTCGGGCGCCGGCCAGGGGGCGGCGGCAGGGCGCGGGTGACGGGTTCGTCGGCGGCGAACGGTGACGCGGGGGCCGCGCGGGTCGGCGGCAGGCCGCTGGAAAGGGGCGCCGGCCTCGGGATCTCGCCGGGGAGCGACGGTCGGCTAGGGGTGGTGGATCGAGCTCCGGGAAGATCGCCGGAAATGGTGGTTTGGGAGAAATTGGGAAAAAAAAATGGTGATAGAGTTTGAGATGGAGATAAAGAAGGAGAGGAGGGTTTATATAGGAAAATATAGGGCGGTTACCGGAGAGGGGATCCGAAGGATCGCCGTCGGTTTCGGAAGGCCGAAGGTCGTCGGTTGATCCGTTGAGGAAGGTTCGGCCATAACCGAAAATTCTTTCGGTTCCTCTCGGAAGACCCACAGAAAAAATGAGATGAAAGTGAATGTAAGTTTCACTTTCTCTCTCTCTAACTTAAGTAACCATTAATAAGAACAAAATTCCAATGGGCTAACATGTCAAGGCTTTTGGGCTTTTAATTGAAAAATAAATTTTAAGGAACCTATTAATATAAAGCTTTGGGCTCTAGGCTTAAATAAAAATTGGGCCTAATAAAAAGGCTAAATGTTTAACATTTGTTTAAAAACAATTTTAGTCTTATTTAAAACTTTATTTAATTTATAGAAATAATTATTTTAGACTCCAATTGGATTCGGATGCGGGTCTGGGTTGACATGCAAAAATCCAAATTAATTAACTTTGGAAAAATTAATTTATACTAACAAATATTAACTAATTATCTAACAAAAATTCATTTAATAATTACAATTAGAATTTAAAATTGCAATCTAAATTTATGGGTTTTTACAGAGCTACAGCATCAAAATACTTGGTCTGGAATCTCTCCCTGAATACTGTCCAGGCAATAGGGGCCACTAATCCAACGGCCTGCGCCGTCCACCAGCTGCGGGCAAGATCCAATAGCTATAGGCGCACTACGGCCTCCTTCTCGTTCTCTGGAGTCATGCTGCTTCTAGAATCACCTATGTGTCCTGAAGCCATGCATCTGCAGCGATCGCATCTTCACTGCCGTCGAAGAAGGGAGGGTTCAAGCGCTTGAAGCTGTTGGCCGTGCTATTACCCTGATGACCTCCTATGGTCAAAGCGTCTGCCACAGCCCAGGTGCAAGGCATCTCCTCGACGATCCTGGGAGGCTAATAGTGACCTGATGAGACCCACTAAAGTGCCATCATCAGGCTCTGCAGGCTGGACGGGCTGAACTGGTGGCTCTCCTCCAATAGGCACGACTCTGGAGGCTACTCTTGAATGCTGGGCTTGATCTCCAGGTTGCTGCTGGTCCACGGGAGGTGCTCCGCCCTGCTGATCGGCAGGTCCAGGAACAATACCGCTGAAGAAGACGACATAGAGAACATAAGGAAGGACCAGGACATCAACGATACAAGCAGTGATCAGGTCAAGATTACAGGGATTTAGAGGATACGAGGAGATCAAGGGCGAGTACTGATTGAGACATCTATTCGGTAAACCCTCACATATCTTGATTTACAAGACCTGCATGGGCCACCACTAAAACCATGTAACGCCCAGAACCAGAATACTGGAGAGCGGAGGCGTACATAGCCAGCTACGTATATTGAAGTGCAACCCACCTCGCTATACGGTCACGGCTGTCTAGATACATGAGGTTTAACTACAAACCAACAGTCTCATATGGTCGTGAACAAGCCTATTGTCTCAATCTCAAGCAAGCAATAATAGTTACAATATGCCAGAGCACCAAATATATAATAGCAAGGTGTCTCATACATTACATATGGATGATCATGAAGCTAGTCGTACAAAATGTTGAGACTAGCAAGAGTTCAGTCATACATGATCAACCCTAGGATCTGTCAATCATGTTACAGCCCGTAAGCAGAAAGTAAGTAAGGTGCAACACGAGCTAACACGTGCTCGCTGGCTAAATGCCTCAAAATAATTTTTATAATAAAGTGGGAGGACAAAAAAACCCACTCGTTGCTAGGGTTACGCCTGGTGGTCACCATCTGGCTGGAAGACAGGTGGATCCTCTGGTGCTGCTCCGATATCTGGCCACACAAAACCAGCTGGGTCAGACACCAGAAAGAGCAAGTGCCACAAAGGAGGCTTCACTTAGGAACTAAAACCAGCAAATCATAATAGAATATTAAAGATAAAAATAAAGAACTGATAATAATAGAGATAATAATAGTAAACTGAGTACAAGGAAACCATTCAAGTAGCCAGGTCACAATCCTTAAACCAAATAAGGACCGGGTTGCAGCCCTTCACCTGAATAGAAATCTGTCAAATACTATTGGTACAGTGAAGACAATAAACGAAGAGAGGACAAAGAACTGCTCCGGGAGCCAGGTTACAACCCTTAAATCAAATAAGGACCGGGGTTGTAACCCTTCGCCTGAACAGAACTGGACCTCCGATCTTTATTGCTAAGGCCAGTATAAATTTATGGTATTAAGGTAGGTAAAACATGACGAACATGGCATGGGATTGCAATAAGACAATAAACGAAAAGAGGACACAGAACTGCTCCGGGAGCCAGGTTACAACCCTTAAACCAAACAAGTATCGGGATTGTAACCCTTCGCCTGAACAGAATTGGACCCCCGATCGTTATTGTTGGCAAGCATCAATAATCATGTCATGTCACAATCTTGCACAGGATCAGGATAAGACTAAGCTGGAATAAACTCCATCCAATCAATCACGGCCAATCAAGAGTACGGCTTGATACTTTTAACTAACTAGGGTTATCACATGTCTAGTTACTACAAGATACAATGAGATTATCCCAACAGCCACAAATCCTGCAGACCATCCGGTTATCCAGGTCGAATGTCTGTTTATGAAGAATGCAACACGTGACTGTGTGCTGAAAATGTGCCCTACTCGTCGGTAGGCTACAAGTCTACTGAATGCGCCCAGATAACGGAATTGCCTGTAGCTGGGAATCTCTTCATGACTACTGAATCATTCTAGTTAATTAGCCTTAGTCAATTTTAGTAGGTACCCCTGACCGTGGTACTTAGGGATCCCCATCCTAGACATGATGCAAGACAGTACCAGTTTATTTGTACAAACGCAATCGCCCATGGTGTCCAGGTCATTCATACTTGTCATGTTATGCTAGCTATAATAACAGCATGTCATGATATATCATGTCAGTTTGTTTGTCAAGAGTGCGCCACAGTCGGCCATTATCGTGTTCTATTCTTACCTTATCATGAATGAGAGAAACTTGCAATAAAATAACTAGTGACATATTCTTGAAGCCAAGGAAAAGATCTACAACTTTTATGTTTTGAGTTTTTTAATATTCTAGCTACAAAATAACTTAAACATGCAAAACAGTGAAATAGAACAATTCCGGCGCATGGAATTCCTGCACGATCGGCCTGTGGGATTCCTGCACATCGGCGCGTGGGATTCCTGCGCAATCGGCGCGTGGGATTCCTGCACGATCGGTGCGTGGATTCTCGGCGCGTGGAATTCCTGCACAATCGGCGCGTGGGATTCCTGCACAATCGGTGCGTGGGATTCCTGCACAATCGGCACGTGGGATTCCTGTACATCGGCACGTAGGATTCTTGCACAATCGGCACGTGGAATTCCTGCGCAATCGGCGCATGGGATTCCTGCACATCGGCGCGTGGGATTCCTGCACAATCGGCGCGTGGGAAACTCACGTTGCGTCTTCACTACATGCGCGTAGGGAACCTACGCGCATGACACGCTCAGAGTTAAGGGATGCGTTGCCGGGACTTCACAGCGCATGGCCTCCCGGGCGCATGGGGGGTCATCGTCCCCAAACAGCAAGTTCATCCATGAAAGTTTCGAAAACTTGCCATGGCCATAACTTTCTCATCCGAAGTCGAAATCAAGCGAAACAAAAGCCAAAACTGCATGAAATTGAATTCTCTACAGCATAGAACCATTAGTTTTCGAAAATAACCAAGTTTTAGATATCAAAACCAAAGAAACCGAAAAGTTACAAACTTAAATCTACAAGAATCCATCCATCAAATCCAAAAATGTCAAGTTTTAAAGAGGCTTAGAATCAAGTAAAGAAGAGAATGGAACAATAAAACTTGAGATCCATCATGAAGCAAGTTTGCACTTGCCTAAGCTCTCTCTCTCTCCCTCCTGGTGGTTGAAGAAGTAATGGTGGAGAAAAAGAAGTAAATGAAGAGAGAGAATGAGGGAATGGGTTAATAAATGGTGATGGTGGTGGTAGATAGGAGTTCTCCCCTTGGTTTATGATGAACCAATAAACAACCCAAGCCGAACCAAGCCATCCCAAAATAGACCAAGCCAGGAGACATAAAATACGAGTCAAGATACGTATACGTATTCCAAATACGTAATACGAACCACGGTCATTACAAGAGTCAATCCTCCCATCTTGAGTCGATATGTCTTATCGTTTTGTCGAGTCGATGCAGCTTGATTTCATAACTTCGTTGCATGGCCAACTCTCCTGACTTAGCCATTCGAGCACTTCGTGTTTTATTGAATTATACGTCCGATTTGGCTTACCATGCCAACGCCTTAGTCCGTCGTAAGGCGACGATTGGTTTCGCGGACCCCTTTCTGAATAAGGCAAAATATCGACCTCTAATATTTCAGCGTAAACGTATAGCCTGCACATGAAACCAACTAAAATCAATACTTGCATCGATTCGGACTTGCGCCTTGGTCGATTCGATTTCTTAGAATCTTCGAGCCGTCTCAACGCACTTATCCTTCGGGGCAATGCGGCGCTTCGCATCGATTCAACTCGATGCATTCTTTAGGACAATCCAACTCTTCGCATCGACTTAGTTTGATTCGTTGCTCGGGACAACATAACTCTTGTATCGATTCACATCGATACATTTCATTCGGTCAACGCGACTCATTGAGTCAACGTCTCAGCGTAATGCGCCGTGCGGAGCGGAGCATTACAGAATATACCACTCAAAACAAGGTTTGTCCTCGAACCAAAACCAACACTCCAATTAAGTATTTTATAGATCGTTTCATGATCTCGTCACACCAATGTTGTTCAGTTTCACACTATCTTGCAAGCTTTTCATTAATATTTCAAATCTTTCCTGCAGCTTGATTTGAATTTGTATACAACTCGATTTGGATCCGTACCTATATTCAAGGTATCCCAAAGATATATGTATTTTGACCAAGTCCAGTGGTAGCAAATTGGAAGAACGCTAACAGGTAATTTCAATCCTATGTTTGCCATCTCGTACTCTCGATCGGACTTATCTTTAGCAACTGTTCTCGAAATTTTATCGCATACGTATATTCGATACATACGTGATTCATCCAATGAAGTCACTGCACGCGACGCGATTTAGAATCATATTTCTCATTTCGTATGTTTCGTATGGAATATCAACTCTATACGTCGAGTCGAGCCGTCGCGCATCCGATTGCAACGATCCTTCGCAACGCCTTGCGTTAGAAGTCGCCACCCAACTATTTTCGATGTCTGGATATGCAACTTATCTCGATACGATATTCCTTTGTTGACTTGCAAATGCATCACCATTCAGGACTACGTCCGCTAGGTTACTTACCTAGACATCGTGCTTAAATTTTTCTGACGAAACTTTAAATTGACATTACAAAAAGGCCACAATCTATTCGACACAACAGTTTATATCAAGGCGATGGTGCTTAAGGCAAAAATCACTTTGACTCAAGGTCTCTACGATGTATCTTACGTTCGATTCCTAACGAGTATGAATTTCTAACCAAATTCTATACTTGTCCGTCTCGCAACATCGAATATAAGTTTGATTAACACAAGCTCAATTGTAAGATGAATCCGAATCTAACGACATAACTCGTAAGTCATTTCCTTATCGTTCCCTCTCGTGCATAGCACGATTCTCGCAATCGCCTATCCGTATCACCAAGTTCGTTGGTGAATTTCTAGTTCGATTGTCGACCAACATAACCATTCAAGCATTCATCCGACTAATACTCAAAATCAAGCTACATCATTCTTAATCGAAAGCTGTCACGACCCGTTACCCAAATTGTTGGGCCGGGCCGAGCCATGTCCAGCCTACGCTTAAGATAAAGCGCAGTAAGCTGTTCTAGAGATAACAAGATAAGACTAAATGTGCTAACAGTTCTATAAGTGAAGAAGAAACATAAATGCTCCAAACACAAAAGTCGTCGTATATAGTAAAATATCCAAGTACAAGTAAACTGAAATATAAAACTGGATACATGTCCAGTTACAAAATGATATAGTCTAATACATGACTACACTAAGTATCCCAAGCAGCTAAGCAAACTAGACGAGTCTCCCCGCAGGAACATCCTCGTATGGCAAAACCGGATCCTCGACAGTAACTCCACAATACGAATCACAGAGCAACTCCTCCTCAGTAAGTATACCTACAACGTTATCCTGTCAGGACGGAAGCAAGTACAACCTCTACAACTAAAGTACTGAACATATAATGAAAGAGATGTACAACAAGGATCATGGTGTGATGAGTCTATAAAACAGGAAATACTGGAAACATGTCGTCATGGTACAACTGGGATCATAGTATCATAGTAACATAAGGAACATGGCATCTATCTCATGTCGTATCACAATCATGTCATCATAATCTATCATGGCAAGGATACATATGTCATAGAGACAGATGTATATGTAATGTTTAAAACTGTAGCAGGTACGTGATCGGTCAATAGATGTACAAAATGCAGTGGGCATATGTATATAATATACGTTCCGTACAAGACTCAAGCGATAGATGTACAACGTACAAATAGAGCAGTATTGGCCTACGGACAAGGTATGCATATAAAATGCGACCAAGCTCGCTACTATAGGGGGGGTCATGATCACGTACAATACTATCAGTTTCCCCATAACTCATATTCTAATCATGTGAGAGATACATCAAGACTGTTCTAAGCATGGTAGTAATGGAAAGTACAACATGTGACGTTTTAACTTGCTACCCCAAGGATCAGCATTTAACATGGTTAATACATGTTCTAGCATTAAAAGACAGTAAATAAGTTTGTAGATGTACTTGCCTCTAGCAAAACAAGCTGCGATAAAAGTGCTATGGATGTCCGGTAACTCGTCACTGTAGAAATATATACATAAACTTAGCTTTTACACTAAGCTAAAACACTAGGACACTAATTGGTGCGACATGACTTGTGACTGGGCACCTAGCCAATAATGATGACTTGGCATAGGAGACCAATGTGGGGTGACACACTACGTTAACTAACTTTCTAGGGTCTTTACACTAGTGAGGGATGGGGTTCAACACGACTAAAACTCCAAATAACACAAAAAGCTACAAGTCGTAATTAATCAATAAATAAATCAAAAGATCATTGTGTTCTAACAATTTTAGAGATAGGCAAAAAGTCTAGTTTTTCTTAAAGTAAAGTATCAAAGTGATCCTTGTTAATCATAGAAATTTATTATAATTTTTCTGGAATTTATTAACCAGTACAAATATTTTATAAAAATCAGTTTCCTAAGTATACAGAAAGTGAGTTTTGGTTTCATATGCCAAACTAGTGGCAAAACAGTAAATTAAATACTACAAAAATTATACTAAATTAGCCAACTTAACAAAGTATCTAAAAACTATTTTTCCATAATTTTAGCAATACTTTAAGTATTTTTAGAAAATCAAAAACAGCAATGCACACAATAATTAATTATCTGCGTATTTTGTCCATGTATGTAATTTGAACCAAAGTTCAAATACAGGACCCAAGGCCATGAATCAAGTCCAATATGACTTGTACAGGTCTTGAATGTGTGAAAACACATTTGAGCCCAAATACCCATGCTAGGCTTGGACATCAAATGGTTGCAGTAATTTAAATACAATAAAAATACAAGTTGGTAATAGTCAAAATAAATATATTATTTTAATAAGGTAAATTTTACATAGTAGTTACAAAAGTGTGACAACTTTATTTTATAAAGATAACTTACACTAAGTAAAGTAAAACACATATATAAAAGTATATCTACAATATTTATATTTACACATAAATATATAGATATTTATATCAAGGATATATATACATCCATATATTAAAAGTTACATATATATATATATGTAAGGAAAATAATTAATTTATAGAGTATATATATAATGTTTATATATAAATATATATATATATATATATATAGAGAAAACATTTGATAATAAAGTGTATAAATTAATATATATACACACATGATAAATATATACATATATACATATATGTATATATATAAAAATACTGACATATATACATAAAATTACTAATTATAAAATATATATATACATATATATAAAATACTGTCAAAACAGTATATACATATAACTAATATACATATATATATATATATATATATATATATATATATATATATATATATATATAAAAATATATATATATAACTAAAAAAAGAAAAAGAAAAAGAAAAAAAGAAACAGAAAAAGAAAAGAAAAGAAGACAGAAAGAGGGGGCTCGAACTCAGCCCAGCAGCGGGGGGGGGGGGGGGGGGGGTTCTAAACTGTGCGGGCTGGCCAGTAGGCCAGTCCGGCCCGATTGTTAGGATAGGGTTTTGTTTTATTTTATTTCGTTTTAGGTTAGATTAATAATAAAAAAAAAAATATAAATATCGGCCCTGTGTCCTGACAGTTAGGGACACAGGTAATTACGTGTCTAGGCTAGCACGACACGCACGGTTCAATTCTCTCGTGTCCAGTTCTATCAAAATGTTCGCCAGGACACGGCGAACCACATATGTGGACACCAGCCTCACACGACACGGTTTGACACAGTTACTCACGTGTCCGGCGAAGAGGAAGGGTTTTCGAAGGAGCTCGACGGCGGAGAAGGCGTCGGCGTCACGGCGCTTGGGTGGCGCTGGGCGCGGCTCGACGAGGCGGTCCTGATGGTGGTGGTTGCGGGCGGTGGTGCTCGGCGTAGGGGCTGGACGGGGGCTCGCCGGAGTAGAGCTAGGGTTAGGGGTTCGTCGGAGAAGAAAGGGGGTTTTCGTGGTCGTGGTGGTCGGTTAGGGTTAGGGTTTGGTCTGGGGAGCAAGGTGGGGGGTTAAATAGGGTCTATGGGCGGTGGAAAGTCGGTCGGGACGTGGGGGGGGGGGGGCAGCTGGCCGGTCGTCGGCAGCTGTCCGGTCGTCGGGGGGGTTAGGTTTAGGTTTTGCACAAAAGTCCCTAGGTTTTAGGATTTCACAAATAGGTCCTCCCCAATGTCAAATGTAAATTCTAATTTGCAAATTGACTCCCGCAAGTATTATTTGCAAAATATAATTATAAAAGACAATTGGGTTATTGCAAAAAGTATTTAAAACAATTCTAAATATTGCAAACCTAATTTAAAACAATTTATAAAATTGCAAAATGGTATTTCTGGTATTTAAAAGCTATTTAAAAATTATAAAAAAATTCCTAAAAATTCCTAATAATTATTTAAGACTATAAATGACATTAAAAATTAATTAGCACTAATTAAAAAGAATTTGAAAATCAGGGGCTTACAAGTCTTCCCTCCTTGAAAAATTTCGTCCTCGAAATTCACAAGGATTGAAGACCCGACAATATTCTAACATAGCAAGCAATGCAACAAATGACTAAGACTACGGTCAAAACTAACCTCCCGAAACCTGTTCCGGCTCCGGCTCAAGGACTAGGCTATAAGTCTTCCCCTGGGGTCCCTTGGCTACTGGGCAGTCTCGAATCTGATGGATGACAGACCCACAAGCTAAACACTGACCCAATCTCTTTCTGCAGACGAGAAAGTCATGGCCTTGCTTCTTGCAGTATACACAAAAAGCTCTTTTCTGCTGCTGTCGGGGTCCCGGGGCTCTAACCGGCGGGGTCTGACGATGTGTGTAGGGGATGGTAAGTCTGCGGGGGTGGCGTCGGTGCTCTCTGCTGGAAAGCCTGACGCTTGGACGGTCCCTTATGGTGTACAGAAGCCGGCCTCTTGCTAGACAGAAGACGCTCCTCAATGCTCCGGGCCAATTCTAGGCTCTGGTAGAGTAGGGTAGTCTGCTCCTGATGGGTTGTTAGGAACCCCTGGATCAGTGTGAGCAGCTGGGTCCCGTCGAGTGTGACGAAAGCCTGGGTGGGTATAGTGATAGGGGGTGGTGGAAGTATCGGGTCCTGCCGGGCCTGGGATGTGGAAGGTGGTATCTGGGTCTGTGGATCTGTGGAGTGGGGGAAAGTGGTAGGTGGAGATGCATCAGTCAACTGATCAGCTGACTGGATATGGAGGGCCCCATTCTCGGGGGTAACATGCTGGGACGAACGAGTAAGCACCATCTAAATTACACATAAAAAGACTTATAAGGACTTGTTTAAAGTAAGCAATCATATGCAAGAAAATCTAATTATAATAGCAAACATGTGATGTGTTTCCTATTGTTGCAATCCTAGCATTCCTCTAGGTGTTCTAAGCGTCTTTCCTAATGTTGTCTAATTACCTTAAGTTCCTAATTGCAGGCATGTTTGGTACAATAACGTAACCAAACAATTTAGTCAGGACCTGCATGGGCCACCAAAAAAAATATGTCACGACCCGTTACCCAAATTGTTGGGCCGGGCCGAGCCATGTCCAGCCTACGCTTAAGATAAAGTGCAGTAAGCTGTTCTAGAGATAACAAGATAAGACTAAATGTGCTAACAGTTCTATAAGTGAAGAAGAAACATAAATGCTCCAAACACAAAAGTCGTCGTATATAGTAAAATATCCAAGTACAAGTAAACTGAAATGTAAAACTGGATACATGTCCAGTTACAAAATGATATAGTCTAATACATGACTACACTAAGTATCCCAAGCAGCTAAGCAAACTAGACGAGTCTCCCCGCAGGAACATCCTCGTATGGCAAAACCGGATCCTCGACAGTAACTCCACAATACGAATCACAGAGCAACTCCTCCTCAGTAAGTATACCTACAATGTTATCCTGTCAGGACGGGAGCAAGTACAACCTCTACAACTAAAGTACTGAACATATAATGAAAGAGATGTACAACAAGGATCATGGTGTGATGAGTCTATAAAACAGGAAATACTGGAAACATGTCGTCATGGTACAACTGGGATCATAGTATCATAGTAACATAAGGAACATGGCATCTATCTCATGTCGTATCACAATCATGTCATCATAATCTATCATGGCAAGGATACATATGTCATAGAGACAGATGTATATGTAATGTTTAAAACTGTAGCAGGTACGTGATCGGTCAATAGATGTACAAAATGCAGTGGGCATATGTATATAATGTACGTTCCGTACAAGACTCAAGCGATAGATGTACAACGTACAAATAGAGCAGTATTGGCCTACGGACAAGGTATGCATATAAAATGCGACCAAGTCGCTACTATAGGGGGGGGGTCATGATCACGTACAATACTATCAGTTTCCCCATAACCCATATTCTAATCATGTGAGAGATACATCAAGACTGTTCTAAGCATGGTAGTAATGGAAAGTACAACATGTGACGTTTTAACTTGCTACCCCAAGGATCAGCATTTAACATGGTTAATACATGTTCTAGCATTAAAAGACAGTAAATGAGTTTGTAGATGTACTTGCCTCTAGCAAAACAAGCTGTGATAAAAGTGCTATGGATGTCCGGTAACTCGTCACTGTAGAAATACATACATAAACTTAGCTTTTACACTAAGCTAAAACACTAGGACACTAATTGGTGCGACATGACTTGTGACTGGGCACCTAGCCAATAATGATGACTTGGCATAGGAGACCAATGTGGGGTGACACACTACGTTAACTAACTTTCTAGGGTCTTTACACTAGTGAGGGATGGGGTTCAACACGACTAAAACTCCAAATAACACAAAAAGCTACAAGTCGTAATTAATCAATAAATAAATCAAAAGATCATTGTGTTCTAACAATTTTAGAGATAGGCAAAAAGTCTAGTTTTTCTTAAAGTAAAGTATCAAAGTGATCCTTGTTAATCATAGAAATTTATTATAATTTTTCTGGAATTTATTAACCAGTCCAAATATTTTATAAAAATCAGTTTTCTTAAGTATACAGAAAGTGAGTTTTGGTTTCATATGCCAAACTAGTGGCAAAACAGTAAATTAAATACTACAAAAATTATACTAAATTAGCCAACTTAACAAAGTATCTAAAAACTATTTTTCCATAATTTTAGCAATACTTTAAGTATTTTTAGAAAATCAAAAACAGCAATGCACACAATAATTAATTATCTGCGTATTTTGTCCATGTATGTAATTTGAACCAAAGTTCAAATACAGGACCCAAGGCCATGAATCAAGTCCAATATGACTTGTACAGGTCTTGAATGTGTGAAAACACATTTGAGCCCAAATACCCATGCTAGGCTTGGACATCAAATGGTTGCAGTAATTTAAATACAATAAAAATACAAGTTGGTAATAGTCAAAATAAATATTATTATTTTAATAAGGTAAATTTTACATAGTAGTTACAAAAGTGTGACAACTTTATTTTATAAAGATAACTTACACTAAGTAAAGTAAAACACATATATAAAAGTATATCTACAATATTTATATTTACACATAATATATAGATATTTATATCAAGGATATATATACATCCATATATTAAAAGTTACATATATATATATATATGTAAGGAAAATAATTAATTTATAGAGTATATATATAATGTTTATATACAAATATATATATATATATATATATATATATATATATATATATATATATATATATATATATATATATATATATATATAAAACATTTGATAATAAAGTGTATAAATTAATATATATACACACATGATAAATATATACATATATACATATATGTATATATATAAAAATACTGACATATATACATAAAATTACTAATTATAAAATATATATATACATATATAAAATACTGTCAAAACAGTATATACATATATATACTAATATACATATATATATATATAAATATATATATATATATATATATATAACTAAAAAAAAGAAAAAGAAAAAGAAAAAAAGAAACAGAAAAAGAAAAAGAAAGAAGACAGAAAGAGGGGGCTCGAACTCAGCCCAGCAGCGGGGGGGGGGGGGGGGGGGGGAGGGGTTCTAAACTGTGCGGGCTGGCCAGTAGGCCAGTCCGTCCCGATTGTTAGGATAGGGTTTTGTTTTATTTTATTTCGTTTTAGGTTAGATTAATAATAAAAAAAAATATAAATATCGGCCCTGTGTCCTGACAGTTAGGGACACAGGTAATTACGTGTCTAGGCTAGCACGACACGCACGGTTCAATTCTCTCGTGTCCAGTTCTATCAAAATGTTCGCCAGGACACGACGAACCACATATGTGGACACGAGCCTCACACGACACGGTTTGACACAGTTACTCACGTGTCCGGCGAAGAGGAAAGGTTTTCGAAGGAGCTCGACGGCGGAGAAGGCGTCGGCGTCACGGCGCTTGGGTGGCGCTGGGCGCGGCTCGACGAGGCGGTCCTGATGGTGGTGGTTGCGGGCGGTGGTGCTCGGCGTAGGGGCTGGACGGGGGCTCGCCGGAGTAGAGCTAGGGTTAGGGGTTCGTCGGAGAAGAAAGGGGGTTTTCGTGGTCGTGGTGGTCGGTTAGGGTTAGGGTTTGGTCTGGGGAGCAAGGTGGGGGGTTAAATAGGGTCTATGGGCGGTGGAAAGTCGGTCGGGACGTGGGGGGGGGGGGCAGCTGGCCGGTCGTCGGCAGCTGTCCGGTCGTCGGGGAGGTTAGGTTTAGGTTTTGCACAAAAGTCCCTAGGTTTTAGGATTTCACAAATAGGTCCTCCCCAATGTCAAATGTAAATTCTAATTTGCAAATTGACTCCCGCAAGTATTATTTGCAAAATATAATTACAAAAGACAATTGGGTTATTGCAAAAAGTATTTAAAACAATTCTAAATATTGCAAACCTAATTTAAAACAATTTATAAAATTGCAAAATGGTATTTCTGGTATTTAAAAGCTATTTAAAAATTATAAAAAAATTCCTAAAAATTCCTAATAATTATTTAAGACTATAAATGACATTAAAAATTAATTAGCACTAATTAA
The DNA here is from genome assembly GCA_029216955.1 of Iris pallida. Lineage (NCBI taxonomy): Eukaryota > Viridiplantae > Streptophyta > Magnoliopsida > Asparagales > Iridaceae > Iris > Iris pallida. The sequence goes on along the minus strand of JANAVB010020199.1, from coordinate 960,489 downwards.
AAAGAATTTGAAAATCAGGGGCTTACAAAAGCTGTTCCAACAATTCTCGATCGCCTAGACTTATTGTAAACATGTACCATATTTTCTTTCTCGATGCAATTTCATATGCAACATCGCATGGGTCATCTTACAGTCTGTAACATTCAATTTGATTTGGCAGTCAAGTCTTCTAGGATCAGCTGCCCTGAAGCTACGCTCGATAATTGTGGATCATCACTGAAGGACGGTTTACTACGAACCACGCTATATCTTATTTCAGAGCCAAATCATGTTCCGACGATTTCTATGCGACTACCCAATTTTGGATAAAACTATTTCTATTGGCGCAAACCGATGCACAATTATCCTCCGGGTAAAGTCATGTACTACCGTCGATGATTCTGCTATTCATGACGCATCTACTCGTATTGAGTTTGAGTCTCTCTTATTTGCGGTCGACACACGAGATGCTATACGCATCGAACAATCATCGATGACTTATAGTCTTGTCTTGATCAATCACAAAGTTCACGATCAACCAGTTCTTTCATTCTCGTATTGTTATTTTCGAAAATCTAGATATCGTAGACCTACCCCGTTGTGTGTTCTCATATCGTGCTTACGTTTCTTGGTGTATCAATTTTGATAGTTCATATCAATTTCGATAGCGTAAGGGTCAACTTTGATTCTGTTTCAACGTCGACAACTTGTATTGCATACATCTAAGTTCTCCACAAACATTTTCGTACGTCTCAAATTATTTCTCGATTCGTTGCATTCCGTTATGCTTTGATCGCGTAATCGAGTTACCGATTATCCAACATCGAACCTTCGAGTTATACGATCATGCCCTCTAAGATTTTTACGTGTTTCAGTCGTACTCAAATGAGTTTTGCCATAATGTAACCAACTATCTCTTAGGCACTGTTTACCCGCATCAACTAACTCTTCACCGAAGTCGCATATCGTACGATCCGATTATAATTCGTCTCGCCCAATATTTCTATCGAGATCGCAAGTCGTGCGACTCATTTGTAAGTTCGAGTTTTCCTTTTCTGTCGATCCGATTATTGCTTCAAGGCATAATCGTTTCGCTAGTCTCGGTCGTCCGACCGACTTATAAGTTCCGCTCGACGTATCATTCCTTGATACGAGTCTCGCCTTATCGTCCCAACCGATTTTCGAAGAACACTTGCATCAATAGTTCGTCATACAAATCCTTAATCGAGTCTCGGTGCTATCCCGTCTATTGCGTACAAACCTTCCGTAATTTTCACAATGCATCTATGCAATTTATCGCACAAGTGGTATATCATATACCGCTCGGAATTGAGTCATTCTTCGCATACGTGGTATGACATATACCACTTGGAAATCAAGTTATTTCTCTCGTATTATACTTAGTATGAACCAACAATCTCTTTCGACTCACGATTTTTGCAGTAATCGTGCTTGATCACAACCGTAACTTTGATTAAATCAAATCTGACACAACTCGGCCAATATTTTCATTTGCCAACACAAGTTTGGTGTGCAATCGAACGATTCATTCTATCGATTTATGATTTCAGTTCCTTCTATTGCATCTCGTACAATAATTTATTTCCAATCTCCTTTGTACTCCGTGCAACGATTACTTTGATATGCGTTGCACCACGTGCAACAATTTACATCCGACACGCGTTGTATATCGTATAACGAATTATTTTTGACATTCATTGCACCTTGTGTAACGATTTTATTTTTGACATCTGTTGCACCTCATGCAATAACTTATTCTCGACTTTCAAAGTCAATGCTCAAATCTGTTCAACACATTCGATATTGACTTATCATTTTCATTGCAATGCATTTTTTAAGTTTTCGTATTGGTGCAACCAATATTCATAACCCATTGTATTTCGTGCATCGTTTTATTTTTTATTCAACATGTTACGTTGCAACAACATCATCTCACATCGCATTTCATAATTTGTTGCACTTGCAGCAACTAACATTTCACGGCTGGTGCATTCAATGCAATGAAACGTTTTACGACTTTCTCCGCAACATCAAATAAATTTAAAATACTTGCGGCAACGTTACCCGGCTTTATATTAGACTTATTGTATGGAACATCCAGTACGGCATCGAGTAGAGTCAAGAGTGATTTCGATTGGTGGTGGGCAACTCTTTCGAATTGAAACAAAGCAAACGTCATGAGGAAGTTGAGCCTAGAGCTATGATACCAATTTGTCACGCCCCGACCCGGAATCACCCGAATTATCATCCTCGCAGGGGGGCGTGATGCCGCATGAGCCTGGAGTTGCGCTCGTACAAGGCAAGATGACAAGTTCTCAAATGGTTATCTTTGATTTGATATTAATAACGAAAGAAAAAACAGAGTATACGAAACAATTCTCTTTATTGATATTCGAACTGAGATTACAAAGGCTTTCAATAGCCCAACTAAAATTTGTCAGGTTGGCTACAACACTCAAGTTCTCTCTTGCCCACAAAGGATTTTACCGTTCCATACATCATGCCTTCTATATCTCGGCCGTATCAATCCTGTTGCAATTCTGAGCGTCAATGCGATCGCACGCTTCAAAACGCTTCGGCATTCCAAGCCTCAACGCATTCAAGCGAACCTTCGTCGCGAGTAATCCATTCCCTGCACCCTGCATGAAAGCTGGTGGGGGATCAGTACGTTTATCATCGCATGTACTGACGAAAAGACCTTCATTCTAAACCGACATTTTAGTGTTTATGTTCAATTATGCAACTTAGCTTATGATCTTGCTATATTCTCCTTAGGGTCAATTTTATGGCATATTCGAAAGCGTAAAGCATGTTATCATGGCAAGCATGTTATTCGAATTGAATAGGCAAGCAGGCAAGCAATTTCATGTTTATTTCGTGGTAAGACTTCTTACCAAGTCGACGCACTCGCCCTTGCACTGACGCAAGGTGAATACGCCACATTCCTTCCCTGTCATATTATAAGTACTCTCTATGCAGGATCTATGTGTGCAGGATGCATACGTGCCTGCACTTTCAATCCATCGCTCCTTAACTATATGATGGTCGTTGGCGTATCCGCGCCAATATGGACTAAAGCTCTTTTTCTTTTCTCTCTTTCTTTTCTTTCTCGAATTGGGTAGCCCGGCGCCTCTCGTAGTGGGTTGCTGTTCTAATTACGGAGATCTACCGCTGCATACCATCATTTGCGGCTTTTCATATCTCGCTAAGCGGTCGCTAATCGTCTTACGGATGTATGCCTATCAAAGTCCCGGTGCCCCGGCACAGCCCGTTCGGAGGGAACGTTCCGTGCACGAAGGATTATCATAATTATCTCAAGTCCATTCGACCATACAACGCCCTATTTTCAAACAACCAAACTTAGTCTTGAGCCCGAGACTCAGACTTTATCAAACAACCAAACATAGTCTTGAGTCCGAAACTCAGACTTTATCATCTCGTATTTCTTCTATTAACTTTCTATGTTCTTACATTTCATACTTCGTTTCAATGTTCGATGGCATCATGCCTCAACTCAATGTTCGTCAACCGAACGAACCGAAGGTCCCGAACACCTTTCGAGGCATCATGTCATATCTGACAATTTTGTCACATTCATGCCACAACTGTACTCTTTTGTAACGAAGCCATCTTTTATGATCTTGTGCACGTAGGTACGTTTCGACACATTTATCATCTTTCCTTCGTGTCGTGCACTTGTTGCACGCATCGAAGCCGTATTTCTATGTTCTATGCCTTAGTGTTCAATGTTCGTAGCTTGCACGCTAGGACGCTCGTCTATTGTCTTTCAATGTGCTAACCTTTCTAACTCGTGTGCAAAGGCACGGAATGGCTCGTGCACGAAGGCACTCGCCAAATACAGTTATCCATGTTCTTACGGCTTATGCACCGAGGCGCTCGTCTTTGCGATATCCAATATTTTATAGAGACTCGTGCATTTGATGCACGTTTCATTTCAATTGTTCTAACTAGTGTTCGACACACACTACGATTTATCTTTCGATAGGACCACGTCCGTGGCGTCGATAGTTTAACTTAGCATACAATGATATATTCTGACTTAGGTATGAAGGAGTAAAAAGAAGAGTCAATCCTTCCACCTTGAGTCGATACGCCTTGTCGTTTCATCGAGCCGATGCGGCTCGATTTCATAACTTCGTTGCACGGCCAACTCTCCTGACTTAGCCATTCGAGCACTTCGTGCTTCATTGAATTATACGTCCGATTTGGATTACCTTGCCAACGCCTTAGTCCGTCGCAAGGCGACGATTGGTTTCGCGGACCCCTTTCTGAATAAGGCAAAATATCGACCTCTAATATTTCAGCGTAAACGTATAGCCTGCACATGAAACCAACTAAAATTAATACTTGTATCGATTCGGACTTGTGCCTTTATCGATTTGATTTCTTAGAATCTTCGAGCCGTCTCAACGCACTTATCCTTCGGGGCAATACGGCGCTTCGCATCGATTCAACTCGATGCATTCTTTAGGACAATCCAACTCTTCGTATCAACTTAGTTCGATGCGTTGCTCGGGACAACATAACTCTCGTATCGATTCGCATCGATACATTTTATTCAGTCAACGCGACTCTTTGAGTCAACGTCCTAGCGTAATGTGCCGTACGGAGCGGAGCATTACACCAAACAATACTAGCGACCCAATGGTTCCAAAACAATTTCTTTTATGAAACACAATTGTCACTCCCCGTTTCCGGAATACGTAAATTTTTTATTTTTCATGTATATGGTATCTGGCACCTGTATCTTTATTACATTTATTCTGTATTTGTAACTGGCCATGGCATGGAACAGTATCTCGTCGCGGATTAGTGTGCCACCCCTTGTCCTTGTCTGGTTGTAGGCGTGGTTCACTGTTTCGATGATAAGATTTCTGAACCGTGTTGTGGTTAGGATTTTATTTAATTAATTTAATTAGTTGTATCATGTAGCATTTAATATGTCATTAGTCATGCGGTTAAGAGCATACTTAAGCTTAGGGTTTCTTTGAGTCAACCCAATCCCTATATATATTCTCTTTCTCACTCTCTCTCCTCATTCACTCTTTTCATTTCTTTTCCTCCCAACCAATAGGCAAGTACATCTTGCACCAAATGGAGAGATTATTGCATTTTCATTTCTTGATTTTTCTTTGATATTATTTGTCTATATTGTTCTTCTCTTCATTCTCTACAAGTTTAGTTCTTGGAGTTTTTGATTTTAATGGCTAGTTTGGTGTATATCTAAGTTTCTAAAACTAGGATTCTATGGATTTTCATGGTTTTGATCTATCAAACTTGGTTGTTTTCGAAAACTAATGGTCCTATGTTGTAGGAAATTCAATTCTATCCAATTTTGACCTTTGAAAAGTTAGATTTCGACTTGATTTGAGGAAGTTATGGCCAAAACAATTTTGGTCAAACTTCTATGTTCATCTGTCCTGATTCTAGCAGGGACGATGAATAGTATCTGGCCGCATAAGAATTTCTGGCCGCATGACCATTTCTGGCCGCATGACCATTTCTGGCCGCATGAGCATTTTTGGGCCGTATGACCATTTTTGGCCGCATGAGCATTTTTTAGCCGCATAAGAATTTTTGGCCGTATGACCATTTCTGGCCGCATGACCATTTCTGGCCGCATGAGCATTTTTGGGCCGCATGACCATTTCTGGCCGCATGAGCATTTTTGAGCCGCATAAGAATTTCTGGCCGCATGACCATTTCTGGCTGCATGACCATTTCTGGCCGCATGAGCATTTTTGGACCGCATGAGCATTTTTGGGCCGCATGACCATTTCTGGTCGCATGACCATTTCTGGCCGCATGAGCATTTTTGGGCCGCATGACCATTTCTGGTCGCATGACCATTTCTAGACGCATGAGCATTTTTGGGCCGCATGACCATTTCTGGCCGCATGACCATTTCTGGCCGCATGAGCATTTTTTAGCCGCATAAGAATTTCTGGCCGCATAAGAAATTTTAAGGCGCATAAGGCTGATTTTTGGCTGATTTTGATTGTTTGATGCTCTTTTTGACTGATTTGTGGCCAGAATTTCTCCAAACTTCCAACATAAAAGTTGTAGATCTTTATCTTAGCTTCAAGGACCTTCATGTCTCACTTTAACCATAATTCATATGTGACTTTTATGTCACGAGGGGTCCACGTGACTTCCTGACTTGACCGTGTTCCTGACCTGATTACATGTATACGTGCTGGTACCTATTCTAAGTGTGTATTGAGATACAATATTAGTATGCACTGCGGTGCCATTTAATGAGTGCACTGAGGTGTGACTCTACATGCTAAGTGATCATTCGTGTTATATGTCAATACATGTGTACCTTCCAGCACAGTCATGGTAATTGGTCAGTAATAGTATCGTGGTATGTTGTTTGTTGTTTGAAGCATTACACTAAGCATGGATCTAGATTGAGCCGATGTGGATTCATACTTAGGGTACACGTACTATGGTACGACATATAGGAGGATGACCATGTGACCACGACATGTAATTCCAATATCGAGATAGGGTTAATCTAAGCAACTTAAATTGGTAGAAGCATTGGAAGGGAACAGAATCTCGAGATCGTACGTCACCAACCGCCCTGGGTCCCGTCCTGACGCATCGGGTTGGCTGCCTCGGATACTGTATAGTCATCTGCACTAGTGGAGTGCAGTATCTGATTTGTGACTACCGAGCCAGCTCTTCCTATAGGAGAGCTGGAACCGTTACTGCTTATTCTAGCGCGGTGGCCTTTCGAGAGACCGGTGCATTTCGTGCTTGCTTGTATATAATGGTTTGGCTAGCCCTGCTGGAATGCGATACTATCTGAGGATTCCTATATATGCATTACTGGGATAATCCAGACAAATCATAGAAAGCCGTAGGATTGATTGGCCGCTTGTAAGCTGACTTGTTTGTGATATGTTTTCTTCTGTTAGCTACCGAGGAACATGGACTATCGTGGTACGTGGTCCAACCCATGTCCTTATTTGGTTGTTGGGTTGGACTATTGTGCTGCGATAGGCTATGGACCAAAGTCGCGATCAGAAGCCCTTTTTACCTGCCCATGGTTATAGGATATATCTTATCTCGGCACGATATTGGCACCGTTTGTCCTTGTTTGGTTGTAAGGGTGTCGTATTGTCTCGATGATATGGTATAAGCCTATAACTCGTGAATCAGGTCTTATTTAACTCATTGGATTTATCTCACTCTTTTGTGCTCCCTTGTGGTACTTGCTATTCGGGGCCTGACCCCGCTGGTTTTGTTTGGCCAGATCTCATAACAGCTCCAGAGGATCCAGCCTTCTACCCGAACAATGGTGCACACCAGGAGTATGGGCGCCAGGGACTATGAGTGGGTTTCTTCTTCACCGCTCTGATATCTTCTATTTTGTACTTGGCGTTTAGCCACCGGCACTTGTTTAGCCGGCAGTTCTAGACACTAGTTTCCTTTGCATAATTATAATTAAATCAGACTGCAGCTGACTATAGTTATGTACTATTGACTCTCGGAACTAGCTCATCATTTTGTATAGCTAGACTCATGAATCATTCTGATGAAGCGTCGGGGACGCCTTACTGCTTTGTCTTATATGATCATTATTTACTGCTTCTTGTTTTGATTGATTGAGACATAGATGCTCTGTGGGACCATAGGAGACCTGATATTGCATGCACCCCCTAGTCTCTTGACAGCCACGATCGCCGTATGACGTTTATATACCTCATACGGTGTAGCTGGCCTAGTCCGTCTCAGTATTTCGGTACTGGGGCGTGACAACAATTGCAATATCAATTCAATTTCTACTATCCAATTTCCACTCATTCAACAATAAGTTCATTTATTTCAGTACGACTTAGTTATCAATCAACATGAATTAAAGCATACATATAGTCTCTTTTATTCTCAGTTCTTGTATTAGAGAATTATTAATTTATACGAAGAAAAAATATTTCAGTAGGAAGTGGAGATAAAGGAAAGGAGGATCAAGCCACCCACATGTTAACAAATTGTTTTTCCATTCCGATTATATAGATACTGAAATGATTTCTCTGTACAAATTTCAAATTCAATAGGCTCTTCAAGCCAACAAGCTAACAAAATACTACTGTGCAGAGCGGAGCATTACATGCATTGTTTTTCCTATTAGGGCACTCTATGTAATGTGAAATTCACACTTTGTAATATGTGAAGTGGTCAAAACCATTTGGCATTATTGTTTCCTACAAGGGTATGTAAAGAATTAGATATGTTGCTTTAATGAGATGATAATTAAATACATGACTGTCAAAATTTTGATAGTCATAATTTTTTATAGGACTGTCAAAATTTTGGTAGTCATGTCATCCCAAACGGTACTGTTTAGATTCTGAAGATTTAAAACTCCATAAATGTTATTCGAAATAGAACTATCTACTACGAAACTATGAAAAAAAAAAAAAAAAAAAACCAAAACAGTAAAAAAAAGAAGTTTAATTTCTTTATACTTACCTCCTCACAAATTTCAAAGTACATTATAGATATATAAAAAAAATCTTACAAACTTGTAATGCCCTCCAACAACAAAAATTTTGGTGTTTTTAGCATTATTCAATGTTCAACTCCTTAGCCTAACTAACATAGTAGCCGACCATTCACCACTTAGTACCTATCCCACCAAACCCCCTCTCCTCCACCTACACAATCACTCACCTACCCCAGCTGTCACTTCCCGTTTTCACTTACATTTTGTAGGACCCACATGTCATTGTCGCTGTGAAGTGGTGGGTGGAGGGAATTGGAGGAATTCTACTAGGAAATTATTCAGATCTGGTGGAGCAGAGTCTATAAATAGGCACCGGATTTGCCTCACCTTTCCCATTCTCTCTCTTTCATCCTCCTGCTCCAGTTCTTCCTCACTCCCAAAGAAAGGTCAGCTCACATCATTTATCTATTTTTTTTCTTATTTATAGATTATAGTGAAATATTTTATAAATTGTAATAAAGTATATTCGAATCGACATTCTCTAATGTCAAAATCGTTTTCTAATAACTAATAGGTCTCGTTTGGTTCGCGGAATGGAAAAAAACGAAATCAATTTTTTGACATTTTTTTTTCTTAAAAAAATTATAATTTTTATTGATTTTTTCGATGTTTGAAAATATCAAAAAATTTGGAAAAAAAAGTGAATACTTTAATGTGAAAAAATGATTTCTTGTTTGAATAGATGGAATTATTTTTCATCCTAATTTTTCTTCCATGATAATTTTTCTTCTATTCGAAATCATTTTTTTTCGTTTCAATTCCTTTGTCACCCAAACATAGGAAAGTAAATCACTTTCCTTTTCCAACCGATGATTCCTGTCATCAATTTTCTACGGTCCTACTTATAACTTATAATTGTAAATAAATTGACAGGTTTTGCTGTACTGAGGATTGTCAAAAAAAATTTACGGTCAATGTTAAAATTTTGACGGTCGATATAAGTACTGCAAAAGCGGGTGATGGTCAGTGGTCACCGACACTTTATGACTATGTAGTGCTCTTACCATTCTAATAATGTTACACAATTATAAAGGAAATCTCTTAGTTTTCTAATAATGTACACTATTATTATAATGTGAAATATTAGGATCAAATTCGAAACTCAGTGAACAAGCTTTCTTTATGTTGGACCCAAACTGAAAGCTCATATGAGTAATCTCGCGCCTAAAATTCAGACGTGCGCTTATTTTCGTGGTTAGGTTCGGGTTGGATAAACACTGATTAATTAATTAATACAAAATTAGTTTTTTAATTAAAACATTATTATGTCATCTATGGGTTTCGAACGTAGATCTCCTAATTAGTAGAATAGTATCGTAAACAACTACTGTAACAAGTTTTGAATGGGACGGCTACATATAACTTATAGCCAGGACGGAACCAGAAATTCAAACTGGTTGGGCTAGAGTGTACAAGGTTGGGCTAACTCAAAGAAAAAACAAAATACAAAAAACATATGTTAAAAAAAAAAATTTAGGGTGGGCTGGAGCCTACTCCAGCCAATAGCTGGATCCGCCACTGCTTATAGTGAAATATTACTATTATACCAAACATGGTCAAATAGATTTTCCAAGAATTTGATGTGATGAAATTTTATTCATATGAATATAGAATTTTCGATACTGAGCCGTTTTTGAGGATGTGCAAGTTGTGCGATCGCACAGGCCCCCCCAAAACAGAAGGTCCCAATATTTTTAACCCCCGTATATATTACTAATGTGAAATCTCCATTTTTAGAATTATGTTTCTCTATTCTTTAATAACTGCAATAACATGGTCCTTATAATGTCAAAAAAAAGGAAGATATTTTCTTAGTGGTTAAAAAAAGATCAATTTTAGTATTTGTATAGGGCCCTTAAAATGTCGAAAACGGTCGTGTCGGACAATATTGTATACCAGAAGAAACCTAAAATGGTCAATCACCTCTAGCCCAAGTGGCTGAGGTGGGAGACATCCGTCCCATCTGTCCGGGTTCGAGTCGGGTGAGAGCGTATTATTCCTTCCACTTAATAAAATGGTGGGAGTAGGACAGTGGGTCCAAAAGAGGCTACCATGCAGCATGGAAGTCCCGAGCGTTTACGCCGGACAATCAAAAAAGAAAAAGAAAAAGATTTGACTGGTGAAATTGATTAATGGCTTGATCGGGAAGAATGTTCATGCCTATGGAGCTTCTTGTTGAGCTGAAGGAAAATCATGTTGGTATAAATTATATTCTATATTTTCCTTGGAAATTATAGGATAGTTGATTGGGTTATTTAGTAATAGGGTCTCGTATAATAGTTAAAATTAGAGTTTAGATCTCGAAAATGACCGATACCCTAATATACACTATTATACGAGACCGGATTACTAAATAACCCATATATTTGTTTGGTAAACAATATTCTCGGTTTGAATCTGTCAAGAAAATAATTACTGAATTCTAAGAATATGTGTCCAATTTTAAGGGCATGTTCTAACTAGTAGAGAAATTGCCTACTCACTAATTAGCAGCTTTTAAAGTATAAACATCTTTTCTATACATTTTACCATGTAGCTTTTCCAAACAATTTAAGGGGACTTTCTCTTGCTTTTCTTTACCAGCTGAAGTTTGATATCATAGGATATTTGTCTCTGTCCTGATTTTTTTTTTCTTTGTTGTTGCTATATCTGTGTTGTAGAGAGATGGCCTCCCATATTGTTGGATATCCTCGCATGGGCCCAAAGAGAGAGCTGAAGTTTGCTCTAGAATCCTTCTGGGATGGCAAGAGCACTTCCGAGGACCTGCAGAAGGTTGCTGCAGGTCTCAGGTCTTCCATTTGGAAGCAGATGGCTGGTGCTGGGATCAAGTACATCCCTAGCAACACCTTCTCCTACTATGATCAGATGCTAGACACCACAGCAATGCTCGGTGCAGTCCCCGACCGGTATGGATTTGCCGGCGGGGAGATTGGCTTCGACACCTACTTCTCTATGGCTAGGGGTAATGCCTCTGTGCCCGCCATGGAGATGACCAAGTGGTTTGACACCAACTAGTAAGACGGCCGAACCCATCTCGAGCCTTTAGATTGAGTACATATGTTTGGTTTGTTGATGCTCTTTCACATATCTTGTAGGCAGTTGTTAAAGGCACCGCAAATTTTTCTCGGGGGCAATACCAATTTTGGCAGTGCAATGTCAAAATTTTGGCAGTCCTGAAGGTAAACCTCTCTTTGAGAGGAATGCCAAAATTGTGTTGCCCCCGAGAAAAATTTGCGGTGCCTTTAGCAACTGCCATCTAGTAATGGTGCCTAATATGTTTTTGATCCTGTTGTTGATCCAGCCATTTCATTGTACCTGAGTTGGGCCCCGATACCAAGTTTGCCTATTCATCTCATAAGGCAGTGACTGAATACAAGGAAGCAAAATCGGTATGGATTCATATCAGTGTTCGATTTAAAGATGCATGCTCTTATTTTATACTATTTCGACTTTTATCAAGTTTAGCTTGGAGCACATAAATACTGTGCCTTTTGCTGGGCAACAAATTATATTTCAAGTACCTCCCTAGTTAAAGGCAAATTTTTAAGGGCACTACAAAAGTTACTAGGGATAAAACACCTTTGGCAGTCCTGTACATATTCATGACTGCCAAAAAAAATTTCAGTCCTTGCTATTTTAGGACTTCCAAAATTTTGGCTGATTTTCTATGGACTGCCAAAATTTGATAGGCCTGGATATGCACAGGACTACCAGAATTTTGGCACTCCTAGGACTGTAAAAAATGTGTTGTCCCATAGTAACTGTTGTAGTGCCCTTAACGTTTGCCTAGTTAAAGACCTGTCCGCTGCTCGTGAGAAAGTACATTTTCTATCTTGGGTTTTAATCAGTTAATCTAACTGTATGGTTTCATAATGGTTTCAGATTTTTTTTAATGAAGAAAAAGAGTACATTTTCTATAGAATGTCTAATATGTTCACCGTGGCAACTTTTTTTGTTTTCCTCTATTGATTTTTTCTGTGAGTTTGATACTAATCCTTCCCGCGTGCTTCTTTATGTCCAAGAATTACTTTCTTTGGTGTTATATTAAACCTCTTTGGTGTTATCGTAATTTAGTTCATACTCACTCTCTGTGCAGCTTGGAGTTGATACAGTTCCAGTACTAATTGGACCTGTGACATATTTGTTGCTGTCGAAGCCCGCCAAAGGAGTAGAGAAATCCTTTTCCCTTCTTTCTCTTCTGGGAAGCATTCTTCCCATCTACAAGTAAGGATTCTTCACACATATATAGTAGTAGAATGCTCCTATAATCCTACTCTGGTTACAATATTTCTCTCCTTGCATCCAATACTAATATCATGATTATATATGCGCAGGGAAGTTATTGCTGAATTAAAAGCAGCTGGTGCTTCCTGGATCCAGCTTGATGAGCCCACCCTCATATTAGATCTCGAGGCTCACCAATTGGAAGCATTTACCAAAGCCTACACGGAACTAGAATCATCATTCTCTGGTTTGAATGTTCTTATCGAGACCTACTTTGCTGATGTCCCCGCTGAGGCATTCAAGTTGGTGGCTTACAATATTTCATGTTTGATGAATCTCAGTGTGACCTGTAGTCGAAAGTTCACTTACAAGTTCTCTTGCTCAAATTTTCAGGACAATCACTGCCTTGAATGGCATCTCAGGTTTCGGTTTTGATCTTGTGCGCGGAACCAAGACCCTCGACTTGGTCAAAACAGGATTCCCTTCTGGCAAATATCTTTTCGCCGGAGTTGTAGATGGAAGGAACATTTGGGCTAACGATCTCGCTGCCTCCATAGCCACTCTTGAGGCTCTTGAGACTGCCGTAGGCAAAGGTAAGGATGCTTACATGCATCCACATCTAGATTTTGCAGCAAAACATCTTGAAGTATCGGCTGATACCGATCTGATACAGCCAATACTGATACTATTTAGTATGTCCCGTTCTGATACCGACTGCTATCGATACTAACCGATACTGACACTGGGGGTCTCTATCCCAGTCAATTCGGTTGAATGAAAAAGACCAATAAGCAAGGGGATAAAAGCATAGTAAGGTTCTAAAAGCACATAAATGAAAATAATTCATTTATTGTAGGTAAACCAATCATTAGGGTGACTATTATTTCATTCACTTTCAAAATTATTACGAAAAAACACATAACATACTTAAAATTATGCCTAAATGTATAGAATATTTTTTCTAAAATTTTAATTACTATTAATTATTATTTGTCAATACAAAATAAATATGATACTCCAATTCGAAACTGCCGATATTGTCAATTCCGCCGATACACCGCACACTGCGAACCTTGCAAAACATTTGAAATACAATTGACAACAGAAGCCTTTATCCTTCCTTTATCTCATCTTTCTTTGGGCTGGCTTTTTGCTTTCATGTTCCTTCATTCAACAACATCAGGGCCTTTGATTATGCTAAAGATATTATTCTATCATGTTTCACAGACAAGCTTGTGGTATCTACTTCTTGCTCCCTGATGCACACTGCTGTTGATCTCATCAATGAAACAAAGCTGGACGACGAGATCAAATCCTGGTTGGCTTTTGCTTCCCAGAAAGTGGTTGAAGTCGATGCCCTGGCTAAGGCACTTGCTGGTTCAAAGGATGAGGTATAAGCTTTGAAGACCAGAAACTGGTTTGGTCAATCCACAGTGTGAATAATGGACCACCTTTAGTTTCACAGGTTTTATTCCAAAGTATCTGAAGTCCCTATGATCATCTACAGGCTTTCTTCTCGGCAAACGCTGCTGCCCAGGCTTCAAGGAAGACTTCTCCTAGGGTGAACAACGCCGAAGTTCAAAAGGCTGTAAGTGCTAGTTTAGTTATATATAGCTCGATTTGATCCTTGACAACGGATGCCCCTTACCAAATGAATTGCCATGTCTCATGCTCAGGCTGCTGCTCTGAAGGGCTCTGACCATCGCCGTGCAACAAACGTGAGTGCTAGATTGGATGCACAGCAGAAGAAGCTCAACCTCCCAGTTCTTCCTACCACCACCATCGGCTCATTCCCCCAGACAGTGGAGCTCCGAAGGGTGCGCAGAGAGTACAAGGCAAACAAGTAGGTCTTTCTAACAACTCTTGCCTTGATAAACTTGACGAGTGATGTTCGTTTTGATAATCTGTACTGCACTTCATTTCAGGATCTCCGAGGAGGAGTATGTTAAGGCTATCGAGGAGGAAATCAGCAAAGTTGTCAAGCTCCAGGAAGAACTTGATATTGATGTCCTTGTCCATGGAGAGCCCGAGGTTAGCTTTGCTTAGAACACTCATGTGTGTAGGTGCTATAATACAGGTTCCTCTCTGTATTTGAACCATAACCCAAAATGTTCTCGATACAGAGGAACGACATGGTTGAGTACTTCGGGGAGCAGTTGTCAGGCTTTGCATTCACAGTCAACGGCTGGGTGCAATCTTATGGGTCGCGATGTGTCAAGCCACCGATCATCTACGGTGATGTTAGCCGTCCCAAGGCTATGACCGTCTTCTGGTCTTCCATGGCCCAGAGCATGACTGCACGTCCGATGAAGGGGATGTTGACTGGCCCGGTCACGATCCTCAACTGGTCTTTTGTCAGAAATGACCAGCCGAGGTGAGCCAAGTTGCCCTTTTAATATTCCCCGTGCAAATCTAGTTCGACAATGTAAATCCTTTCGGTGTAACGTTAGGTAAATCAATGCTTGCTACCAGGTTTGAGACATGCTATCAGATTGCTCTAGCCATCAAGGATGAAGTTGAGGATTTGGAAGCTGCAGGTATCCAGGTTATCCAAATTGATGAAGCTGCTCTTAGAGAAGGTTTGCCTCTTCGAAAGTCTGAGCAGGCTTTCTATCAGGACTGGGCTGTCCACTCCTTCAGGATCACAAACTGCGGTGTCAAGGACACTACTCAGGTTCATTGTCTCGAAACATATTCAGATTTTTCCTTTTTTTTTTACTCAATACCTTGCCAATAACTTACACTAATATTCTCAATACCTTGCCAATAACTTACACTAATATTCGCAATACCTTGCCAATATCTTACACTAATATTCTCAATACCTTGCCAATATCTTACACTAATATGAGCCGAGCCTTCCACAGATCCACACCCACATGTGCTACTCCAACTTCAACGATATCATCCACTCCATCATTGACATGGACGCGGATGTTATCACCATCGAGAACTCCCGCTCGGATGAGAAGCTCCTCTCCGTCTTCCGTGAGGGTGTGAAGTACGGTGCTGGTATCGGCCCAGGGGTTTACGACATCCACTCCCCTAGGATTCCATCTGCCGAGGAGATCGCTGACCGCATCAACAAGATGCTTGCTGTGCTCGAGACCAACATCCTCTGGGTCAACCCCGACTGCGGCCTCAAGACCCGCAAGTACGGTGAGGTGAAGCCTGCACTGACCAACATGGTTGCTGCTGCCAAGCTTCTCCGCACCCAGCTGGCCAGCGCAAAATGAGGATTTCACTCATCGTCAACTTATATTTCTACACAGAAAGAAAGCAAAAAATGCTTTGTCACTAGTAATTATTGGATTTATTTTCGTATGAGCAATTTTTATCTTTATTTGCTAAGATTGTTGAGGCACTTATGCCTGTTGTAACTTGCTTTTTAATATATCAGTGGAAGTGCTATTACTGTCTCTCCCTCCCTATATTTGTTGTTATCAGTACCAAAATGGTTGTTTTGTTTACTTTGTGGCCTATTTTATGCTTATAGTTCTAAAAAAAAAATATATGTTGTTGCAATTTTTGTTGATCTTCCCTGGAAAGTAACATTTGGTGGTGTAGTTCATCAATATTGGTGATGCATATGCTTTTGTAACTTTGTTAATTTGATCTTTTGCTAGCAATGTAGCTGCGGGCTCTTCTTCTACTTGCTTGGTGATCTGTTTGAGAGTAGTAGTTATTGTTTTCATCATTTTAAGCGAAAAATAATTACTAGTGTGATTTTCATTGCTGCTGCTACATTGGTGTATCACCAATTTGTGAGTTGTTTCATTTTTGTCCTATAATGTTGAACATAAAATTAGGCTTTCTGCACTATTCATTTTATATTTCAATTTTTGGCAATTGTTCAATTACGAGGAATGCTGATACTTCGATACCAAAAGTGACTACTTTTGTGAAAGAACTTGGTAACTAATCATTTGGGTCGTTCTTTATTTTGCACTTGACCTAACTCACGTTAGCTTTCCTATTTCTTTATCCTAACATTCCTTTTTTTTTTCAAACCATGTAGGCTTGACAATATTGTAAGTTTAAATTAATTTTGTGAATGAACATTATTTGTGATTTTGAGCATTGTGGCTATACAGCGTTCTACCGCCGACACTACGGCGTAGGCTGACTTAGACACGTCTCGTATCCAACAACAAAAAAAAAGAAAAGGATGCGGGTCGTGATGGCAACCCATCTCCCAGTTATCATCGATCAATCAATCTTCCACTAGAAAGTCTATTTTGCCTCCAAGTGATGTAGCATCTCAAATTGGGTCCGATAAATTAAGGTCGTATGGTAAGCACAGTGCGCCGGATCTACTATATTATGTTGTCCAACCGGAAAGACACCCACGTCAGTACTAATACAGGCCACTGACCTACCTACAGAGTAAAACTCGTAGGACCAAGCCTACAAAAAATATTAAATAACATGGTTTAACCGTTTAAGTTTACATATTGAAACTTTTATACATTATTAACAAAAAATATAAAGCTATATACCTGTAATAGTGTCATGCAACCACAAATATGTTTAGAAATTTGTTATGTCAGCACCGAACTAACATATTCAGTCATGCAATGATATAAATATGATAACTTAGTTGCTCCTCATGCATGTCATGTAAAGGTTGTCAAATCATACAAAAATGGTTAAAAAAACACACGTTCATCTTATTTCACGTGCCATCGGAAAAAATAAATGCACCACATAAGTCTAGTAAGTAGGTCCTGATGCAACACATAACCTGAAAATATGATCAACGAATCATATCAGTAAAAATAGACAACATGATAAATGAATTATATGTTATATAGGCATTAAGAGCATCCACAATGGGAGAGGTTTCAAGTACTACATTTTGACTTTAGTCAAATTTTGTAGCAGTTAAAAGATGCACTGGACATGTACATGCTTGAAAATGGCTAGAAAGCTAAGAGACACTCCAGATTTAGAGCATGTCCTAGCTCCACTATATTAATTACTGGGCCCACCAAAATTAACCGTTCTTACCAAACATGAAAGAAAAACAAAGAGGAAAAAGAGGGAGGATTTTTTTTTTTTACCAGACATGGAAGAGAAATAAAGAGGGAAAAGAGGGAGGAAATTGGAGTGTATCATTGCATGCCAATATGAAGGAGACACTCCGAAAGTGACATCTTACACAATTTTTAATAATTTGGAGTATGTATTTGAAGTATCTCTACTGTGGATGCTCTAACATTAAGATACATACTCGGTATTCATCTAAGAAATATCTGTGTTGACAATACGTTCCATATCCATGAAATTGTCGCGGAGCCAACTGTACCTGACTAAGTTGGTAGTGCCTATATTCGATGGCGGGTCCACACCAATGTGCTTTATGATTAGTTAACCAGGAGATAACTCGTCATCAAAATATACATGGTCACCTGTAATAGATAACCGTAGAATATTTGCCATATCCGCTACGGTAATAGTCATATATATATATCTGCCACTAGAAGCTAGAATGTGTTGTGTTGGGACCACAACGTTCAATGAGACTTAGGATTAAGTCTCTATCATGACGTAGAAAATGTACCTCATCAATGTACTGAAAGCCAAAGACATGCACCAAGGTCGCTTGGTGGTCAATCAGCTACTATGTGTCGCGGTTCTTATAGTACTGCCACATGCATGTCATGCTCTTGTAATTGCTGGTCGTCATGATAATTATATAGATATATAGATTTTGTTATTGCTAGATACATGGAAAACATATAATCATATAGCTAACACAATTAAAATTTAGAAAAAATATACATATCCAGAAAATATCAAGCTAGCTAACGTTGCTGTATAATGATGTTAGTAGTAGGTCCACTTGAAATGTGTCCATCATTTTGGCCAGCCATTTGTAAAATGATAGTTGTCAAAGTAGTAGTTGTTATGGTGGGTTAAGGGTTTAAGAACTAGGGTTAGGGTTTTAGGATATTGTCACTTTTCGTTCCCAGAATACGTATTTATTTAATATTTATCATGTATTTGTTCTGTATTTAAATTCTTCAATTTTGCGCTTATTAATTTTCATGCATTTTATTTTCTACTTTTTCTTGGCTCTTGGTTCATTTCGGTTCATGGTAAACCAACTTGGTGTGGTTTGGTTCAACATGGAAAGTAATGGATGGCTTGGATTTGGTGGAGAGAATGAATGGTGGAGATGCACTTGACCTTGGTATAAAACTTCTTCTTTCATTCTCTCTCTTCATTCATTCACATTTACTCCTCCACCAAACCCTAACCCACTTGTGAGAGGCAAGTACATCTTGCACACCATGAGGGATTTCATGCATCCCTATTTATTTTTAGTCTATGTTGTTCATCTTCTCTTCCTCTACAAGTTTAGGTCTTGAAGTTCTTGATTTCCATGGATGGTTGGGTGTAGATCTAAGTTTTAAGTTTTGATTTTCATATGGATTTTATGGTTTTGATCTATCAAACTTTGTTGTTTTCGAAAATAAGTGGTTCCATGTTGTAGAGAATTTAATTCTACCAAAGTTTGGCTTTTGAAAAGTTAGATTCCGATTTATTTTGAGAAAGTTATGGCCAAAACAATTTTGGTCAAACTTCTATGTTTATCTGCAGCATGAGGCCGCATGTCGCAGTTGAGCCGCATATGGTGTCGCGAATGAGCCGCATGAGACACATGTCGCAGTAGAGCCGCATATGGTGTCGCGAATGAGCCGCATGAGGCACATGTCGCAGTAGAGCCGCATAGATGTCACGGTTGAGCCGCATGAGGCACATGTCGCAGTAGAGCCGCATAGATGTCGCGGTTGAGCCGCATGAGGCACATGTCGCAGTAGAGCCGCATAGATGTCGCGGTTGGGCCGCATGAGGCCGCATGTCGCAGTTGAGCCGCATAGATGTCGCGGTTGGGCCGCATGAGGCCGCATGTCGCAGTTGAGCCGCATAGATGTCGCGGTTGGGCCGCAGAGGCCGCATGTCACAGTTGAGCCGCATATGGTGTCACGGTTGGGCCGCATAGGCCGCATGTCGCAGTTGGTCCGCATGCATGTCGCAGAATAGGCTGCTTATGCCTATTTTGGTTGTTTTTGACTGTTATATGTCCTATTTTGACTGAATTATGGCTAGAATTTCTTCTAACTCCCAACATAAAAGTTGTAGATCTTTTCCTTGGCTTCAAGAATATGTTACCAACTATTTTATGCTAGTTATAAACTCGATCATGCTTAATACTAGTTTGACTTTCATGCCTTGTCACGAATTGACCTCGACTGTTACTTCGACTAATAATTGATCATGCGTTCCTAGTTGGAACTAAGAGACTGGCTAGTCGTCTTATTAAACTGAATGAATGAGACACGTTCATATTAATTATGAACTATTGTAATCGACTGGCTGATCCCTAATATTGACATACAGGCACATACAGGCTTCAATTTATTTATTTATTTATTTATTTTACAAAAGCAGCATGTGTACTTTATGGTCAAGGCATGATTACTCCGTGGTTAGTTTTGATTGTTGCATTACGCTATGTAAGACCTGCAACCTAACCGCACTGGTATCGTTGTAGAGTTGTGCATATCGTACCTCGTACGAAAGTACTCATTTGAATCACCATGACCCACGGCATGGGATTTCACTTAACGTAGAGACTATTAAGTTAAATAAAATAATGATTGCATGGAGAGAATGGATTTCCGAGTTCTTACATGGCAGCCCTCTTGGGACTAGTATTGCCCGACAGGCCGGTTGGTCCCCACAGATACTGCAAATCTGCCACACGGGCAGGGAGCGGTATCTGGTTATATTATCTATTGTATATTGTATATTGATGACGGGCGTCCTGCTGGGACTCGTCTAATTCATGATTGGCACAATTGATTGACTGGGTAAACTAGCCTTGCTTGCACATAGTAAGAACCGAGGAATCCTTTATTGCATAATTCCAGGATAACGTAGAACTCACAGTAGCAAGCCGTAGTAGTTGAATGGCCGTTTAAATTAATTTGTTTGTGTACTGTATCTCCTCTGTTACCTAGCTGAGATGATCAGAATGTCAGGATATGACGGGCCAACTTCTGTCCTTGTTTGGTTGGGAGGTTGGTTCGAAGTGTTGTGATGTTATGTGAATCCTAGTAGCATATATATAATATTCTCTTATTACTGGTTTTAATCCCTCATATCGTGCTTCCTTGCGGTACTTGCTGTTAGAGGTCTAACCTCTCTGGTTTTGCATGGCCAGATTTAGAGCCGGTCCCCGAGGATCCAGCTTACTTCTACCTCCACGATGGTCAACACTAGAGGGATGATCGCAGGAGGGCTCGAGTGGGTTTTCTTACTTCCCCGTTCGTTTTGTTAAATACTTTATACTTTGCCGTTTGGCACCGACATGTTAGTCGGATTGTCTTGTACCTACTTTGCATAATTGTAACTAAGTCAGGCTGCAGCTAATAACAATTGTGTATACCTTGCTTTATCATCTGGTTATGTTTTGTAAGGCCAGATATCAAGAACATTTTGACTGAGCATTTGGGACGCCTTACTGCTTTATCTTACATGTTCTCTATTTTTGTTTCTTATTTGAATGATTGAGACAATAGATGGGAAGTGACCATAGTGAGATTTTTATGTAGTATGCACCCCCTCGTCTTATTAGACAGCATTGATCGTATTATACGGTATTCATCTACCCGTAATACGTAGCTGGCTGAGTCATTCCCCCGCTCTCCAGTATTCTGGTTCTGGGGCGTGACAAGGTTTTAGTGGTGGCCCATGCAGGTCTGAATTCAGACTTGTGGGGTGTTTTAATAGGATGTCTCAATCACATATGTTCCCCCTTGATCTCATAAATTCGTTGATTCCCAACTCCAACTTGACATTCCAGTATCCCTTGACTTCGTTGATCCTTCATGTCCGGTCGTTTGATTGTTCTCTTGTCCCTTTTCTTAGGGGCACTTCGTCCGCACCTGTCAGAGCTGGACAGCAACAACATGGACAGCACGGACAACATGACCAGGTTGGTCAGCCACAAGGGCCAGTACTACCTCCAGAGACTATCCAGGAAGAAGTGATAGTGGAAGCAGCAGCTGGATCGCAGTATCCAGGGGTTCCACCACCATCAACAGTTCCACCTACCCCCGTGGAAGTGGACACATCGGCCCTTCTGGAGATCATGAGAGGGATGATGGCTACTCAGCAACACCAGATGTTAGCCCAGCAGCACATGCATGCTCAGTTGCAGGAGCAGAACGTACTACTCAACCAAGGGTTGCAGACGGCATTGGAAAGAGGGGCGAGGCCAGATTCAGGAGCATCAGCCAGGTTTTGCAAGTACAACCCCCGTCGTTTCGAGGGCACGGAAGATGCCATCTCAGCAGATGCGTGGCTTAAGGATATTGAGGCTATTCTGACAGCCGCTAAGGTGCCGGCAGAAGAACGTGTGGATCAGGTGAAGTTGTTACTTCAGGATCTCGCACGTGATTGGTGGAAATCAGAGGAAGTAGGTATCAGATGTCCCGTTGCTTGGGACGATTTCACAGCAAGATTCAAGACGAAGTACTATGGAGTTGTGGCGCAGTTTGAGCTACAACAGAAGTTTATCAACCTCAAGCAGGCCGGCAAGACTGTAGATGCTTATGCAGCGAAGTTCTGCAAATTGAGTAGGTTCGCCCCAGAGATGGTAGCAACAGAGAGCCAGAGGGCTATGATGTTCCAGCAAGGATTTCATCTTGAGCTCTTGCAATTGATAGAAGGGCACAATTATCAGACTTTGACGAAGTATTGATGGCAACCCGAAGGTATGAGATCACCGTTTAGAGGATCACGGCAAGGACTGGAGGTCAGAAGAGATCCCACAGTCAGATTGAAGGAGGAGGGGGAGCAGCTCCCCGAACAACAGCACCATCTCTTGGCATTCGCATTCACGATGTGGCAATACGAGGGCCCGCACCACCACCCAGGCAACAGCAACAGCAACAGAGGAAGAACCAGCAACCCCCAGCAGGCTGCACTTATTGTGGGAAGGTAGGACACACTAGAGATGTGTGTCGGACATTGAACGGGCTGTGTTTGATATGTGGAAATCCAGATCATCGGGTTATCACATGTCCCATGAATTTGAGGTCAGGAGGACCAGTGCAGCAGTTTCCTGCTCTGCCAGCACCAGGGGCAGGACAGTATCGAGGACCCACAGTGGCAGTGAGACCATTGGCCCAGCGTCCGTTAATGTCACAGGCTCAGATATTTCGGCAGCAGGGACCGCCGATACAGCAACACCAGCATAGACCACCCCAGCATCATCAAGGCAGGGGCCAGCAGCAGCACCAGGCTAAGCCGCAACATGGGAACCAACAAGGAGGTCGAGGGCAGGCATTCACTCTGTCCTTGGAAGAGGCATTAGCATCGAGAGATGTTGTGGCAGGTAACATTCTCGTCGCCTCATATCCCGCAGTAGCATTGTTTGATTCGGGAGCATCACACTCATTTATATCTGCACAATTTACGACACGGCTAGGAATGGAGTTCGAGGCATTGCCAGGGAGGTTGAATATACTCACTGGTAATGGGCTCGTAGGAGTTAGTAGAGTTATTCTAGCGTGTAGTATTGTAGTTTGCGGGCATTCCTTACCCGCCCAGTTGATAGAATTTTCTGTTGGAAATTTTGACGTTATCTTAGGCATGGACTGGCTGAAAGACAGTCATACGACAATAGATTGTCGTAGAGGTAGTGTATCTTTTGATATTCCAGGCATGAAGAGATTCACCTTAGTCAGATCAGAGGCAACTCAGCAAGAGCAGGGAGTAATAACGGCAATGGAAGAAGTTCAAGTTCCGAAGGTAGTTGAAGAGTTTCTGGACGTATTTCCTGAAGAACTTCCAGGTCTGCCACCGGTTAGGGATATTGAGTTCAGTATAGAATTAGCACCTGGAACTAAACCGATATCAGATCGAGTTTACAGAATGGCGGATTCAGAGCAGGCCAAGGTATATCAGCACATAGAGGAACTGAAGGAGAAGAAGTTCATCCAAGCTAGCATATCGCCATGGGCAGCACCAGTGGTACTTGTAGAAAGAAGGATGGATCATCCAGATTGTGCATTAATTACAGGAAGCGTAACGCGGCAACAGTAAAGAACAAATACCCACTACCCAGGATCGATGACTTGTTTGATCAGTTGAGCAGGGCTAGAGTTTTCTCCAAGATAGATCTTCGTTCAGGGTACCATCAGGTGAGGGTTCGGAAGGAGGATATTTCCAAGACAGCATTCAGGTCGAAGTATGGGCATTATGAATTCTTGGTAACGCCGTTTGGTTTGACCAATGCTCCAGCAATATTTATGGACTTGATGAACCGCATCTTTATGCCATACCTAGATCAGTTTGTCATGGTGTTTCTCGACGACATTCTTGTGTACTCTGCCAGTGAAGAGGAGCATGAAGACCACCTCAGGACAGTGTTGCAGGTTCTGAGGGAGAACCAGTTGTATGCCAAGCTCAGCAAGTATGGGTTCTGGACGGATCACATTTTATTTTTGGGTCATATCATATCAGAAGCTAGAGTAGCAGTAGATCCCAAGAAGGTAGAAGCAGTAGAGAGCTGGCCAGTACCCAAGACCGTAGCTGATGTACGGAGTTTTTTAGGATTGGCAGGATATTACAGGAGATTCGTATCGGATTTTGCAAGACTTTCAGCACCCATGACCCGCTTGACACGAAAGGATGTGCCATTCGTCTGGTCGACAGAGTGCCAGGCATCATTTGAGACCTTGAAGCAGAAGTTGATATCAACGCCTATTCTTACATTGCCAGTTGGACCCGGAGGTTTTACAGTATATTGTGATGCGTCAGGTAAAGGACTTGGATGTATCCTCATGCAGCATGGGAAGGTGATTGCATACGCATCTAGGCAACTTCGAGACCACGAGAAGAACTATCCAACTCATGACTTGGAGTTGGCGGCAGTAGTATTTGCTTTGAAGCTATGGAGACATTACTTATATGGTGATCGAGTGGATATGTATACAGATCATAAAAGTCTGAAGTACATCTTTACTCAGAAGAAGCTGAACATGAGGCAGAGAAGATGGTTAAAGCTGATCAAGGATTATGACGTGGAGCTTCAGTATCATCCAGGCAAGGCTAATGTGGTAGCAGACGCTCTTAGCAGGAGAGCCGGCGCATTTATGTTAACAACACAGAAGCATATTTTAGAAGACCTTCAGGAGATGGGCATCGAAGTTATACTTCCTAGTGATGTAGGAGTTCTAACAAGTTTACAAGTTTAATCCGACTTGGTAGACAGGATCAAGGCAGCTCAGGCACAGGACCCAAGGATTCAGAAGCTTAGAGCAGAATATGAGTCAGGACTCAGAAAGGAGATGCAAATTCACGAAGATGGTACCCTTAGGTTTGGATCACGCCTATGTGTGCCTAGTGGAGATATCAGACAGGAGGTTATGACAGAAGCTCACAGTTCCCAGTATTCTGTACACCCTGGAGGGACCAAGATGTACCAAGATATCAAGCAGCACTTCTGGTGGAACGGGATGAAGAGGAAGATAGCTAGATTCGTTTCCCGTTGCTTGGTATGTCAGCAAGTGAAGGCAGAATAGCAGAGGCCAGCTGGGTTATTGCAACCACTTTCTATCCCGGAATGGAAGTGGGAACACATCACAATGGACTTTGTGACCGGTTTACCGAGATCACCAAGTGGTAAGGATGCTATTTGGGTGATAGTGGACCGGCTTACAAAGGTAGCACACTTTCTTCCTTTCAGAGTAGGACAATCTACAGAAAAGTTGGCAGAGTTGTATATGCAACAGATAGTCAGGCAGCATGGAGTCCCTGTCAGCATTGTGTCAGACCGAGATACCCGCTTTACATCACATTTCTGGAAGAGCTTACATCATAGTCTGGGTACCAAGTTAAAATTTAGCACGGCTTACCATCCACAGACGGACGGGCAATCAGAAAGAACAATTCAGACTTTAGAAGATATGTTGCGAGCTTACACCCTAGATTTTGGAGGATCTTGGGAGAGCCACCTGCACTTAGTTGAGTTTTCATACAACAACAGTTATCAAGCCAGTATCCAGATGGCGCCATTCGAAGCTCTATATGGTAAGAAGTGTAGATCGCCACTAGCATGGGATGATATCGGGGAGAGGAAGATGTTAGGCCCGGAAATGATTATTCAGACAGTTGAATTGGTTAAGGGAATTAGAGAGCGACTTCGAGTTGCGCAGGATCGACATCGTCATTGGGCGGACCAGCATCGTAGGCCGCTAGAGTTTTCTGTTGGGGACCACGTGTTCTTGCGGATCTCACCTACCCGTGGGGTCATTAGATTTGGGGTTCGCAGGAAATTGAGTCCGCGGTACGTGGGCCCATTTGTTATCCTTGATAGGATAGGCGATGTTGCTTATCGTTTATCCCTTCCACCTTCGTTACGAGAGGTGCATGACGTATTTTATGTATCTCAGTTGCGAAGGTATGTATCGGACCCAAGCCATATCCTTGATCATTCTGAGCTGGTTGTTGGTACTAACCTGTCTTACGAGGAACAGCCTGTGTCTATTTTGGACCGAAGAGAGAAGATACTCAAGAACCGAACAATTAGCCTTGTCCGGGTTGCTTGGGGTCATCACTCTTTAGGGGAGTCAACGTGGGAACGTGAGGATGATATCCGATCACGGTATCCGTACCTGTTTGACTCACAAGGTATATCTTTTTCTGAATTATAGTTAGGGTTATGGTTAGGATTATGTTTTAGGGTTCTAGGATTTTAGGATTCAGGGTTTCAAAATTTGAGTTATGGTTATGATTAGGGTTATAGGGTTTGGGTTAGAGTTTATCTAGATAAAGGAAGGTAAATGATTAAAACTAATCTTCTATTCTAAATAAATAAAAATAATATGCAACTAACCTATAAAATTAAAATTGAGATAACTATAAAATTAAAATGATGCTGACATATACTACTGTTTGTTGGTGTTGCTACTTCTCTCTCTTTTCTTCTCTTTCTTCTCCCTTCCTCCTATTTATAGGTGTAGATGGGTGAAGCCAACGGTCGTATTTCAATCCTCTTGCATTATTTTTTTTTTTAAATTACTACACAAAATGTGCCAAATGGACTGGTCTACACAAAATGCACCAGTCGGCCTGACATATTTTGAGCATTTTAAAATGTGCCAAACCGACTGGCACATTGTCTCTCCCTACATCTTTTTTTTCTTCTTCTGAATATGTTATTGTATTTGACAACAAATTTTTTGTTTATTTTATTTGTTATGTCTTGAGTCGAAATCAAACCTCTCAGATAATCCACACTAGTCCCAATCGTTGGGCCTCTGTAATTTGAAAATTAAACTGACATGCAATATATATGTGTAAATTACACAAAAATGGGTATGTATAGTTAATAAGACCTTGAAAAACATATTGTTTAAAAAAAAATTGTATAAGAAATATGCAAGAACACTCTTGCATGAATTCCTAGATTAATGCTTTTTTTTTTCTATGGTTTGCACAACCATGATAATCTTGATTTGGTTATTTAAGTGGTTGACATATGTGCAGTCCACGATTTAGTAGCTATGACAAGCAACCAACGCTCATAGAGATCAATTCCAACTTTCTTGTAATCTCTATAATTGTTGTTTTTTGTTTTAACAAATTAAAATATTATCAATCGTTTAGTTTAGTTGGTGGATACGATGGCAACCAAATCCTAATAGTACAATTCCACCTGCACCAAAATCCTTTTTTTGTGTGTGTGTGTGGGGGTGGGTAGTACCTACAACAAAAGTCAGGAAATACCTAACATGCACCTTCCATATCAAGTGGGTCCCAATTCCGAGCTAATGGGAAGAAAATGCTTTCCCACTACTATACTTGAAAAAAAAAAAAAATGGACAGCAATTTATAAACTAAGTTTCTTCCTAACTACCACCTGAGAGGCAATAAGTTGGTAAATGTAACAATCATGGTTGGTGGACTAATTGTACACATTCTTTTACAAATTAAACACAAACATCATACAGAAAAAAAAATCATTTTTTTTTTCTTTTTTCTTTTTCATCCAACATGGCTAGTTTAAATAGTTATATTAGTGGGAATACTTTTTAATTAGCATGCTTTACTTTTATGTCTCATTTGGTTCGCAGAAAGGAAATTTTTTTTTTTATTATTCTTTTCTTTATTTGAGAAATTATAAATTCAATTAAAAAAATTTATGTTTGAAAAAGTCAAAAAAATTGAAAGGAAAAGTGAATCCGGTAAAAGAGAATCCTTAGAAAATGTGTCTCAATTACTACACCTTGCTCTTTTATTTAATGAAAATTAAAATTGAATATGTGGAAAATTCATACACAATACATTGAACACGCAAATGTACTTTGGCAAAACAAATAAGTTAAAATAATCAAAAATTAAACTAACATTTTGTTAAATGAGTTGTTTTAAATACATTCAATTCCTAAATATAGGGGCAGAGGGTAAATCTACAAAAAGTACGTAAGGCAATTTAAAGGTGGATTAGCTCCATTTTGTAAGCCAATTAATCTTACATAATTTTCTTAAAAAATTAAGAAGAAAAAAATTTAATTAACGACTTTTTCATGTAAAGTGATCGGAATTCAAAATATTAGTCAAATGATCAATATGAAACATGTAATTGTAAACATAATAGATATTTGGTACGCAAAATACTATATAGCCTAAAATTCTATATTTTTGAAAATCAAATTTTTGGTAACTAATGTTTTTTTGAAAGTTATATTCTCATATTTGGTGACTATATAAATATTCCCGGAGAAAATATAAAAAAAATAAAAAACTGAAAAAAGGATTAAAAACTGAGATTAAACCAATCAACAAAAAAATCTAAAAAAAAGAAATAATGAAAAAAAAAAAATCCAAAATTCATTTAAAAAAAGATAAAAGGAAAACATAAAATAATAAAAAAATAAAAAATCATTCTTAAAAATGAAAATAAGATAAAAATTAAATTAAATAAAAAAATGAAAAAATAAACAAAATAAATTGTAAAAATGAAAAAAAAAAAAGAAATCTTAGAAAATGAAAAGGATAAAAGACTAAAAAAGAAGAAAAAGTAAAAAAAAAAATTAGTACTAGAAAAAAAAACAAATATTCCCACCCATTATTGACATAAAGGAATTATGTGGATAAATTATTTATCCGGATATCTATAATTCCAGAAAATAAATTTTTATTACCTAAGTAAACATTGGAATAGATTTTTTTAGCTTAAATTTGTTTGATAAAAAAATTACTCCTATTTTCCAATATATATATATATATATATATATATATATATATATATATATATATATATATATATATATATATATATATATATATATTCTTATGCATGGTATCAAATCACTATACTAAATATATATGGTACTCGAAGTAAGTTTGTGTGTGAAACCCGCTTCCTGGGTTAGTTTAATTGTTATTGTTAAGTGATTTTTATTTGTATTATTATTATTATTATGGCTGGATGAAACTATTTTAAAAATAATAAACTGGGTTTTTGTTTGCGGGACCCGAGCCTGGTCCAGTCCGAACCCGACCCTGATCCAAATTCTTTTTCCCATAGAAATCCTAGATCTATTATTATCTCTTTAAAAAAAAAAAACCTTTGGCCTGGTCCCTATGACCAGGCCGCCCCTATTTCCCACTCACCCCCTCTCTCTTTACTACAACTACTCCCCTCCTTTCCTTTTCCCTACTAATTCTCAGCACACTCCTCTTATAATCCCTCAAACCCTCTCCCCACTTCCATTCCCACACTCTCTCTCTCCCTCCCAAACTCTTCCCGAGCAAACCCCTCCATGCCCAGCCGCTCCCCGGCCACCGAACTCCAGCCGTGTCCACGCCCTCCCCGCGCCCACAGCGCGCCCGCCGGCCTCCGACAGCCCCTGCCGCGGCCTCCCTCTCGGCCAGAACCCTAGGCCGAGCGCATCTTCGCGAGTCCTCTCGGCCACCCTCGGCCGATCCGCCCTCCCCTGCTGGCTCTGCCCCGAGTCCGACGACCGTCCTCGGCCGAGCCTCCCTGCTGGCCAGCTTCCAGCGCGCCCTCCGTGCTGTTGTCCCGTCGGCGCACCCCCGCCATTCCCGATTCCGGCCCCTCTGCCTACTTTCCGCTGTTTCTGTGGCGCCCTCTGTTCTCGTAGGTGTGCTTCGATCCCAGCGCTATTCCGTTGTTCTGCTGGTACTGTGACCGTACCGATCGGCTGACCAGTGCATTCCCGTGCTCCCGTGTGCTACCCGTGGTTTCTTTCTTTCTATTATTACCATCTGAGAGCTCTAGCAGAGCACGTGAGGTATAACTTTGCCCTTCTTGTCCCTTTCCATAGTACGTCTAGGATGACGCGGTCCTGACCCCGTTTCGGGGGTCGGACATTAGATACGTTGATTTGGGGATATGCGCAACGGTTACGTTGTTGCGGTTATTCAATAACGTTAGTTCGGACCGTTACGCGAAATGCGTACGTCCCGGTTAGTTCGGTTTTGTGCTTTGGTTTTTACCTATAAATCGGTTATAGTGAGTGAATGGAGTTGGCATGGATTGGTTTTGGTTATTTGGGCTGGATGGATATATTCTGTGGATTTTAGGACGGTTTATTCTGTGGTTTGGTATTCCCTGATTTGGGACTTTTCTTATGCAGGGTTAGTATCGCCTTTGTGACTGGGTTCCCAGTTACAGAGGAGGTGCTGTCCGATTCTTCAGAAACGCTTTTCCAAAGTATTTGTATTTTAAAAATGATTTCAAATAACGTGAAACTACTTTCAAACTCGGTTTCGTAAAAGTATTTCCAAAACTGATTTTGTCGGTTTTTTCGTTCTTGCTGTTTCGTATCCCCGGTCAGGCGACGACCGTACCGGTTGGATGAACCTCGGCGAAACGCAAACGCTACAGGGTATCCCTGTACGTTGAGGCGTTAGCCAGCAACATAATTTTATAAGACCAAGTCTGAGACGCATTTTAAAATATAATTTAATTATATATTATTTTATTAGAATGGGTACTGCTGTTAGTATTTTTGGTGCAGGGCTTCGGCCTACTGTTTGGACCGTTAGCGGCATTCAGAGCTCGCCTTATTAATATTAAATTCATTTATGTAAGTTTGTAAGGGCATAAGCCCAGTTTTCTACTTTATTTCGCTGTGGACTTGTATTGTGTAGGTTAGGATTTTTCTTTTATTTTTTGGATGGTTTTATCGTTTTCGTAATTAGGCGCTTCGTGACAAAATGGTTAATAAATATTTTGTATAAATTAATAATGATTTTTTACGATAAAATAACTTGAATAAAGTATTGATAGTTAACAAAACCCACGTTTCATCATTGAAAGAAAATGTAGTTTTATACGTATGATATTAAAAATACAAAGTTTTACGAATTAACCGGTAATGACAATTTTTTCAAGTAAACCAGAAACTGGCTATCCAACTAAATGAGAACCAACGTAGTACGCATCGTAAACCGTTAGCAGTAGATTAAATAAACAAACTTAAAACTTGACTAGGACCTGCTACTAGAAATTGCAACTAGCACACCTAGCTTGGTTTCACAATAGTTCTAAGTTAAGTTCTCAACTGTAGGATCTCGAAGACAAACTTGATTTCCTCTTCGGTACCAACTGGCCCCTACTCCAGTCTTACAAATCGAGGCAAGTTACGGTTATATTATTCTACATTTTGATTAGTAATTGTTATCTTGCATGTTTAAACCACATTGTTACACGGAACTCTCTCCTAGAGTATTGATTGATTGACTGCGGGATATTGGGGAAGTAGTGTAGTGTCTATGACCAATACCCCAAATAATTAATGAATGTATTAGCTTACCCCTCTTACACACGGGGATAAGCCATATCGTATCGCTAGGATACAAGTGTACAACCAAGCCGGTCATAGTCATTATCTACTCAAATCACATTGTTTTCTACCGTGTAGAATTGTAGGAAAATATAGTATTTCAAATTGTTTAGAATTGCAAATTTCTATTATTATTTGAAATATTGGATATATACTCGTACTTGCTCCCTCCTGACTGGAGACCCAATATTTTAGGTGTCACTGATGATTGCTGAGCTATAGCACAATAGCTACTATGACCCAGTACCATATTCTGCTGTGTTACCGGAGACCCCTTGGAGGACGCAGATCCTGAGGCTGACGAGACAGCCATTCTAGCTAGTTGTTGTTTTAATTCGAGTTTCTTTTATTGGAATATTTTTGTAGACTTGAATTCAGTATTTCCTTTCAGCACTTTCAATTTCAGATGTATTCCATTTTGTTGATTAATAAAAGTTTTAAAGTTCCCGTATATAAATGTTGTGACAAATGTTTAGATGTTGTTGTGATTACCTGCAATAAAATAGCTTACTGCCTCCGTCTCACAACGGTGCAGGCTGGGCATGATCCGGTTCGACCTAACAAGTTGGGATCGGATCGTGACATGTTTTTAGTGGTGGCCCATGCAGGTCCTTCTCTCAACAACAACTTATGAGAACACCTCTAGAATATTTAGAACACTAGAACATTAATTTGTCACAACATAGGACCGAATTATATTATAAATAAATAATTTTGGTTGTTATAGACTGGTAGGCTACCTTGCTTATGTTTGCCTCATTAACCTTTCAGACTATGACTAGAGGAAAGACAACCCATTCTAGTCCTGCTGATGACAAGGTGTTACCTCCTGATCACACCCCTCTTTCTCAGGCCCGTTCCAACCCTTCTCCTTTGCAGCTCATCAATCCCCCCTTTGCTGCACAAGTCCCCAACACAGCTCATACTACAGCCGAACCTATTTTGCCCACGGCAATTTCACCATCTTCTGTTATGATAGTTACTCTTGTCGCCCCACCAGTACCAGCAGACACCTCCCAAATGGTTGCCCTATTTCAAGGAATCCTGGAGTCCCAAAAGGCCCAAGCCGAGGCCCAGCAGAAACAGATTGATATCATGAGAGATGTTATGAAGGATGTCAATGACGTAGCCTTAGCTATCTTAAACCGAGCGGAACCTCACCCTAGGAGGGATACCCCTGAATCTAGAAGATATTTGGGTCCCATCAAGTACTCTACTTCCCGGCAGTCACGTCGTAAGAAGCTATTGGCTTGTGCCTACTGCAAGAGGCCTGGTCATCTAGCCAATAGTTGCCGTAAGAGATTGGGACAATATTTGGCATGTGGATTTGCTGAACATCGGGTAAAGGACTACCCCTTATCTTTCTATCGTACCAGAGCACCTATCCCAGCAACACCTGCTACGCCGCAACCTAGGGACTCTCTTCCTATCGAGCAGACCTTGCCTCCTACACCTACTGCAGAAAGGCATGATGCAGACTCGAGGATCATAGAAGAAGATGAAGCAGTTGGAAACTGCTCATGCAAGAGCCAGAGCCATGAAGACTAGTACCTAGAACTGCTGAGTAGCATTATCTATTGTTATAAGAAGTTGTAACAGGATGTCCTTAGAATAATCATGAGAGTCTTGCTGTAATTCTCCAATATGAATAAAATTCTTGGTTACACCTTTATGGTAGATATCTTTCCCAAAGTCTTTCCCCTACGATACAATTTTTGAAAATTATAATCTTAATGAGAAGGTATGTAAGGCGGTATTTATCAAGGATGTATTGGTGATTAAGAATTAGAAGAATAGAATTTTGGAATACCCAGATATTAGTTGGTACTTATAACAATTGGGAGTGATAATGACATAAGGAGTGAATTTTGACCTTAACCAATTTAGGTCGACTGTATGATGGTATATGTTACTACATATTTTATTTCCTAGATTTTTGGTATCTTTTAGCGTCCCATGATTTTCGGGAATTATTTCCTTCCCATATCTTTAACAGATTTTTAGCATCCCTTAGGATCTATATTTTTTCGCTATTTATGGACCAATATTAGAACTCTTCAATCTCCTTCGTCAGCAAACCTATTTTTTTCAAACTTCTCCACTAGTCGATCAAATCTTATTTCTCTATCTTTATTTGGAATCCAGACTTGTTCGCTATCTAGAGTTTCTAATTCTAATAAACCATTATCTATCCGAGTACTTCTATGACTAGCGTATCCAACCATTCGCCTTAACCTCATTTTAATTGACTTTCTCGGAACTCATCCTGAACCAAATTCTTCTGGAACTATAAAGCCTCAAGGTTAATTATTACCAAAAGAATTGGTTCAGCTTAGTTAGTTCATGATTTCCCTAAATGATATTTTCAAAAATACTTTCAATACTGATTGTTATCTCCTAGGTTATTCCAAATATTTTATTTTGATCCCCTCCACTCAACCTGAAACCCTACTCTCTCTATGCAACTTCTTGATCAATTCAAGGCCTAGATAGCTTTTAAACTCAATGCTTGAGTATCGTGAAGTACGAATGGTCAGAGAATTGATTCCATCCTATTATTAAATCTTCTTTAAATCATTGAAAACTTTTAAAATTGTTGAACCATCCCCTTGTTGGCTTTACTAAACCATTTTAACCTGACTTCCTTGAATCCATAAAGACATACTTCTTTTGTGTCAACCCTACTTACCCATCACATTCTCAAAACTATCCTTGGATAAGAAATTATTTCTTCAAATAATTTTGGTAAACGTCTGTATCCTTTAAGTGATTTGTCGAAAATATTCTCATTGGCTTCTTCAACTCAACTCAAAGCTCTGATCCTTCTACCTTATCCTGTCATATTCAAGTTTGATCAATTTCTTCAAAATCAAATCTCTTAAATCTCAAGAGTTACTGGAACACATATTTATCCTGATAAATTTTCTTGAAACCAGAAGAACATACACCTACATCTTTTTCTATCATGATTAGAACCTTAGAACTCGTTTGAATTTTTTGGAAACTTCTTTGAAATTCTTATGGACAAAGTTTGGGAAAATATTCCGTGAACTAATATGACTTCGCACATTGCGTTATAGTCAATTGTCTGAATTATGGAAACTTCGAGTTTACTGCAGCCAATTGCGCACTGGCGAGGCAAAAGACTCTAAAGTTGAAGTGATTTCAGGTGTTCATAGGTTTTCGGATATTATTGTGACTATGTTCTAAATGCACCATGTTGATCTTCTATGTTGCTTAGCCATGAAATGGATAAAGTATAAAGATTACTCGGTATCCTAAAATTATTCAAGTTATTGGGTCAAAAATTTACTGAGCACTCTGACGAGGCATGAATTTGAGACAAAGTGACTTCAAACATATTTGGTTTCCGAATATTATTCAGACTATATTCTTACCATGGTTGTCTTTTGCACCATCAAATCATTCTAATTTTTTGCCTGATTAGAGAATTTACATTTCTAGCGGTTGTCTCCATTTCCAGAAATCTCTTGTCACAACCAGAAAGAAAAGATTCCCTATAAAATTCTACTTGATTTTCCCTAGAACTTATTAGGACCATATCAATCTCTATTGGCTCAATTCCTTTCAAGGTTCCATTTTTAGGGTGTTGCATATTTTTGTGGGTAGTTATATATTTTTTCAGCTATATAAAGTTGGTTGATAGTTATATGTGGGGAAAACCTAGATAGTCACCTAGAAACCTTATTGCATTAATCTGATAAAAGCACACTTAGGGGATCAATTTTATTCTAATGAGATTAGACAGCTAAGGGTACCAAAGGGTAGCATGGCAAGGCACAAAAGCAAGTTAGTCTAGAGAGAATTATAAATTGTGGTTCATTAGGAATGAATCATTAGTGGAGCATATTAGTACTTGGGTATTGGATTTGGTGAATGAAAGAAGGTGATGATTTTGAATTTTTATGATTTGGGAAAATAAGTTATGGCAGGATGGGAGGAGCCGTAGAGGATCAAGGGTGATGATGGTAAGAGCTAGTAATTATGACGTACAAGTAATTGATGGAGCGTACGTTACAAGCAATATGGAATTGCATCGCTTAGTAGATATCGAATCGACTAGCAAGATGAAGAAGTTTAGAATCCTACCCGAAGATTATAGGTACGAATGCAAAGAGTAAGTTCGCACAACCATTCCGGTGGCTGACAATTCAGAAATAGAAGCAAAATTTTAGTTATGGGCTATGACTGTGTTTCTAAGGAGGGAAGACTGTTGATTCGAAGGAAGTGCATGAATTGATCAAATTAGACTATCTAGAGGTTGTCAACATTATTAAGAGACAGTAAAGGAAGCTTTGGTCTACATGTAGAGATTTTGATCATTCCCCTAGTAGTACCCTCTGAATTTCGAGGACGAAATTTCCTAAGGAGGGAAGGTTGTGAAACCCGCTTCCTAGGTTAGTTTAATTGTTATTGTTAAGTGATTTTTATTTGTATTATTATTATTATTATGGCTGGATGAAACTATTTTCAAAATAATAAACTGGGTTTTTGTTTGCGATACCCGAGCCTGGACCAGTACGAACCCGACCCTGATCCAAATTCATTTTCTCTTAGAAATCCTAGATCTATTATTATCTCTTGAAAAAAAAACCTTTGGCCTGGTCCCCACGACCAGGCCGCCCCTATTTCCCACTCACCCCCTCTCTCTCTCCTACAACTACTCCCCTCCTTTCCTTTTCCCTACTAATTCTCAGCACACTCCCCTTATAATCCCTCAAACCCTCTCCCCACTTCCATTCCCACACACTCTCTCTCCCTCCCAAATTCATCCCTAGCAAACCCCTCCACGCCCAGCGCTCCCCGGCCACCCAACTCCAGCCGTGTCCACGCCCTCCCCGCGCCCACAGCGCGCCCGCCGGCCTCCGACAGCCCCTGCCCGGCGACTCGAGCCCTCCGGCACCCGCGCGCCGGCGCCCGACTCCAGGCCGGGCCCGCCTCCAATGCCCGCCGCGGCCTCCCTCTCGGCCAGAACCCTAGGCCGAGCGCCCCTTCGCGAGTCCTCTCGGCCACCCTCGGCCGATCCGCCCTCCCCTGCTGGCTCTACCCCGAGTCCGGCGACCGTCCTCGGCCGAGCCTCCCTGCTGACCAGCTCCCAGCGCGCCCTCCGCGCTGTTGTCCCGTCGGCGCACCCCCGCCATTCCCGATTCCGGCCCCTCTGCCTGCTTTCCGCTATTTCTGTGGCGCCCTCTGTTCTCATAGGCGTGCTTCGATCCCAGCGCTGTTCCGTTGTTCTGCTGGCACTGTGACCTTACCGATCGGCTGACCAGTGCGTTCCTGCGCTCCCGTGTTCTACCCGTGGTTTCTTTCTTTCTATTATTACCATCTGAGAGCTCTAGCCGAGCACGTGAGGTATAACTTTGCCCTTCTTGTCCCTTTCTATAGTACGTCTATGATGACGCAGTCCCGACCCCGTTCCGGGGGTCGGACATTAGATACGTTGCTTTGAGGATACGCGCAACGGTTACGTTGCTGCGGTTATTCAATAACGTTAGTTCGGACCGTTACGCGGAATGCGTACGTCCCGGTTAGTTCGGTTTTGTGCTTTGGTTTTTACCTATAAATCGGTTATAGTGAGTGAATGGTGTTGGCATGGATTGGTTTTGGTTATTTGGGCTGGATGGATATATTCTGTGGATTTTGGGACGGTTTATTCTGTGGTTTGGTATTCCCTGATTTGGGACTTTTCTTATGCAGGGTTAGTATCGCCTTTGTGGCTGGGTTCCCAGTTACAGAGGAGGTGCTGTCCGATTCTTCAGAACTCTTTTCCAAAGTATTTGTATTTTAAAAATGATTTCAAATAACGTGAAACTACTTTCAAACTCGGTTTCGTAAAAGTATTTCCAAAACTGGTTTTGTCGGTTTTCTCGTTCTTGCTGTTTCGTATCCCCGGTTAGGCGACGACCGTACCGGTTGAATGAACCTCGACGAAACGCAAACGCTACAGGGTATCCCTGTACGTTGAGGCGTTAGCCAGCAACATGATTTTATAAGACCAAGTCTGAGACGCATTTTAAACTATAATTTAATTATATATTATTTTTTTAGAATGGGTACTGCTGTTAGTATTTTTGGTGCAGGGCTTCGGCCTACTGTTTGGACCGTTCGCGACATTCAGAGCTCGTCTTATTAATATTAAATTTATTTATGTAAGTTTGTAAGGGCATAAGCCCAGTTTTCTACTTTATTTCGCTGTGGACTTGTATTGTGTAGGATTTTTCTTTTATTTTCTGGATGGTTTTATCGTTTTCGTAATTAGGCGCTTCGTGACAAAATGGCTAATAAATATTTTGTATAAATTAATAATGATTTTTCACGATAAAATAACTTAAATAAAGTATTGATAGTTAACAAAACCCACGTTTTATCATTGAAAGAAAATGTAGTTTTATACGTATGATATTAAAAATACAAATTTTTGCGAATTAACCGGTAACGACAATTTTTTCAAGTAAATCAGAAACTGGTTATCCAACTAAATGAGAATCAACGTAGTACGCGTCGTAAACCGTTAGCAGTAGATTAAATAAACAAACTTAAAACTTGACTAGGACCTGCTAATAGAAATTGCAACTAGCACACCTAGCTTGGTTTCACAATAGTTCTAAGCCAAGTTCTCAACTGTAGGATCTCGAAGACGAACTTGATTTCCTTCTCGGTACCAACTGGCCCCTACTCCAGTCTTACAAATCGAGGCAAGTTACGGTTATATTATTCTGCATTTTGATTAGTAATTGTTATCTTGCATGTTTAAACCACATTGCTACACGGAACTCTCTCCTAGAGTCTTGATTGACTGACTGCGGGATATTGGGGAAGTAGTGTAGTGTCTATGACCAATACCCCAAATAATTAATGAATGTATTAGCTTACCCCTCTTACACACGGGGATAAGCCATATCGTATCGCTAGGATACAAGTGTACAACCAAGCCGGTCATAGTCATTATCTACTCAAATCACATTGTTTTCTACCGTGTAGAATTGTAGGAAAATATAGTATTTCAAATTGTTTAGAATTGCAAATTTCTATTATTATTTGAAATATTGGATATATACTCGTACTTGCTCCCTCCTGACTGGAGACCCAATATTTTAGGTGTCACTGATGATTGCTGAGCTATAGCACAATAGCTACTATGACCCAGTACCCACTACTAAAATATGATCTATTAGCGACGTAATTTAGCGACGGCGTAAAATTACGTCGCTATATATGGAATTCAGCGAATCCTTTATATAAACATCGCAAAACGTCGCTGAATAGCGACGTTCAGCGACATGTATAAAATTACGTCGCTGAATAGCGACGTTACGTCGCTGGATTATTAAAATATGTCGCCAGTTTACGACGTTTAGCGACGTCCTCATGTGACGTCGCTAATATTTTTACTTAGGGCACAGCGTTTCATTTTTCCCACTCACTCGAAATTTCCAATTTTTTTCACTACTCCTTCCCCCCCTCCGGCGATTCCTTAGGCGACCCCTTCCCCCCCCCGGCGACTCCCTTCCCCCCCGGCGACTCCCCCCCTCTCCGGCGACCCGTACCCCCCCGTCGAGCTCCTCCTCCTCGAGCTCAGGTAAACCCTAACCTAACTCCTCCTCCTCCTCCTCATCCTCTCCCACGGACACACACACACACACGGACACACACGCACACACACAGAGAGAGACACACACACACACACGGACACACACGCACACACACACAGAGACACACACACACACACACGGACACACGGACACACACACAGATGGACACACACACACACACTGGACACACTGTGTCATGTTGTGGTGGACACGAGACACTATGTTGGACACGTACACATAGCCTAGATCCTTTACCAACCATTTATTTTCCATTTTAACATGTTTTTATATATCAATTTCTAAATACCCTATGTTGACTGATACCTTGTTAATTTATTGTATTTTCTAATTTTGAAAACCCAGTTTTGACAACCATTTTAACCTAGTTTAATGCTTTAATTTAGATATTTAAAACCCTAGTGTAGTGTATCTATATGTGTGCTGACTGAGTTTCAAGTTTGGGGTGATTTGGTTAGAGTTTTGGTTCTCGATTTGGGTTTGAGGTGAATGGGTCTGAAATATGTTATAGGAGTATGTAATGTTGTGTGAAATGAACTGATTTCCTTTCTTTTCCTTTCCTATTTGACTGAACACAGTAAATCCCCTTACTATCCAGATTGGACTGACCTATAGTTCATATCACTCACTCACTCACTCACTCACTCTTGCCTAGGTACACACACGCATATAGCCTAATACAAGCATGTTAGCCTCCCTCATATACACGTATATGTGACTGTCACATGTAACAATCAACACACTCACCCCCCATTCACATGTGCATGTACACATACCACCCACTCTCTACTTCTCTCTCTCTATATATATATATATATGTTTGATAGATGGTATTGTATACATATATACATAACTATATCATGTAACTCATATGTGATATAGGCATATAGCCTATGTTAGAGTGTCTAAATATATGAATGCATGAAAGTTGCCTTGTCTTGTAATATAGGCATATAGTATATACATGCCTATATATATATATTATATGTATATATCTATATAGATATTACTTGTGTGTATGAGATAGCTTGAGTTGACTTTGGTCATTATTGGTACTTGAATTGATCGGAACAAAGACCCCCAATGTCGGTATCGGTCAATATTTGGTATCGGTCGGTATCGGATCAGAACATGCCAAACCGTATTGGTATCGGCCGTATCGGATCGGTATTGGCCGATACTTTAAAATTATATGAAATAGTAGTCACCCCCAAGCTTGACTATTTTTACTGAAAGTCAAAGTAGAGTAAACATCTGACCTACATTGGACTAAGACCCTTGACCTAGTTTGACCTTGTTTGACTTTGTTTGACTTAGCTTGACCTTGTTTGACTTTGTTGTCTTCATGTTTGTTAAATGACACCCAGATACTAGTTTTAGTTGTTTAAATGACATCCAGATACTAGTTTTAGTTTCAGTTTGCTTTGGTAACTCACTATTGCTCATTACTTGGTACTAGTTTTAGTTGATTGTATTTTTTTAAGACTAAACAAATGACACCCATATATTACTTGTGTGTATGAGATAGCTTGAGTTGACTCTGGTCATTATTGGTACTTGAATTATAGGTTAGGCTTGTATAGCCTTGAATGGTGTGTACTAGCTAGTATTGGGATACCAATAGCGATAAGGTAAAGGGTACCTTTGTTTGACTTAGCTTGACCTTATTTGACTTAGTACAACCTAGTTTGACCTAGATTGCATATCATTGTTATTAGTAACTGTCCGCTACTAATGTGTGTCCCATAATAAGACATAATATACGAATTTGTGCCTGTTGGATAATGTGTGTCCATCTTTGCAGAATTATTTCCAAATGGATATGAATTACTACTTGTGGAATCGTTCATGGATGTACAATCGTCGTCCTGATGATATGTGTGGTGTACGGGATGAATACA
This sequence comes from Iris pallida, assembly GCA_029216955.1. Lineage (NCBI taxonomy): Eukaryota > Viridiplantae > Streptophyta > Magnoliopsida > Asparagales > Iridaceae > Iris > Iris pallida. Next base: position 919,301 of record JANAVB010020199.1, on the reverse strand, counting down.
TAGCGGGAGTAGAGCAGTTCCTGCAGTTTGCTAAGACGTTCCCTCAGTACATGGACGGCACCAAAATTAAGTATCCGTGTGTGAAATGTCATAACGTGAAATATTATCCAGAAGTGGAAGTGACATATCATTTGTACTCGAGGGGTTTCACGCCTAATTACTATCAGTGGACCGCACACGGAGAACTTGTGTCTTTAGCATCAGAGCCGGAGCCTTATGTTGAGCCGTATATGCATGCGGGACCTAATTTTGTTTCAGATAATCATGCATACGACGACGGGTGCGTGAACATGGTTTTCGACGCTGTGGGGCATAGTTTCGTTCATGATGCACCTGAGGAGGCACCGAACGCCGATGCTGCACAGTTCATGGAGTTGTTGGAGAATGCAAGGACTTCATTGTATCCTGGTTGTGAGGATCATTCACCGTTGGAGGTGGTTACAAGACTGTTGAGCATTAAGTCAGATTTTAACATGTCGCAAGAATGCTACAACCGAGTGTTGGAGTTGATTATAGAGATCTTGCCGGCGGGTGCTAAGTTGCCTAAAGACTTCTACCGGTCTAAGAGGATGGTGAGATCGCTCTGGATGGGATACGAGAAAATCGATTCCTGTCGCAATGGGTGCATGCTGTACTACAAAGACGACAAGGACACAGATGTGTGCAGATTTTGTGGTGCTGATCGCTATAAGACAACTAGTACAAGAAGGTCTACCGGTGCAAGAAGACCGACCGATTCAATGCACTACTTGCCTTTAACGCCGCGGTTGCAAAGATTATTTATGGTGAAAGAGACGGCCGAAAATATGAGTTGGCACATGCGAGAACAGATTGAAGGAGTATTGGATCACCCATCCGATGGAGAAGCGTGGAAGCACTTTGATCGAGTGTATCCAGATTTTGCTTCAGATCCGCGAAATGTCAGGTTGGGACTATCTTCTGACGGTTTTACTCCTTTTGGTCTTTCGGGATCCCAGTATTCGTGCTGGCCTGTGATTGTCACTCCGTATAACCTACCGCCTTGGATGTGCATGAAGACTCAGTACATGTTTCTAACCGTTATAATTCCCGGTCCGAATAATCCCAAGAGGAACATTGACGTGTACTTACAGCCTTTGATAGATGAGTTGAATCAGTTATGGGAAGTAGGCGCTAACACGTACGATGTTTCCAGGAAGCAGAATTTTCAGATGAAGGCAACCCTTATGTGGACCATCAACGACTTTCCGGCCTATGGAATGTTATCTGGATGGAGCACTCATGGCCGTCTCTCATGTCCGTATTGCATGGACCGTAGTAAGGCTTTCCGCTTGAAACACGGCGAAAAACCGTGCTTCTTTGATTGTCATCGGCAATTTCTGCCAAAAGATCATCCGTTCAGAAGGAACAGGAATGCTTTCCGTGCCGACGTTGTAGAGAAGGGTGATCCACCGCCAAGGTGGTGCGGAGCCACGATATGGGAGGAGGTTAAAGATTTTCCAAGTGCTATAGAAGATCCTACAACTGGGTACAAGTGCGATGGATTTGGTAGAGTTCATAACTGGACAAAGAGGAGCATATTCTGGGATCTGCCATACTGGAGTACCAATCTGATCAGACATAATCTTGATGTCATGCATATTGAGAAGAATGTGTTTGATAACATAATTAATACTGTGATGGACGTAAAGGAAAAAACGAAAGACAATCCCAAGGCCAGGTTGGACTTAGAAGAAATATGCAAACGCCCTGCGTTGCATTTGATACAGCAGAATGGAAAACAGTTCCTGCCGAAGTCAATTTTCTCGCTGGACAAGGAGGATAAAGTGAGACTTTGTCGGTGGATCCAGGGCCTAAAATTTCCAGACGGATATGTGTCAAATCTGAGAAGATGTGTCGATCCGAAGGAAAACAAATTGACGGGTATGAAGAGCCACGATTGTCACATATTCATGGAGAGGTTAATTCCGATTGCATTTCGGGAATTCTTACCGCAGGCAGTTTGGGATCCATTGACGGAGCTTAGCATATTCTTCAGGGATCTTTGTTCTAAGAAATTGCTCGTTGATCGTCTAGAAAAGCAAGAGAAGGACATTGCGGTAACACTATGCAAGCTAGAGAGGGTGTTTCCTCCTGGATTCTTCGACTCTATGGAGCATTTGTCGATTCATCTATCCTATGAGGCACGTGTTGGTGGACCCGTCGAATATCGATGGATGTACCCGTTCGAGCGACATTTGAATCACCTAAAAAGAAAGGTGAAAAATAAGGCACGGGTCGAGGGTTCTATTTGTGAAGCCTATGTTCTCGAGGAGATTACAAACTTTTGTTCGATGTATTTCAAGCCTCATGTTGCAACTAATAGAACGAGAGCTTCCAGAAACGACGAGGGAGATCATGAAAGTAATGATACAATACTGAAGGTATTCAATGCTCCAGGAAAGCCATCGGGTAAGATGAAAAAGAGATATCTGAACGATGATGAGCTAAGGGCTGCTCAGGTGTATGTATTACTCAACTGCGACGAGGAGGAAGTAGAGAAACTGGAGGGATAAGTAATTAATATATCTATATTATTTTAATAGTGTTAATTATTATACTATTACATTAATTGAACGATGTTGTTTTCAGCATATTTAATGATGATGTGAGGTCGGGTAGGCCACACATAACAGAAGAAGAACTAGAACAAGAAATAAGGCATTATTTTCTATCATGGTTGAGTGCATATGTAAGACTTGAGAACTCTGTAATTACCTTTTTGTATATGCACTTGATTGAGAATGAGCTTAATTGCTTCTTTCGTGGTATTTAGGTCGATCGTCCATACGCAAGACTTGAGAATGAGTCTATTAGAACGCTAGCCAAGGGACCAATTTATGCTGCAAAAATATGGCCAAGCTACTGTGTTAATGGGTTTAGGTTCAAGTCAACAACTTGCCCGATCAGAGACAACTTTGTGGATCTCGATTCCACCAAAAACAGCTGTTTGTGTATCAGATCTTCGAACTACAAAGATGTTGATGCGGGCAACGATTTCTATGACGTGTTACGGGAGATCGTGGAGCTGACATATAGTTATGGAATAGAGCCTGCTAAGATTGTGTTATTCAGGTGTGATTGGTTCGATCCGATTGAAGGTCAAGGTTGGAAAGTAGACAAGCACGGTCTTATTGATATAAACTATCGGCGTCGATATCAAGCCTATGAACCATTTGTCCTATCAAGTCAGGCTCAGCTCGTGTACTTCACAAGTTATCCTAAACGCAGAAACACAGCATAACAAAAATATCAATTATATTTTTTTAATTTTTTTTTTAACATTAGCGACGTATAGCGACGTTCTGCGACGTCAAATAGACGTCGCTATACGTCGCTAACTAGCGACGTTACGTCGCTCGACGTCGCTAATATACGTCGCTACGTTGTCCACGTGGCCACGTGGATGCCATGCCTCGTCATCATTTATAAACTTTTGAAGCGTCGCTAGTGGTCGCTTTACGTCACAATGTTGGCGACGTACTGATACGTCGCTCTCTGTCGCTCATTTGGCGACGTCTAGCGACAATGGACGCCGCGTCGCAAATAGCGACGTTCGGCGACGAAAGTATCATCTGCGACTTGCCTATAAGCGACGTAAGTTTTTCGTCGCTAAATACGTCGCAAATCATTGTTAGCGACGTATTTTCTGTATTTAGCGACGTCTACTGACGTCGCTAATCTGGGTTATTTTAGTAGTGACCATATTCTGCTGTGTTACCGGAGAACCCTTGGAGGACGCAGATCCTGAGGCTGACGAGACAACCATTCTAGCTAGTTGTCGTTTTAATTCGAGTTTCTTTTATTGGAATATTTTTGTAGACTTGAATCCAATATTTACTTTCAGCACTTTCAATTTCAGATGTATTCCATTTTGTTGATTAATAAAAGTTTTAAAGTTCCCGTATATAAATGTTGTGACAAATGTTTAGATGTTGTTGTGATTACCTGCAATAAAACAGCTTACTGCCGCCGTCTCACAACGGTGCAGGCTGGGCATGATCCGGTTCGACCCAACAGGTTGGGATCGAGTCGTGACAGTGACTAATACTACTTTGGGGCCTCGTTCGGCTCGCGAAATCATGAGTTGGGAAACGAGATTACTTGACTCGTTTGGTTCGTGGAATCTTCGGGTTGGAAAAGAAAAATGATTACTTTTCTATGTTTGGATGCTAAAGGAATTGAGAAGGAAAGGAAAGTGATTTCTAATGGAAGAAAAAATAGGAGAGAAGGTGATTTCATCCATCCAAGTAAGCAATCATTTTTCCACATTAAAGTATTCACTTTACTTTCCAAATTCCTTGACATTGCCAAACATCGAAAAGGAAAATCAATGAAAATTAAAGTTTTCCAAAGGAAATGAAATGACAAGGAATTGATTTCCTTTCCCTTCCATTCCGTGAACCAAACGAGGCCGAAAATGATTTCCAATGGAAGAAAAATGATTCCATCTATCCAAAAATGAATTATTTTTTCACCTTTAAGTATTCACTTTCCTTTCCAAATTGTTTAGCATTCTCAAACATCTAAGGTCTCGTTTGGTTCGCGAAATTGGAAAAGAAAAGTTATTACTTTTTTATGTTTGGATGGCAAAAATATTAAGGAGGAACCAAGGAATTGATTTACTTTTTTTTTTTTCCATTCCGCGAAGCGAATCAAACGAGGCCTGAGATCAAATCTCTCTCTACCTACCTACCTTAGTTGTCACCTACCTTGAATCATAATTTTGGAGTAGATTGTAGATGTAAAACTTCCCTGATTTTTTTCCCCCAAAAAGGCTGGTCCTGGTGGATTCATTGATTGGATTTTTCAATTCATTGAATAGAATAGTATTTTGTACTAAATGCATCCCATGATTTAGTAGTAGTAAATGAGTTTGAGCATCATATCATGATTGGGCCTATAAATACAGCCCGCCCTCTCCTCCTCTTCTCCACTCTGCGCCTCTTCCGACTCTCCTCCTCCTCCACTTCTTCTTCTTCCTACCTACACTTCTTCTCTTCTTCCTATTCGAGACCGCTTCCTCCTCCTCGGCAAAGGTGCGAACTTTATCCCTAGGTGTGGTTCTTTGATGCTCTAGCTTTAATATTTTTTCTTCGATTTGAATGTAGTGAGTTCAGATGTGGCTCTTGATCGGTGTGGATGTTGAGATCTGCTGCTTAAATTTCTGGGAGTGGATGATGGGTTAGATGTAGATGGGTCAGATCTGCTGGGTTTTTTTTTGTAGGGGAAAAATAATGAGAAATGAATGAACTTGATTGGAAAATCTGCACGCAGCAATGTTTTACGCAATCTTATGTTCTATTGTTGCTATGTCAGTTAAACAAAGTTTTGCTTTATCAGAATTTAAGAAAAAAATAGTATTTTTTTTGGTTTCGTACGAAAATTTTAAGATGTTCCTCATTTAGGTAACATATATGTTGCACGGACACGAGTGCCGATTGGAGTGTCGGTATCTGAGGGATTCATTTGATAAATCCATCACACAATCTTAGGGTCTGCTTGGTGTGTGTGGGGGGTGGATAGCTGTTATGAGGTGTTTTTAGAGTACCGGTTATGAACGATTTTGAAGGGTCCGGTTTTGAGTGGTTTTAAATAGCGACTTTTAAACGAGTCCAACCATTCTTGGTAATTTATTAACGAGTGGTTTTGAAAAGTTTTTTATAAGAATAAAATTACTATATGTCCATATATAAACAAAAGCTCTCCCAAAGTAACCTGAGGGACCATAGTCTCTTTTGGTGTTAGGTGAGTGGGGAAGCTGAGATGGATTCTTTCCACATATGGAGATGTTTGGATTTGCTACGGTACAACCTTTTGGGGCCCCTGTACTTCCAAGATACGACATTAGTTAGAGAGGTTGGAAGGCTTGTATTCGGCTACCTATGAGGGACGTTACCTGCTTTATTTGTAGCTTATGCTGCAAGTGAACATCTACATAACATATTTGCTGCAAGTGGAGTTATATGCAACAAACAATGTAGTCTAGGTAAAAAGTCATTTTTATCCATGTTGCCTAGGTAAAATGATTGAAGATTGAATAAGTGATCTACTGCGTGTTTTTTGCTTTATAATGTAACGTCCATTACAATCATCAACTTGTAATCCACTCTGTTTTTCGTCTCAGTTTGGGTTGGTAATGTAGACGGAATTTAAGTGCTATACGTAACGAGGGGGATTACATCCTCAAAACTTAATCTAACTAGAGGAGGCATGAACAATTTATGAATGTGCCAATCATTGTCTAATAATGATGTCTTATATTTTTCTTTGAACCACAGGGAGATTCACTTATTTGGTCTGGCAATCAATATTTCAGTTCAATGAGCTAAACATAAAGGTAGTAAACTTTATATGTCGATAACTTGTAGGAGTACGGTTAATAAAGGTCTACTATAAATAATAGAATGGTGGTAACTCACTCTTCTATTGTTTACCAACTTGAAATTACAAGATTACATCGATACGCCCACAGCCGTTTTAAACACCACAGTCGACAACTTCGCCATCACTGCTCTTGCTCTTAGTGCTTATGGTCAAGCCTACACATCTATCCCTCAATTCAAAGTCGTATACAGCAGCTTCCTGCTTCAAATCGCTTTTCGTTCTTGATTGAAAGACCGAAGAGTCAATTTGAAGTAATAGAGGACACACGATGGAAACACTAGTGATTACTGCTCTTATTGGTCTATGAGAATGGAGTGAATTGTTCTTTTCCTACTGCTTGGACGGACAACGACTGTAGTCGACTTCAGGTTACCTTAAAGCTAATTATCTGAACCGTTGCTTACCTGACTTACGCTTTTCCTGTAGTTGTCCTTCACTAAACAGCTCTTGCAGGCCTCCTACGGATTTACATAGGTAAAAAATTAGGTAGGTAAGTAAATCAATCATGTTAGTAGCTAGTTGAGTTCAAGTGCCTGTTGTTCTTGCTGGCCGCGGATTTATGTAGGTAAGCAAATCAATCATGTTAGTAGCTAGTTGAGTTCGAGTGTCTAATGTTGTTGTTAGTAACGAGGTGTTGTATTGCCCTCCGAACTAACGGATTAGCCTCCGGGGTTGTCTTCGCTTGGAAGATGAGGGTGAGCGGGTTCTTGTCCGGAGTGAATTGTTTCTTTGACAATTTCGATGGTGTTCATGTTCAGCCTATGAGGACAAACGTAGATAAAGACAGTCGAAGTCGAATGTTCTCGGTCCCGATATGTTGTAACTTCATTTACCTTGTCTATATAGTTTTAGAATACAATTTGGTGAACCATCTCTTGCTTTCTATACCATTTGAAGTTTGATCTGTATAGGATATTTAACATGCGCTGAACCTTTTGTGCTGTCTGTTTGCAGAGAGATGGCATCACACATTGTTGGATATCCTCGCGTAGGACCAAAGAGAGAGCTAAAGTTTGCTCTAGAATCTTTTTGGGATGGCAAGAGTACTGCCGAGGATTTGCAGAAGGTTGCTGCAGATCTCAGGTCTTCCATTTGGAAGCAAATGGCTGATGCTGGGATCAAGTACATCCCTAGCAATACATTTTCCTACTATGATCAAATGCTAGATACCACAGCAATGCTCGGTGCGGTTCCTGACAGATATGGATTTGCTGGTGGAGAGATTGGTTTTGACACCTACTTCTCAATGGCTAGGGGTAATGCCTCTGTACCTGCTATGGAGATGACCAAGTGGTTTGACACAAACTAGTAAGCCAGCGGATCCATCTTGAGCCTTTTGACACCTATTTCTCAATATTATTGTTGGTACTCTTTTACATAGCTAGTAATGGTGCCTAATATTTTGATTCCATTGTCTATGCAGCCATTTCATTGTGCCGGAGTTGGGCCCCCATACCAAGTTTGCCTATTCATCTCACAAGGCGGTGACTGAATACAAGGAGGCAAAATCGGTATGGATTCATATCAGTCCGACTACAGAAACTCAAATAGGAACTTGCAATATGGTTATGACACGTGGCATTTTTTTTTTTTTTTTTGCATTTAGGCCCTTGGCTTTTTTCTATTTAGATCCTTGAAAAAAAAAATCAAGGGAAATGCATGTAATCCAACGGCTATTAATGGCCGAGTCTTTAAATTAAGAACTCATGAGTTCCTCTAGGATTTTTGGATTAATATTAGTATTTTATTTAAAGATGCACGATATGTTTTTCTATTGTTTCGATTTCTATAAAGTTGAAGGCTTGGAGCGCCTAAATTGTATGCCTTTTCCTGGGCAATAAATTACGTCACCCTGGTTAAACACACGTCCACTGCTCGTGAGATGTGTAATGAAAGGGGTGAGATAATATCTTTAGTGATCAAAATATTTGAGTAGATGCCTTTTAAAGTGAACTATTGGAGCAGTTTGAAGTTTGAACCATCAATAGTCAAGTAATTACAGACTGATTTTTGGATTTCTGTAGAATAGTTTGATTTGATATAAATGTACATGTGATAAAATATCAGGAAGATTCTGCATGTAGCTTTATCTACAAGCCCGTGGCTTACTTTTGGTTTTAATCAATTGGCCTAACTATGGTTTCATACTGGCATCAAATCTTTTTATTTTTTGGCTGAGTTTATTTTTGCAAATATTACTAGTTTTATAGATTGTAATGATATTGCTTGTGCTATCGCAGATTATCCCTATCCAGTAAGCTACCATGACAGATTCTTTGCCAGTTTATGATTTTCTGTGATCACGATACTATGCTTTTCCACTAGCTTCTTTGTGTCTAGAATAACATTCTTTGATATTTTATTAAATATCTCATGTTCATTATTTAACTCGTACTCATCTGGTGCAGCTTGGGGTTGATACAGTTCCTGTACTTATCGGACCTGTGACTTATCTGTTGCTCTCAAAACCTGCTAAAGGAGTAGAGAAATCCTTCTCTCTTCTTTCTCTGCTGGAAAGTGTTCTTCCTATTTACGAGTAAGGATTCGTCACACATATATAGTATAGTAGGATGCTCCTATTTCTGTGATGTCCTAGCTTTCAATACTAATATCGTGATTATGTGCAGGGAAGTTATTACTGAACTAAAAGCAGCTGGTGCCTCCTGGATCCAGCTTGATGAGCCCACCCTTATATTAGATCTTGAGGCTCACCAATTGGAAGCATTTACTAAAGCCTACACAGAATTAGAATCATCATTCTCTGGTTTGAATGTGCTTATCGAGACCTACTTTGCTGATGTTCCCGCTGAGGCATACAAGTTAGTGGCTTAACATTCATGATTAATGAATTTTAATGTGATCTATAATAAGATGTTATCTAAATGTCATAATGGACAATTTCAGGACCATCACTGCCTTGAATGGCATCTCGGGTTTCGGTTTCGATCTTGTGCGTGGAACCAAGACCCTCGATTTGATCACAAGTGCAGGCTTCCCTTCTGGCAAGTATCTTTTTGCTGGAGTTGTAGATGGAAGGAACATTTGGGCTAATGATCTTGCTGCCTCCATCACCACTCTCGAGGCTCTTGAGACTACCGTAGGCAAAGGTAGCTATACTTTCTATGAGTGTCTTGATTTTTCAAGAAAACTTTTGAGATGCAACTGACAACAAAAACCTTTTATCCCATCTTTCTGGGCTTGCTTTGCTTTCCATTTCCTTAATTCAGCAATATCATGCCTTTGAAGTATGTTAAAAATATTCATTATGTTCTACAGACAAGCTTGTGGTTTCTACTTCTTGCTCCCTGATGCACACAGCCGTTGATCTCATTAATGAGACCAAGCTGGACAATGAGATCAAATCCTGGTTGGCTTTTGCTTCACAGAAAGTGGTCGAAGTTCATGCCCTGGCTAAGGCACTAGCCGGTTCAAAGGACGAGGTATAAGCTTTGGAAACGAGAAACTAGTTTGGTCCATCTTTAATGTTGAACTATAGACTAACTTTAGTTTCATAGTTTCTGTTCCACATTATCTGATTTCCTATGATCATCTGCAGGCTTTCTTCTCGGCCAACGCTACTGCCCAGGCTTCAAGGAGGACCTCTCCTAGGGTGAACAATGCAGAAGTTCAAAAAGCTGTAGGTGCTAGTTATACAGCTTAATTAAATCCTTGACGAAGTACACTAGTTCCTAAATGAATTACCATGTATCATACTCAGGCTGCTGCTCTGAAGGGCTCTGACCATCGGCGTGCAACAAATGTGACTGCTAGATTGGATGCACAGCAGAAGAAGCTCAACCTCCCGGTTCTCCCTACCACCACCATCGGCTCATTCCCTCAGACAGTGGAGCTCCGAAAGGTGCGCAGAGAGTACAAGGCAAACAAGTAAGTGTTCTAAAAAAATTGCCTTTGATAAATTGATGGCATTAGGGTCTCTTCTTATCAAAGTCCTATTTTGATCATTGTGTTACATTTCATTCAGGATCTCCGAGGAAGAGTATGTTAAGGCCATCAAAGAGGAAATCAGCAGAGTTGTTAAGCTCCAGGAAGAACTTGATATTGATGTCCTTGTCCATGGGGAGCCTGAGGTTAGTTTTGCTTTAAATACTGTAGCTTCTATAATGTAGGTTCCTCTCTATTTGTGAACCATAACAAAATCTTTCGATATAGAGGAACGACATGGTTGAGTACTTCGGGGAGCAGTTATCGGGCTTTGCATTCACAGTCAATGGCTGGGTGCAATCTTATGGGTCACGATGCGTCAAGCCACCCATCATCTATGGCGATGTGAGCCGTCCCAAGGCTATGACTGTTTTCTGGTCTTCCATGGCCCAAAGCATGACTGCACGCCCAATGAAGGGAATGTTGACAGGCCCAGTTACGATCCTCAATTGGTCTTTTGTCAGAAATGACCAGCCAAGGTGAGCCAAAATTGCCCTTTATCCAAGGAAAATATAGTTCAATATTGTAAATCCTTTTGGTGTAACTAAAGATATTAGCTTTCTACCAGGTTCGAGACATGCTATCAGATTGCTCTGGCCATCAAGGATGAAGTTGAGGATTTGGAAGCTGCTGGTATTCAGGTTAGCATTTATTTTACGTGTATACGTAAAAATTTCTAACAGAGAGATGTGGAAATGCAAATTTACATGTCATTATACTTATTCTATTCAGGTTATCCAAATTGATGAAGCTGCTCTTAGGGAAGGTTTGCCTCTTCGCAAGTCTGAGCAGGCTTTCTATCAGGACTGGGCCGTACACTCCTTCAGGATCACAAACTGTGGTGTCAAGGACACTACTCAGGTTTGTTCTTTAAAACATAATTTTGATTTTGATTTGTATTGTTACAACCTTGCCAATATCTTACACTAAGATTACTCCAACAGATCCACACCCACATGTGCTACTCCAACTTCAACGATATCATCCACTCCATCATTGACATGGACGCTGATGTCATCACCATCGAGAACTCCCGCTCTGATGAGAAGCTCCTATCTGTTTTCCGTGAGGGTGTGAAGTATGGTGCTGGTATCGGACCAGGAGTTTACGACATTCACTCCCCTAGGATTCCATCAGTCGAGGAAATTGCTGACCGCATCAACAAAATGCTTGCTGTACTCGAGACCAACATCCTCTGGGTCAACCCTGATTGCGGTCTCAAGACGCGCAAGTATGGTGAGGTGAATCCTGCACTGACCAACATGGTTGCTGCCGCCAAGCTTCTCCGCACCCAGCTGGCTAGTGCCAAGTGAGGCTTTTGCTCATTATTATCCTTATAATTCTTTATCCAAAGGAAGATGCAATGTCCTAATAATTATTGGTCCTATAATGTTGTAGTTTAGTGAAATTAGATGTATTTTCATATGAGTGCAATGTTGAGGCACTTGGATGCCTGGTGTAAACGTCTTTTTTTAATATAATGGAAGTGGTATTACTGTATAACCCAACAGCTACTGTGACAGATAATATCTTGTTGCTTCCCTTCCACATCTCTATTCATTTATTTATGTTAATTTCTTGGGCAACTAAACAGTATGTCTTATGTATCTGCATGTTCAACATCAAGTGTCAGAAAATGGACATAGGTCATGTCCCTGGGCTCACATAGGTCGAATGTCAATTTTACGGACCGAGAGCTGAATTTACGTGGCTGTATAATTTTATAATCTTTTTACGCAGAAAGCAGTTGTTGACATGTGTGGAGATTTGAACATTGTTGTCTATGGTAAGTAATACCTCAAGAGTACAGAGTAGTTTGTGAGAATACTTTTGTACAACCAGAAATTACTTCGTCAATAGCCAAATTAGAAATAGGGACAAAAACCAAATAATTCCAAAATGTTAATTTTCCATTCATTAAGAAAAGTACAAGGCGGCACTGTTGTACTGTGCTCTATACTAACTAACATCTGTAGTACAGTTATTAAAAAGAAGAAGAAGAGCAGATAGGTAGTACAAGTATTCAGCTTATATAATCTTCAGCAGGGATGCCATAAAAGAGGAGCATCAAAAGAGTCAGGTTACCAACTGCCATTTGGGGAAGGATTCACTTCAGGTTCGTATCCAGCAACTGCATTTACATTTTCTTAGAATCTGCAGACTAACCAGTAAATTTTGCATATTTGGGTCAATTTTCTTACCGGGGAAACATTTGTGTTTCACTCTTCCTGGTTTCTTGTAAATGGTGTCACTGTAACAAGTTTATGATATCATCCAATTAATAAAAATATATTCATGTTTCACTCTTCCTGGCAAGGAGGTGGAGACCTAAACATCCTGGCTGGGTGGGTGGGTTCGATCCCAAGGTTAATGGTGAGAGAAAAATATATTCAAGTCCCTCTGTTAAATGAAACAAACCGAATTTACTATTTCTTGGTTCAAACACAATAAAAATCCAACATTAATGTAGAGGTCTTACTCAGAAAATCTTTCTTCTTCTTCCGTTAAATAAAGAGTTCCATTCTGTATTCATTAACTTTGGAAACTGGTGCATCGTAGGACGCTGGAGGTGGAAAGCCGTTGTATTCACAACCGAGGCTATGGAGATGCACTAAGGAGTTGCAGAGAAGGACATTGATGGAGAGCTTCATTCCCATGACTTAAGATACCACTTCAGTAACAAAGGTTTCTCATGTCCTCAAGAATGAAGTCATGCTTATCAATATAGAGGTAAGCTCTTGCAAAGTAATAAGAACCCAACACAAAAAAAATCTATATTTCTATCATATCCCTGACTAGGAATACTGTGTCCGTGTCGGACTCAGTTTTTTAACTCAGGTTGCAAACTACGCTTGGAATACCTACTGGCTGCCTTAAAAATGTAATGTCTTCTGATCGGATGTTTCAAAACTACACAAATTGAAAACTATAATTAATTTATAAAGAGATGAGTTACCCAGGCTATTACAAACTTAGCATATTCATTTTCAAGTTCAACTACATTGGTTATCATGTGTTATCATGTTCACTTAGTACACTTGTTAACATAATCCTTGTTCAAATACTGTTAACTTTCAACTAATTAATATTGATCATTGCGTTATCTCGGGCCTCGGATGTAATTGCCTATTGACACAGGTGGTGTATAGAAATTTATATTTTTGAATGCAACCAGCAGGAAATAATAATAACTCATTAACATAGATAAATGTATAACATGATTTATGCAAACTTGATAGGTATTATTATCTGAGTGTATAATGCTCCTAATGTTTCAAGTTTTATTAACAAACAGATCCTACAAATAACATGAAGGACTAATTCGTCTAACACTATAAGTTGGATTATGCAACAAAGATTAACAGTGATTAGAACAAAATTAAATGCATTTCACACCTTGATCATGTTATTTATGATTTGTGATGAAGCTTTTGTATGTATGCTAATTGTGGTTTCTATAACCAACCGAAATGAAGGTATATGTTGTTTACATGAAGCTATTAATCAAGGTTCGCAGTTTCGGTATTGGAATCGTTATCGAACCCTTCTTATGAGTATCGGGATCGTCGGTATCGACACTATCAGCAATTTCAGATCGGAGTATTGAATTTTTTGATATCGGAAAGAAAGTTATTATTAATAAATTATTTTAAAATGCATATTAATTTTAGTATTTCTTGTATTGTTATTTAGTAATATTGGAATTGAATGAAATAATAGTCATCCTTCCCGATTGGTTTACCTGCGATACATAAGTTTTTTTTCTTTTACATGATTTTACAACCTTATTATTCTTTTACACCCTTGTTGATTGGTTTTTTTGTTCAAGTTTCTTTGTCAAACTGACCGGAAAAGAGACCCATAATGTCTGCGTCGGTCAGTATCAATATCGGCTGGTATCGGATAGGAACATGCCAAACCGTATCCATATCTTGGTGTAAAATGTGAATCAATGTATGCTATTGTTTATTCCGTAACTTCTTAAATGTGAAAACACTGCAGATTTTGGACCATTTTGCAAATAAAGTAAAAAAAAAAGGACATTCTTTGAATGCATGCTTGAAAATAATCAGAGTTAATAATTATTTTCAATTGCAATTTCCCATGTAAGTTATTGATCTTAAAGAAAAATAAATGGGGTGTGAGAGCAATATGGCTCTAAGTAACTCCAAGGGAAGTAAAATAAAAAGAAATGCCAAATCATACAGCCATAGTTCGTCCTACATATCTAAGTATATCATTCTACAAAATGCAAGAATCCTTAAATGACTGAGTCTAACTTAGAATTCAGTTGAAAAATATTGAGTTATCAGTTCCCAAATCACTGGCCGGATACAAGTATATGCTACCAGGCCAGGTATATCGAACTTTAAATAGAGACTCAAACCATAATGTAAACACAAAGAAAAGTTCCAATTGTTGTCGGGGATCATTATAGACCCCTCTGCTACAATTACACTGCTTGAGCAGAAGGCAAAGAATTCCGAGTTCGGAGACAGCCTAGGTAAATAGTAACACTGAATATTTACATGTTTTCGCGGCAATTTGCTTGCAAAAATGATGTTTGGTTTTAAATCTTGCAGAGCATGAGGCTTTGACCACAGGCTACGATGTGATCAACCTTGCGCTGAACTCCGGGAAGGAAGTGGTACCTCTGCAAGCAAGCGCTGTCAAATGGGAATGAAGCTATCCATCAATGTCCATCCTGCTGCTTCACCAGTTCCTCCTTCCAAAATACTCAACCCCTACCAACATGGAAGGAAACCTTCAGCTCCCACCGGGAAGGACCCTTAACTTTGATTATGAAGCTTGGGCTCAAGGAAAAGTTATTCCCAGTCGGCTAAGTATTGACACTATATATATATATATATATATACATTTAAATTACCTCCGTTTTTGTTTACTACTACTCATCATTTGCAAAGGGTATATGCTTGAAATTTGAAAAGTATGCACACATTATATATAGATATGCATCATTTTAATTACCTCGGTTTTTGTTTACTACTCTTCATCATTAGCAAAGGGTATATGCTTGAAATTTGATAAGTACAACCCTTTAATTGATCTTGTAGTTTTCAAATACCCGGTCGGAAACTAAACACGACGTTTACACAGTAGATGGACCAGGCCTTCAAGGTATGATCCTGTGTTCCCAATTTCTAAATATATGCATGTCGCTAAATTATTGAAACTCTACGCTTGGCTTCCCGGAGGAAGTTAAGATGAAGGTCCAATATGCTGTATTAATCTGTATATTCGCTTTGTACATTGCATTATGTCAAAATTAAAATTCTTAGGAGCTTTCTAGTTAAATATAAACCTGATTTGGTTGCTGGAAACTAGTATAAAATGTAAGAAATTGTAGTGTGACGCGCGGAAGCTCACACAAAAATAACCTTACGATGACGAGAATAATGAGACACAAATTAACCGAACAATAGAAACCAAGAACAAACACGCAATATTAACGTGGTTCGGTCAAACTTTGACATACTCCATAGGACATGGGGATAAAATAGTGCCCAGAAACTTGTTGGAATGTTTTGTGCACTAACAGGTATGTCGGCGATATACCGATAGTATACGGCTGATGTTTCACCATGGTACTAAACTAACTCTTCCGAGCTCCGTATTGATGCTTCGGCTACTCCCAGGATTCTCAGCGGTGTTTACACTTAAAAAAGATAATTCTCGTACAACCCGTCAACCGGTTCGCACATTGTCAGGCTCATGCGAGACCGCCATGGGCAAAATGATCAATTAGACCCCCAACAAACCCATCCAAGCTCAAAATAGGACAACGTGCCTACGATCTGGTAACTTTGTTATACATGCAAAGTTTGATAAAGACTAGAATGCTAGCTCCGTCGAACATGCGAGCTTTTAGACAAATTGACTGGCTCCGCCATGTAGGTGAGCTAATGGACAAACTGGCTTAGCCTCGCCATAGGCTTAGCCTCCCCAAGACATTTTTCCCCCCTCTCTAGGACATGGATGTCTAGCATCGCCAGACGCTAACACCAATAAATCCCTAACTCCATGAATGGAATAGTAAATAGGTCATTAACACCCTAATTCCCAAATGTGATGTCATTTATGGGTTAGGGGTGAGCATTCGGTTTATTCGGTTTAAACCGAACCGAATAACCCAAAATCGAATTGGACCGAAACCGAATAAGCAAAACCGAAACCGAACCGAATTAAATCGGTTCGGTTTATTCATATTTTTTTGAGCTTTTTTTGTTAATATATATAGTAACTAAATATACATAGACATATTTAGTATATACCTATATATATTAATACTTATATATATAGTACACACACACACACACACACACACACACACACACACACACACACACACACACACATATATATTAATTAATTAATTAATTAAATTTTTTTATTCGGTTTTGGACCGAAATCCAAAACCGAAACCGAATAAGAAAATTTAGTATTTTCAAAACCGAAACCGAACCGAATTTTTTAAAAATCGAACCGAACCTCTTATTCGGTTCGGTTCGGTTCGATTTTCGGTCCAAAACCGAATAATGCTCACCCCTACGCTACACCCATAAATCCCTCATTCAATGGCATATTAGAGCATCTCCAATCCTATTGTGAGTTTATAAAAAATGGTTGCCACATAGGAATGACAAGCTTTTATTTCAAAAATCCTTCTCCAATGCAAATGTAGAATAGATTATGAAGTTGATATGGCAATGACATGGCAAGAAAAATGTGAAGGTTGTTGTCTAGATCTAGACAATGCACTTCACAATGACTTTGTCTCCACATCATCAATTATGAATAGAAATATTTATATATAAAAAAGAAGTGGAAAAGTTGTCTTGGAAGTTGGAAAAAATACTTTTTATTGTCTTCTCAATACTTTTGCATTGGAGAACACTTTTTTTTATCTCATTGTCTTGTGTGAATATCATATTGCCACATAGGAAAGACATTGTCTTGTGCCTCATGCCACATAGGAATCACAACACAAAACAAAATAATAGGGTTGGAGATGCTCTTAAAGGCATATAGTCTAAATCCCCAATATGGGATGTTATTAATGGGTCATACACCCACAAATCCTAAATTGAACGGGATATTATTGACATGAAGTTGTTAGCCCAATGATTGTATCATGTTTTTGAATATGGTTAATCGATTAAGTTTAAGATTATGATATCACTAATATTCGCACAATTCATGATCTACTAAACTTAGCATTGTCCTAAATGTTCATTGAATGTATTATACTGCTTTGTTCGCTTAACATGTATTTGCAGACAAGTAGTAAGAAAGATCAAACTTGGACATATGCAATTAACAATCCATGACGGGCCAAAGACGACGTTATATAGCAGAAGATTTTCTGAACCATCCAACGACATCTCCGGAGACTCACACTCGGGGGTTCGAGATCTGTTTATCTTTGGACAACTGTCGTCAAGGTAAAAGGCACCATCAAAGTTCTCTTGGTTTTTATATTATGTTATGTATTTTCTTTATAGGAACAAATGTAAATCGGGTTCGCAGTTGGCATTAGAAAGCTTAACCAATCAAAGTCCACTCAATATCAGCCTGAACCCAAACTAGAAACTTGCTAGAAACAGGGTGATCGAACTCGGACCGAGTTCGGTCCGAACTCTGTCTGAACTCTGTCCGAACTCGGTCAGGGTAAAACAGAAACCCTAATCAGCCTCCTCTTCCTGAAGACCAGGCTTCTAAAGTTCGAATTTATGAACGTTAGGGAACCGAACTCTGTCCGAATTCGGTCTCCAAGAAACCCTATAAATAGCCATGGGTTTTCACTATTTCAATTCAACCAATACATTCAATCTTCTTATCTATTCTGAGCCTTAATCTTTCCATCACCAAGAAACCAACTTCCAGTCTTCTAGTGTGCCAAAGTTACAATCTCGGTTAGAAGTCTGTTCGAGTTGTAAGACTTGGATTTCCAAGCGTTGCACTTTACACTTGTTGTTTGAAGTTGACAAGCTCTTCGTATCAAAAGCTTGTGGTAGTTGAAGTTGTGCCTTTCAGATCAAAGCACGAGGTGTCTGTACGAAGTTGCAAGTCGATCAAAACTTGTGTTTTCACATATAGTGGATTAACATCGAGCAAGAGTTCTTGAGATCGAATTAGTCCTCCTCGAAGGATATTGGTATACATCGTGGTGTTTGCATTTGCTTTCTGAACTCTGTTTTCATTTCATATATTTGTGATTTTACTGCCTTATTATTTTAGTTAGTACTTTGACTTTAAATTTTTTTTATTGATATTTATGTTGCAACCCACAAAAGTTTGGTCGGTTAGCAGCCCAGCACCGCCGTAGGCTCAATAGCTCCGTCGCTCAGCTGTCTAACTTCGCCATACAAGGATGTTATAGCATTTAATCCTAACACCTCTATAAATAGCCCTCGAATGGAATGAATAGAGGTTGGTCTACAATCTTTTGAACTTCTTAGCTTTTTGTGAGCTTTGGCGCTTAGCTTCAAGAGGATTTCCCCCCTTCGCTTCTATGGTAGAATCTTTGCAAGTTCTCTTGTTCTAAAACTTTTTAGCTTGCCTGCAAACTACTTGTTTTGAAAACAAAGTCCTTAGAATAAAATATGGTTCATACATAATGACAGTCTTTTCGAAGAGTTCTACTCAGAATCTATTTCAACCTCACAGGCTCTAAAGCATTCGAGAAGAGCCTGTTGGTTGTCACCTTGTACACAACATAGTAGAAGACCCACGTCTCATCATCGGATCATCAACAAAACAAAGTGATCATGCACTAACCAAACTTCCATCGGTATATTTCTCCATAATATTCTTCGTAGGAGATTTATTATAAACTCTTTTCACTGGTAGCGTTCTTTATAATTTTCTATGCTAAATAAAGTTCTCTTCGTTTCTAGATGGAAAACAATCGGACGATGCTTGCCGTACTCCATAGTTCAACACAAGTCATATACAACAATCTCCAACTCGACTTATCCTTCAACAACTACCTCGTGAGAATTGTTGCCGATACTTTGTGCTCCTTTAACTTTAGCTTCTCTTTGTTTTCCCAATCAACACGGTCTTTGGCAAGAATCGCAAAAATTGATCACCGACATAGTCTTGCCCAGAACCGAATACGGCCACTGACGCAATCTTTACCCAGAACCGTAAAACTTCCTCTGACACAATCTTTGTCCAGAAGTGCAAAACTACCACAACCCTCGTATCGAGCCGAGAACCTTCCTCAAACTTGAGTATTTGAATGGAAGTCAAGACGTACTTGAACTTCTCTAAAAAAATTACCTTAGTTAACATATTTGTCGGGTTCACCTTAATATCGATCTTCAAATGATCAATTTCCTTATTGCACCACTCGTGTATCTTGTGATACCGTACGTCAACGTGTTTAGTCAGACTAAAGTATACTAAATTCTTGGCGAGATGAATTACGCTTTGGTTGTCACAAAATAAAGGGATTGCACATTCTCGAATCCGAATTCGCCAACTATGAATTTTAACCAAAGGGTATTCTTCAATGCCTCGATTGATGCCATTTATTATGACTCGATAATTGAAAGCACTACGATATCTTGAAGTATCAACTTTCAACTAACTAGAGAACCTGTAAGTGTATGCATAGCCCGTAGTGTATCTTGTCTTAACCAAGTCACATGTGTAATTAACATCAACATACCCCTGCTTCTCTTAACCAAATCACATGTATAATTAACATCAACATACCCTTGCAAGTGTTTTGATCCGTATTCTAACTTGTGAAACAACAAACGACACAAGATCTTTAGAGCCCTTAAGATATTGAAGTATCTACTTTACTTTTTACTAGTGAAACCTTCTTGGATTTAACAACCTGATTGACCGTATATGATAAATACGGTGCCACCCTAAAATACATCAGCGATCCTACCGCACTCGTCTCCTCCTATGATTTCGGATACTCCTTGGACAACAACTTGAAATGAGCACGATAAGGGTGCTCACATGTCTTGACTCTATGTGGAATCTCTGCAGCACCTTGTAAATATATTTCCTTTGGGATATCCATAGCGTTCCAGCTTTCATGTATAGATGAATTTCTATCCCAGGGATTTTTCTTACTTTACCTAGATCTTTATATCAAATTTTACACTAATAAATCTTTGACTTTATGATTTTTGCCATATTCATGGAAGCAAACAATATATTATTAATATATAAGAGGAGATATATTGATGATCCATCCTAGAGTCTCCTTGAGTATACATAATTGTCATACTCACATCGAGAGAAATTGGTCTTCAACATGAACGACCGGAAGTGCTTGTACCATTTCTGGGAAGATTGTAATTAAACCCTTGATCCTCGAAAAACAAAGTTTCATAAATTTCAAGAATGCAACTAATTGTATTAATTAAATCCTTTCTAACATGTAATATCAAAATCAAGCAAAATCCTATTTATCTAAGTCTATTTGCCTATCCATGATATCTATCAAACCTGGATAAGTCCCTATCGAATCCTTACCGAAATCCTTCTATAAATTAAAATCCTCTCCTTTATGCCACATTTGGTTCGCAAAACTAGGTGGGAAAGGAAAGTCATTCATTTATTGTTTTTAGATGCCAAAGGAAATGAGCATGAAAGGAAATTGATTCCCAAGGAAAAGAAAATTGAAAAAAATAGTTCCCCCCACTCACCCAATGGATTCATTTTCCCACTCCTAATTATTCAATTTCCCTTCTAATTTACCAATCCTTTTTAAACACAGGAAAAAATAATGGAAATTATAATTTTCCAAAGAAAAAGAAAGAGCAAAGAATTGATTTCCTTCCTTTCCTTTGTGTGAACCAAACGAGGGCTTAAGGTACCCAAAAAAAAGTCACAAGTCAAATTCGTACATACCTATCTAAGTAAAGCAAAATAATGTTTGCAAAAATAAAAGTTTGATTACAAACTAAGAAAAAGAAAAGTACAATTGATTTTTGGGGAAGTACAACTTAGGAATCTAATCAGAAGACGATCACTTTATCCGTTGGACGATGCGATGTCGAAGAGGAAGGCCTTTGGAGAGTACTGTAGCAACTTGCTCAGGAGATTATGATCATTAGTGATGCTTGAAAAGTGATTTAAAACTCTATTTATAGAGTTTTGAAATAACTGTCAGCCAGTTACTCTGATTGGCACACACTTGCAATTGGCGCACCATCACCCATTTGCGCGAACGGTTGGTTTAACTGCTGGGGACACGTGACATTCTGTAAGAGAGATGCGCTTAGTCGTGGGCAGTATCATGTACACGTTCTTCGAGATTAGTGACATGCGCGCCACGTCATCTAACTGCTTCTGGATGATTTGATCAATTGGCACTAATTCACAAATAGCGCCTGGCACAATTTGATGATTAGCGCCCTCTGCTTCATTCATTAAATCTATAAACAATAATTTTCTCGCGCCAAATGACAAATAGCGCGAGGTAGCTGTTAGTCATTATGACCAAGTCTGACATAATTTTCTCGAGCGCCACGTGCTCGGGATTCGAAAGGATTTTTCTCGACTGACGTGCTGTCAGTTATGATGACGAGTGCCTGAGCTTCTCGAGGAAGCTTTCCACATGGGGTCTCGTACCAGCGCCATTTGATTTTGAGCGTCATTTGACTTCTGAGCGCCATTTGACTTATGAGCACCTATTGACCAGTGCCATCAGTTGTAATAATTTTCAGTTTCTACAAGATCCCCTTCAAAGTTTTCAAATTTAAAAAATTTTAAAATTTGAAATACATTGAATAAGAAACAATTTTATGCTTTTGGCGCACTTCAGAAACCCAACCGACTCTGAATTTCTTGTGCAATTTGTGCAGCCGTTATACTTTGATTTTTTGGCTATAAATATTCGAGAGGAGAGATAAAAATCTTTTTACTTGAAATTTCTTCTTCCCGAGCTCATCGTTTTCCTTTCCTTCATTTTCAAAACTTTTCAATCATCATCAACGATGGCCCCAAAGAAGTCGACCGTTGACAAGGGCAAGGGAGTCGTCGGAGCTCCGCCGCGCACTTTGCCACTGAGGGCACTGCAGTACGCGCCACCGTCGGCGAGAGCTGAGGAGGCGAACCCAGCGCTCGAAGGTGATCATCGGAGGAGGCAGTGAATAGCGGGCTTAGCGCCATTTGATGGCAGCTCCAGAAAGCCAGCGTCAACCATCTCTTTCAGAGTCTTGGTTGGCGCTGCACAATTTCACAAATAGTGCCATCTCTTTCAGAGTGCTGACCAAACATAGCACGCACTTTTTGTCTATACAAAAAGTGTGTTGCGCCCTAAAATCTTTCATGCGCAATAACTGTCATATGCGCAAAATATTTGAACTGTCATATGCGCAAAATGTTTGAACTGTCATATGCACAAAATGTTTGAACCGTAATATGCACAAAATGTTTGAACCGTCATATGCGCCACTTGAAGAAAAAAATTGCCATAAGTGTAATGCCCCGCTCCGTGTGGTGCATTACGATGAGTCGTTGACTCAAAGAGTTGCGTTGACCCGATAAAGTATCGATACAAATCGATGCATGTGTTAAGTTGGCCCGAGAGAAAGCATTGAGCCGGTTTAAAGATTCTAAGAAATCGAATCGTTGTAATACACAAGTCCAATTGGATCAAATATTGATTTTGGTTGGTTTTGGGTGCAGGCTACGCTTTTATGCTGAATGATAAGAGGTCGATATTTTGCCTTATTCACAAAAGTGTCCGAAAAAACCAAAATATTGCCTTGCAATGAACTAAGATAAAGTCAATGGACTTAGCCCCTTCAGAAGAATCCAGACTTAGACTTTCAAAGGCGCGCTTGGAGTCTCGCTCGGCCGATGCGATAATCGCTAAGGTGGGTGGCTCCGATGAACCTGTCTCTGCTTAGACTGAACATATAATAATACGGACTGTATTGCTTGACTGCTAGGCGATAATCCCATGCATGGTAATAAAATGACTCAACGCACCTAGCTAAGGGAATATTCCCATCTTGTATGCTTGCGTAGGATATGAAAATGAACTTGAAAGTTTAATTGAATAGTCGCACCGCACTTCAAGCCCGTGCCAAGGCACAACTTGCATATCGAGTAGATCTACTTATGTACTCATTATGAATGAAACGCTTGTCACTTAGATCATACCATAACTTGAGAACAATGAATGGTTTACTGAATTGAGGCATGAGGACTATCAATATAGTCGTTTTGAGCAGAGTAATAGAGACATCGAAAAACTTTGGGACCGTTAGGTTGCTAGGGCGGTTCCTGTACATGGAACTGCATAATGAATATATGTATGTATGAACGAATGAATAATTAAATGAATGAATGAACAAACAAATGAAAGGAACAAGTGAAAGGAAGAAAGAAATGAAAGATGAATGAAAGAAAGGAAAGAAAGATTAGCGACAGGTATGGCGGGGACGTACAACGGGACTCGCTACCTGCACTGTACGGATGTCGTCGTCAACCTAGTTGATAATCCATTATGGCTCAAGACAGCTCGATAAGTTAATCAATTATGGCTCAAGACAGCCCGATAAGTTAAAATATGAAATGGTCGCGGACAACTCGGGCACGAGGGACGGGATGAAGGATTCCAAGGCAACGATTAAAGACATCGTGGTCGGCCTAGGCGAAATCATGGCTTACAGGCGGCTTGGGGAGGGCTTGGTCACTCAAGCGATGTAAGTCGGGTATTGCCTAGCCTATTCAGGGTATACCAGCCATCACGCTTGATAGGTAACATCACTACAAATACCATAAAAATAAGTTCAAATTGCTTGTATTGCCAGCGACCGATGCATATAGATCAAGTGGGCTCGCTGGTGGCAATCCACGTGCGAGTCCTTACATTAAAACAAGTAATCTGAGTAAACTGAACAACTGAATGAACATCTGAAAGAACTTGAGTACTTTACCTGAGGCAGGAACACGCCCTTGACCTCGTGAATGCTTATAAAATTTTGCTAAGTCTTTACATATAAAATATGGGCTAACTTGGTTTACTTTGGGCAGCAAAGATCGTACGGTAAGTATGGTAAGTTGCACATGATATTTCTATGCGACACTTGATATCGGTAACACGAGATAGGCTTTAAATTATATGCCATGAAACTGATCCTAAGGCAAGATTAGAAAGACAATAACTAATTGAAGGCGCACGAAAGTAAATTTAACGTATTTGGTAATGATAGAGAGTAGGCGAGCTAGCCTTCCCACCGGTGCATAATAATGTACTGATAACCACAAAGTCTGCTTGCAGGGTACGGGATAACCTCGTTGGGTGCGGAGTCTTCCCTCGAACGTGCTAAGGCACGGAGCTAACTCTGGAGCCTTGGAGCGTTGCAAAGGAACTAAAGTACCATATACAGGACATAATGTATCAGAACATCGCCATTTATCTTTCTATCTTGTAAGCCGCTTGGCACGCCTTTTATGTTTCGAGAGAGAGCTTGAGCGAATTGTAATCTCAGCCTAGCGCCGCTTTGTAACACTGTTTGAATATCAATAAAGAGATTGCATTTGTTACAACTTGTGTTCATTTATATTCTGCTGCAAATGGAGGGCACTCTGTACGACTCTGTGGTCTAGCTTAAAATAGATCGTTTCTGGACTTGGCCTTGTACGAGCACAATCTAGGCTCGTACGACATCACGCCTTAGCGAGGACGATCGCTCCTCCGGGAGCGGGGCGTGACAATAAGGCACTTAACTTAAGAGATTATCATGTGCCACTCAGAGACTATTTCTTTGCACTGTATGCACTTTTGCATTGTATGCACAATTTAAGAATTGTATTGCATGCGCAATTTAGAGATAATCTCTTTTGCCTTCACAATTTTAACCTTCACTTCTTTTCTTGCAGTTGATCTCAAGAAAGACACTAATACAGAGATAATGGCCTCTGCTTTCCGAGTCTCGGAGTATCAAGAAGATATGTCTCACGTCTTCTTCCCTCAATATGATCTTCCTTCTACTAGAAGAGCTCTGTTGGAGTCCCAAGATAACCAGACTCTACTATATATGATAAATGGTGAACCCTTCACAAGTTTGGATCAAGTGTCCCACAGAAAACCAGCCTTCTTATTTGGCGAAGCCATCGAAAATAACTCTCAGCCAAAATCGAAGTAAAAAAATTGAGTCTATCAGAGTGGAGACAGACTAATGTATCTCACTAATATGATGAGACATCTGTCCCTATCCCTTACGCTCATGCCAGCCATCCTCGAAACATGGCATGGGACCTAACCCCTTTCCAACAGGCTAGGGTTGGAAGGATATGTCACAGAGTAGGTCCTCAGAGGAAGGACATTTTCTTCAGTTCATCAGAGAGGCATAGCACCCATTTAAGAGGCCTAAGACCGAGTTGTGTGCCGCCTGAGAATTCATCTCTGCTGATTCCAGTTAAGATACCCTTCTTCACTAACATATTTTCTAAAGCTGAAGGAAAGTATCCGAATCAGAATATGCGGCTGATGGATCTGATGAATCCAGATATCAAACGTTGGAACCGACTTTCTATCTGGGATCTGAATAACTTTAGGGACAAGCTTCTTGATTTGGAGCTTTATGAGCCTATCTGGACTACTTCCAGCAGCATCTATACCAACTCCAACTTGTTTTTAGCCTTAGTGGAGAGTAACAGCAGGACAGTCACTTTTGTGACCCCTCGGAGAGATATAGGCTTCGCACTTCATAAGATGCAATATATCTCTCATCTGCCAATGGGTGACCACCCATACGAAGAATACGTGCCAGCAAATGAGGAGCTAGACGCTTTAGTCGAGAAAAACCCAAAATTGGCAACAGTCTTTGAAGAGTTGTTATGTCATTTTATGATATGCACTCTTCTATATAAGAGTCATGCAAAGGGGACATGTTATCTATCCAAATGGTTGGTGTATCTATTTTTGGGCCACGTCCAGGAAGTCAAGGTGCAAGAACACCTAGATTGTGAGCCTCGCTTCTTTGAACTGCTTGACCGCACTACTATCGAAAAATTGATAGAAAAGTCAAGGCATGTCGACAATAAGCTGATGGAGGATTGGCGCGAGTTTTCCGCTGGTACTCCCATTGAGACTTATATAAGACAAGGTGGTAGAAAGATGTCTCGAGAAGCTACTCTTGCAGGCTTTCTCTCCTTATGGCTACGACGGTTCAGTTCGGAGCCAGTGCTGTTGAAAGAATCCACCGAGGTGTGCTATTCACCACATTGCATTTAGTATTTGGGCACAAAATGGATATTCTTTCTGCGATGACTTGCCGGCTAAATGCAGGTCTTCGTTCTTTTACAAATACCATGATGGTGGATCCCGACACTCAAGACGAATTTTCTCGTACTGAGATGCCGTATACTTATTTGTTTGGCTGATTACTGCTGCACCATCCCATTCTAATGGATCCGGCTATAGGTGTTGTAGGAGGGGATTTCATCAGACGTTATGCCACGTCTCGATGAAAGTGAACACCCTTACTAATTGTAGAAATGCATTGAATATGGGTTCTGAGTGGAGATTCTACTACATTCCTCCTCCTCCCGGATGTGAGAATCTTCCTCCCCTACTTATGGACTTAGAACCTATGGCTACTCGTCCACCTCCAACTGCTTTTATGTGGTTGAAGATGATCAGACCCTCTCACCTAGTATACTGGTTCGGGGGTGAATGCTTCCTGGAGCCATATCTAACTAGTCGATTTGCCTGCCAATTCGGCTATGATCAAATACATGTTGGGAACGCAACCACCTGTCTAAAAGCTTCTGTCTACTTGATCGATGGTGCCAGAGGATGGAGGTATTAGAGTGCAAGGTGCACTAAGGCTACATTCGCAATGCCATCTGGTACTATTGAAATAGGTCTGCGTATGTTATACACATACATGAATTTCTATACTTCGACCAATACCTTCTTTGAAGGCTTCTCTTTGGCTGATAGTTTTGTCAGTGTGAGACGATCGCGGGTAGGGGCCAAGACTAATCTGGAATTCAGAGAAGCGGATGACAATGCTCCTGCTGACGAGCCTTTAGAAGCTACACTTTTTGGCTTCCCTGATGAAATAAATGATCCGCTGCATATCTTCCTTAAGAAGCGGAAAGAGAAATCTCCTGCGAAAGGGGCTAACAAAAGACATAAAGCTGGAGAATCATCTACCCAATCTACCCCAACCGAGCCTCCTTCTCCCCTAAGGCTCGTGGAAAGAAAAAGAAAGAAGCAGTTATTATTACTGAACAGCCCGCGGTGAGAACTAGATCTCAGACGCGACAGATGGAAGGAGGACTTTCTTCTGGGGGAACATGAGCAACCCCTTCTTCAATCCCAAAAGAAAGTAGAATTCCTACTGAAGGGACTAGTAGAGAGCCGGATGTGCAGGATGAACCTGGTAAAACCGAGGGATCACCACCAATATCGCTTAAGCCCAAGGTGAGGAGAAAATTAATGACCAACAAAATTATGCAACAAAAAACTGTACCCTCGCCTACTCCATCAGAGCCGGGGCATTCTCCTGGACCACCAGAACCATCACTTTCGTCGCAAGATCCACAAGGTGATACTCTTACTCTATCAGTCTAACAAGAGTTATTGTTTATTTAAACCATTAAGCATTTGTATTGATATATATTTTCTTTTTTGCAGAGGCCCCAATAACCAGTATTTCAGCTCCAGCTGCTGCAGCGGATATTCTTTCGGTTCCTATCTCAGAACCAGTAGTTGTAACAATCACCATTCCTACATCTACACTTGCTGCAGTAGGTGTGACATTGCCGTCTTTTACTAATGATGTTCTAGGGGTCACGGTTCCTGAAGAAACGTTGACTTCAGAAAACATTATTCCGGATGTTGCAGCTCCCTCTACTGTTCAAACTTCTGCACCCTCTCGAGAAGATGAAGAGATGATAGAAACACTAGATGGCTGTGATTTCGGTGATGAGCTAATTGAAGAAGATCCCATAGATGCTACTTCTGAAGATCAAACGATGGTCCAAAAGGAGGAAAACTTGACAACCATTGATGGCCAAAATGCTGCTGAGGGTGAAGAACAGCCTATTGAAGATGAGGACCATCAAAGACCTAAAGATAATGATCAGAATCTCAATGAACCTCAAGGTGATGAGAATTCTGATGTTGATATTGAGGGCGACGAAAGCCCAGATGATGAAGATGATGATGAAGGCCTTGCTAAAGGTCTCGAAGACGTTGAGGGTGACGAGAACCCTGATGACGATAATGAAGGTAATGAAGACCTATAAAGGTCTTGAGAATGTTGAGGTTGATGAAAACCTTAAAATTGATGGTAAGGGGATTCAGACCCCAACTGAACATATTTTCAAAACAGAGGAGGCAGAGGTAGCTGCCCCAGGTGGTCAAGCTGAATCTAGGGCTGGAAGCGGTCGTTTCATGTTGGGCGGTTCGAAAGCTGGAAGCAGCCAAGTGACTGTATCTGAGAATACTATGGCAAGGCTTTTTACAGAGCGCGATACCGTACCTCGCGAGACTCTATATATGCCGCCGAGCTCAGGTAAATTTCTGACTTTATTCACCATTGCTCCCTTAATGATGTGTGGTATAATGAATTTGCTTTTTTTTTTGTTTACAGAGGGTCATGTGGGGACTATTACTACGGCCCCGTTGACTTCTACGGCTTTCGGCCTCAGCTCTACTATGGCCCCCCTAGACATGGGGACTCATACTATGGAAGGAAGCTCTTCAAGGATGCCTGCACCAAAATCTTCTGGTGTACAATCTGTGATTCCTCCATCATCTGTAGAAGGAGGGATTCCTACTGAAGTCGTAACACCTGGTGTATCGACGATGACCAGTAGCATCATCGAAACATATACGAGTGCCTTCTTCACTTCCTTGAGAACCCTTGTTCAGATGGCTATGGATAAAAACCACCCTTACGATTTAGTAAGAAGAACCTCTTCTTTTGCGATTAAAGCAATACGCGGTCTTGGCGATACTGAAAGAGTCAACTTCTTGGAGCACGTCTTGGATGAGCTTGAAGATCCTATTAGATCTTATCAAGAACTGACGAGAGACAATATACAGAGACTCGTAGATGCAGAGTGTGAAGCCATGGCTCGTTAATTTGAAGAATGTCAAGTTGCCCTGAACACTTCTGTAGTTGCCTTTTCAGTATGATCTGGGGAGGTGGAAACAAGCATTGTTGAAGCTACCTCTTCCATTGAGCTTTATAAGACCGAGGAATCGGAGAAAGAGAGAGAGAAAGAGAATAAGCTGAGGGCCAAGCTCGTCTTTAAGAGCTGGAAGCTGAAATGGCCAAGCTTCGTGACACGATCACGGCAGCCAAAAAGCGTGAGGAAGAAGTGCTTGAATTATGTCAAGTTGCCTCCAATCGTCTGAATGATCTGATTCGACAACTGTATGACTTCCTCTAGGTTTAGGGTGCAGAGATAGAACGATAAGTTACATCAATGAAAACTTTGCAACCGGAGACCAGGAGAGACTTGGCCAGGAAAAGGGTAATTGACTCCAGGGTGGAGCGAGCCGAGTCTTTGAAGAAGCTGATTACTGATCTTAGTACCCAGCCTTCAAAGTGAAGTTATTAGAATGTAATAACTTTTTTGCTTTGAACAGTTTTTGATGAATGTAATAACTTTTTGGTGTTTGCATACTATTACATGGAATAAAAAACTGATGATCTTTTTGTGGCTCTATTACTTATTATGCATCTGTTTGAGACACAAGTAACAGATAAAAATAAGACATATGTTCATAGGTACTGGACATGACATATCTTTTGAAAATAATAATACTCATTATATATGTTCAGAGGTAATGTGGACATGACAAAATATAATTCTGAAATATTGTCATTACTGGGACGATATAATCAGAGGTAATATGGATGTGACAAGTCATTTAATGTAGATAGCAGAATTTAGAGATAATGTGGACGTGAATTCATATATTTATTGATTATCCTTGGGTCAATTATGACTCAAAAATAGGATATCTCTTAAAACAGCTACGTTTCAAAAGATGATGTTTGTTAAGATAAAGTAGATATTATAGGTAAGCTCCACTGGAGATTTTTGAAGATTTAGGGGATATATATAGTACGCACTTTCAAACATGGTATTTCTTCAGGAATTTGCCGTTGATAGGCATCATAGTAATTCGGCCGTCCATCCCGGACAGTTGATAGGCTCCATTTGAGAAAACTTTACTTACAATGTAAGGACCTTTCCACTTTGATTTGAACTTGTCCTTGCTCATGTGAGTCATAGTCATGGAACGTCTGACAGTAAGGACCAGCTCACCTTTTTGAAATGCTCGTACTTTGACTTTACGGTTGAAGGCTTTTGAGATACGGACTTGATATAGCTCGAAGTGTTGTTGAGCTAGTAGCCGCTTCTCGTCAAGTGCTTCAAGCTCATGAAGTCGAAGACGATCATTATTTTCTATTGTGAGTTCATTGGCAATTGCTATTCTCAGTGATGGAATTTGGATTTCTAATGGTAGGACGGCTTCACATCCATACACCAAAGAGAAAGGTGTACAGCCGGTTGGAGTGCGAACAATAGTACTATCACGCTCCGTTCCCAGAATAGGCGAGCCGAGTACGTAACATCATCCCCAGGCTACGCGACATATGAATAATCCAGTACCCATATTCGCGATTGTCGCCTCACAGGTCATAACTTGCATAGTAAAAATCAATATTAATTTTAAAAAAACTTTCTAACTATAAATAGAGAAATAGACTACTCTACCCAGAATAAATATTAACCCAATTATGATTATATAGTTATACACCTGAATTGATGATAAGAAGATCTGGTTTCAGTATGATTGCCCTCAATCGTCACATCTCGTTCTTGTTCTCCAGCTTCTCTCTAATGTACAATAGTAGCTCCTTGGTCTACAAATCTAGTGAACAATACTAGGTCGTCAAACGACATGCAAGCCCTCAGTCAAGGAGGGGTAAATAAAATAAATAAATTGAAAATCTCTGAGATGATCGGATTTTCGGAATTCCAAAGTAAAGAAATTAAGAAATTAATTCAGAGGGATTATAACGTTAACTTAAAATATGACTGTGACTAGATTCTATTCTCGTGAATTCCTCGGTGTTCGTTCTACGACCAAATCCTAGTAATTCACAATTAGTGACTACCATCACAGTCACAACAACCTAAATTCACTACTACAATCATAGTCAAGTTTTCCTATATGATGATGCAGTTTAGAGAACACATTTGGATCATGATCTTTCTCTATTTTTCTGACAATAATTCCATTTACCCGGGACCAGGTGGTGTCTGGATTGGGTATGGTGCCGTAGATCCGACCCCTCACATCTTGTGGGAAACTTGTATATATTAACTTTTTAAATTTTGATTTTATTATCGGAATTTACTGGACTGTTCTCTGTTGGTGAGCTAGGCCTCACCCCTCGACATCGCAAGGCCTTACAGATGCGGGACCACTGATCAGCTTTTACTGTTGTTATTATATTACAGGGATTTCGATAGATGTGATCCAGTTGTTCTCTCCCACCCCATGATGCAACTACAATCACAAACAATAATCAATTGACTAATATGTCTATTATTATGTTCCAACTCAATTACCCTATCGTATGTCAAAGACAATACGCCATACGGTAATATCTTGTCAGTAAGAGATTATCCAACTCATCACCATCTCGTATGTCGAAGACAATACGCCATATGCTAAATCGCTTGTTGGCAGAAGATTATCCAACCTATTACCATCTCGTGTGTCAAAGATAACATGCCATTTGATGAAACAGTTGACAAGGAATCGTTCTATTTACTTCTACCATCTCGTGTCAAATACAACACGCCATATGGTATCTTGTGTACTAGAAATTTAGATATAAACTTAGATTCATTCAATTAGGTTTTTCCTATTCCCGAAACTTTCTAAATTTTGGCTAACTCCCAAAATTATTAAATTTTTTGGCACTTTGCATTTGTTGACTCCGAAAATTTTATAATAGACAAAATATATGAATATAAGCACTGGGCTCGCCGACCCCTTCGATGGAGCAACTCTCAACACCGGAATCACGCATTTATAAAATCTCGGGTACGTCGACCCCTTCGGTGGAGCAACTCTCAATACCGGAACCACGCATTTATAAAATCTCAGGTACGCCGACTCCTTCGGTGGAGCAACTCTCGATACCGAAAATCACATACAGTTCATATATCTATAATAAGACTATAGAAAGGATAGGAGTATTTCATTTTTACCTGGGCCAATATATATATATATATATATATATATATATATATATATATATATATATATATATATATATATATATATATATATATACCTTAATGTTAGCAATCCACGAACTTGCAATATTTACTACAAAATCCAACTAAATAAGGATGTTAGAGTACCATAATTTATAACAAATTCAAAAGTCAAGAATTTAACATAAACAATTTATTTATCTCCAAACACGAATTTATTCAAGTAACTTATTCGTAAGATATTGATCATTCTATAGTTTAGAACGAAAACTCCAAAACAGAATACTGGTTCTAGTTTGGTGTAGAGTGCTATAATAAATGAAAATCGAACCTTGCAACGCATACTTTACTTATTTGATGAATTATAAATCTTAAGCCAAAATTTGCTAAACTATCCATTTGGACTGATGCACTTAAGCCTACCTATAGTATGGGTACTTAACCAATTTGTGTTGTATTCCATTTTATAAAAATTATCATAGAAAGCATTCTAAATCATGCCAATGGTGAATTTAAAAATAAATTGCCAAAATACTCCACTTTTGGACCGATACGCCTAAGAAGCTCTATACCATTGATATCTAACTTATTGTACTAAGTATTCCTTATCCAAAGTTGACATACATGCTTTTTTATACCATACACATGCTGAATTTTTTGTTTAGATGGGTCTCAATCATCCAAACATCCCATTTGACCGATACGCCTT
The DNA here is from genome assembly GCA_029216955.1 of Iris pallida. Taxonomy (NCBI): domain Eukaryota; kingdom Viridiplantae; phylum Streptophyta; class Magnoliopsida; order Asparagales; family Iridaceae; genus Iris; species Iris pallida. The sequence goes on along the minus strand of JANAVB010020199.1, from coordinate 885,967 downwards.
TGAAATTATTAATCTAAAGACGCACTTACTTGGATGCTAGATTTAATCTAAAACCTTCTATGAAACCTTTTAGAGCTAATTTTATACTGAACTTAAATTAATTTAAACCTTTTGAACTGTAACAACCCAATTTCAGACCATTATGATCAATTCCGAGTAGTTGAAAATTCCCCTAATAAATTCATTAGGTTTCCTTCCTTGGAATTTCTAGAACTTTATATTTCTAGAGTGGTTTATTAAGTGAGGATTCTGAATTTTGGTTAGAGACCCATATTGGAGACCGAAACAACCTTACATACTATTTTCATATATCCAACTCTATACCTTAAATCCATATAGGACACAAGTTCAGATATATATATATATATATATATATATATATATATATATATATAATCTCCATGTTTCAAAATAAAGTGTAAATATGTCATATATTTATTTAAATCAATTCCCGTTTTATAATCGTATTCTATACCACTTCACAATTCCTATGATATCGAATCGTGTAGGACATACTCGCATAAATTATTTTACATATACATATATACTCATAGCCATGAATGATAAATATTGCATATTTTAATTCAACTCAATACACCGACTTGACACAAAGGAGTATCATTGTGTCCAACCTATGTCCTAGTATCATGTCGGTGCATCCGAAATACTACCAATAATATATGTTTGTAGTTACTTTCAAATACAACCATTTCAACGTATTCGAATCATGACCGATTCGCGTGTCCAGACTATCTTTCCTAATAGACTGTGTCCACGTATCCGTATCACTGCTAATACACGTGTCCGAGTCATATCTTCAAGACATATATATGTATTCCAGATTTGTACATATAAAGGAATTAAATCCAAACAAAACATGATAATAGGCAAAATGGAATCAAGTAAAAGAGATGAGAGAGGGCTTGCCTTGGGAAAATTAGAGATTTGAAATTTGGGGAATAGGATTTCTTCTTCTTCTCCAACTTCTTCTTCTTTACTCCTTCAATTTTTCTTTTTTTAGAAGAAAAAGGGGTTAGGGTTTAGTTTGATGATGGTGGTGAGGATGGAGATGAATATGATGGTGGTGGTGATAGAGATGAAGATGATGGTGGTGATAGAGGGGGCCGGCAACCGTAGGTGGAGCCGGCGGCCAGGGAGGCCGGCGGTGAGGGAGAGGGAGAGAGATAGAGAGGAGGAGAGAGGAAGCCGAGAGGGAGAAAGAGAGAACCGAGGGAGAGAGAGAGAACCGAGATAGAGGGGGAGAGAGAGAACCGAGAGAGAGAGAGGGAGAGAGAGAGAACCGAGAGAGAGAGAGAGAGGGAGAGAGAGAACCGAGAGAGAGGAAGAAAGGGGGAGAGAGAGAGAGAGAGGGTACGAGTGATGGGGGCTGCCCCTCTCTCTTTCTCTAAATATTTTTTTTCCTTTTTCTTTTTTTAAACAACAAATTTAAACCCATGCATGATGACGCATGTCTTCATGTGAAATTACTTAAATACCCACGATGTTCATGCAAGGTGACAAGTGGAGATTGAGGTATCATGGTAAATTTGTAATTTACAATATTTACAAAGGCTTATGCATAAAAAAAATTATTTTGGAAAAGAAAATTGGGTTTAATTGAAAATAAGATAATGATAATAAAATTAGTGATAAATAATAATAATAATTATTATTTTAAAAAATTATTAACAAATATAATTATAGAGAAATAGACAATAAAAATAATATTTTATTAGGTGGCTATTACAAGTACGGTAGGCCCATAGATATTCTCCAAGATTTTCGCTCTAGTTCCATTTATTGGTAGAAACGAACTCCTTGAGAAGCTTGACAATCGCTTTGTTAAATGCTTCAGCTAAACCGTTAGCTGCCAGATTATACGCTGTAGAAGCAACATTGTTGATCCTATTGTCATCACAGAATCGAGTAAATTTCTGACTGTCGAATTGAGGTATGTTGTCATGGATGATTCGTCGAGGAATACCGAATCGATAGATTACATGATGTTTGATGAAGTTGATGACACTGTTTGTCTTGACTTCTGCTGAGGGTATGGCTTCTGTCCATTTTAAGAAGTAATCGGTAATAGCTAGAATAAACCGATGTCCTCGAGATGAGGACGGACTAATAGGACCAATGACATCCATGTCCCAAGCTTTGAAAGGCCAGGATGTTGCGGAAGGATGCAAAAATTCTGATGGTTGATGAATAAAATCTGCGTAGATCTGGCATGCTTGGCATTTCCTCGCATACTCAATCGCGTCCGACACCATGATGGGCCAATAGTATCCCATGCGTCAAATTCGATCATGTAGCTTAGGGCCAGACTGATGTGCACCACAGACACCATCGTAAGCTTCACATAGTATCTGCTTTGTTTCATCTTTTGCAAGACACCGTAGGAGCATACCGTCAAATGATCGTCTGTATAGTGTTTTGGATGAGTGATTGTAATAGAATTGAAGCGACCGCCGACGGATTGTTGTTGTTTCTTTGGGATCTTCGGGTAAGATATCATGTACCGCAAAGTCGATGAAAGGAGTCCTCCAGTCTTCGCTAATAGTACCAACTTCAAATGAATTACAAATTTCAACGTTCAAATTATTCTCGACGCAGAATAATTCCCTATTAGTGATAATAATCATTTGTTGTCTTTTACAAGAATCGCTAATACTGCTGCTAGATTAGCGAGTGCATCAGCTTCTGTATTGCAAGCTCAGCGTACATGTTCAATAAAGAAACCTTTGGAGGATGGAGCTAATTTGACTGTTGTTTCTTGGTATGGAATAAGATATTGATGTCGAACTCTTACATGCCTTTAACCTGGTTGACAACCAGTTTAGAGTCTCCGTATACTTCCAGATATTCAATATCCAATTATTTAGCTAATTGGAGACCGATGAGTAGAGCATTGTATTCAGCAACATTGTTGGAACATGGCTCATCCAGGTAATAGGCTCTTTGAATAGCTAGTCCTTCTGGTGATATAAGAACGATTTCAACTCTAGCGACGATAGTGCCTTTGCGTCCGATTCTGGATGCACTATCAAAGAATAGATGCCAAGCAAGAATTCCTTCTGAAATTATGTTAGATTCCATAGTTTCATCATGAATTTCATCATAGAGTTTAAAAGTTTCAGAAATTGGATATACAGCCAGGAAATTAGCTAGGGCTTGACCCTTGACAGACTTTTGTGGGACATAAACCATATCATATTATGCTAACATTATAGCCCATGTAGCGAGTCTGGAATTGAGTGTATTGGGCTTCTTCATCAAGACCCGTAGAAGATTAACTCTAGAGATGACATGAATGGTCTGGACCGTGATATAATACCGTATTTTCTGAACAACGAACATCAGGGCTAAACACTCTTTTTTTTCCACCGGGCTATATCGATGTTCAGCACCGATCATCGTACGACTGAGATAATAAATTGCTTGTTAATGACCTTCCTTGTTCTTTTGTGCTATGAGGGCACCCAGGGAGTGATCTATTGCTCGAACATACATCAGAAAGGGTATTCCTGTGGTTGGAGGAACCAAGACTGGAGGGTTCATCAAGTACCTCTTTATGTCTTCAAATGCTTGCTGGTATTCGTCAGTCCAAACGAAAGACATACCTTTCTTCATTAGTTGAGTGAACGGTCTACAACGTCCAGAAAGATTTGAGATGAATCTCCTGATGTACGCAAGTCGATCCTGAAATCCTTATAGCTCGTTTAGGTTGCATGGAGGACGCATCTCTTGAATGGCTTTAACTTTCTCGGAGTCAACGTGTATACCCTTAGAGGTAATAATGAATTTGAATAATTTGCCACTAGAGACTCCCATGAATGACTTGGTGGAATACATATTGAGTTGATGCTGGCGCATTAGATCGAATATAGTTCTTAAGTCTTGGATGTGATCTTCCTTTAGACGACTCTTGACAGCACTATCGTCAGCATAGCATTCGACTGTCTTTCGTAAATGTTCGCAGAAGATGGTGCTTATGGCCCACTGATTGGTTGCACCAGCATTTTTTAGACCAAATGGCATGACTGTTTAGCAGTAGACTCCTAGAGGAGTGCGAAAAGTGTCACACCCCGGTCCCGTAGGACCGATCGTCCTCACTAAGGCGTGATACCGCACGAGCCTAGATTGTGCTCGTGCAAGATAGTTTCATAGCGGCCGATTACAACAGCTTGCGATGTGGTCGTCGCACATAAGTCCCAAACAGAAACAATAAATATACAAGACAACACAAGCAATGAAACAAAATCAGAGTCTTTATTGATACTTGAAATATGATTACAAAGGCGCGTAGCCAATATTACCATCACTCAAGCTTACTTTTTCCTAAGATTACAAGTCACTCTGCTCTCTCTTATCTCTTAGTACAATTTGACGAGCCAGTAGATGCTTCAAATAGACGATGTCCATACATTATGTCCCATATAAGTTCAGACTCCATGTGGAAACGCCAAGGGACTCCATGCCTCAACGCATCCATGTGAGCTCCGTGCCAACGAGCTTCTACCTGTGCCAGTACATAAAACCTGTGTGGGTGACAGTACTAAACTGTACTGATGGAGTGAGCTCCTCGTCCACCCATACAAAACCAACACATTTATTTACTTTGTTCAACATAATTCCTTTATGATTGTCTTTCTATTCTTGCCTTATGATCAATTTTAGGACATAAACTATTGGCCTATTTTGTGTCTCTAGACCATCATCTTGCCTTACACTAACAACTTACTTATACCTTGTCTCTAGACTATTCTTGTGTCGACGATGTTAACTTATCGACTCATGCTTGCCTTACGGTCCATATTTGGAACACAACAACTTGGTCGTGCTATAAACTTTATTCGTGCTTCAATATAATTGAGGCAGTGCTTTCCCATGTATTCTTGCCTACACTTATGTTGTGACAGCATGGTCGTGCCTCAATATATCGTTGTTGTGCATCACAACTCAACATGACTTAACAAAACTTGCCTTATGGCCCTTCTTAACCTAATTTGAAACGACTCAAATCCGACTTATGCAACTATGGGTCAATAACTTAATACTCGACGCCATGTCTTGTGCCGAAGCATGTGTCTTTGTTATAGCCAAATCTTAGGCTTCATACTGGTATTGCAATCGTGTATACCTTTCTTTGACTCAGTTTGTGCCGTGTTTACACTTTTTTTGATTCGACCGATACTGTACATGCGGATAGCCACTCAGCATGCCAACTTATCTATATAAAATGTCACTGACATTAACTAGCCATCATAGACATAATTAGGAATAGGATGGGTCGGTCAATGCAGGTAGCTAACCCCAATGATAGCCCACCATATCCCTGGTTGTCTACCCAACATCAGCTATACCTTGTTTCTCCGATGGCCGGATCGATTCCTGTGGCCCCAGGTTGTCGTCCGAAGAAATATCGTCCTTGCGCGCAAGTTGTCCATGACCACGCACCTATGAGACTTCATCTAAACTCACGTAAATACATGGCCTAATTTATGATACGACTCAAATCCTTTTACATTTCATGCATTGAAACCATACTTGAGCAAAACGTGCTCGGAACCATAAGACTCCCAAACGAGGGACCGCCTCGGCGACAAAACATCGCTTGAACTTTCCATTCTTTAAAATCCAGGAAACGGCTATTGCATAGCCTTCCCGCTTAACTTGAATAAAACGTATTCTTTAGGTGCCATAGACTATATGTAGCTAACTTTTTACTGAACCAACCGTGGGTCGTACCTTAAACCAATTTGTGTTCTATACGATACTTCTGCTCAAGTCATACTCTATATGATGAGCCTTGAGATCGTAGGACTATGTGGCTATGACAACCGTAAAAATTATGGGACAGTGATTATAATGACTTCGTTTAGCCTGACATAACTCGTTGCCTAACTCAATCGTACCACAACTTAACCCGTAGGACGAGCAAAGGCTATGCCAAGCCCTGTACCGCAGAAACGTGCATTAAGACTTATGGGACACATTATTATGCCATGAATTGACATTTGGATAGTGCATGCTTTATCAAGCATTAGACAATAGGATCGTGCATGCTTTACCAAGCATTTATATCGTGCGACGCCTATAACTATGCTAAGTCCATAGCCTTGTGAAAACATAGACCAACTTTTCTTCTCCCAAGCCACGGGACAAAGGACCGAGTGTCATTTTGAAAGTACGACGTGCACGATTCTAAGCCGACCGTGGAACCTTTTTCATATTCTAACTCAGTCCAACCCAAGTTGGAATTATTTTCTTAGCTATGTGGATTCATCTCTTTTATTATCAAGCCTACTTGTGCATTTGAAAACTTTTGATTTATTAGTGTGAAGGCCAAGCTGAGGCAAGTTCACCGAAGCCACCCACCTGAGCGAGGAGTCGCCTCGACCGAGCAATACTTCGAACAGGCCGTCGCATGGCTAAGTCCGAACGCCATTGGCATTTTGTTTTCTCCGATTGAGCTGAGCGGGACTTGGTATTACATTATACACCACTCAGTAAAAGTTTCGTCCTCAAAACTAACTGAGTACACTTATCGACTTATGACTTGATTCAATATCCAACGATTCTCGCACACATTCCTCCTATGTGTTTCCTCAATCCGAGCCACGCTCGTGCTTTGGTTATCTTTCGACACGAACAACTATATCTCAACATGGGTAACTTACACTCTTTGCGCACACGAACAACTCAGTTCTAGGCAAACCACCTAATCAACCAATATTCAAGTTCGTCTCAAATCAAATGATCGCACTGCTATCAATATTTTTTTGAAACACGATTTCAAAATTCTCGATACTTTTTCGTTCCTCTAGTCTCACTTGAATTCTACGTATCACTTAGTTGGATCGTGCATATATTCCAGGCGTTCCTATACATGCATTTCAGCCAAGCCTCGTGATAGAGAATCCGCCATCACCACTCGAGTTGGATCGTGCACATATTCAAGCGTCCCTGAAATATATGCATTTCAGCCAAGACTCGTGAGCGGTGTCTCTACAATTTCTATCTTCCTGCACCAGGACGTCTGTCTAACCGCTAGACTATCTTTCCAGGCTATAGTCAATCGTCAACATTGAAATCATACTTCCCAAACAATAATATCGACACTGACCCCAAACCTAAGGTTAAACCAAAGTTGAGAGTATGAAATTTTCTACCCAAGCTTGCATCACTCCGATTTCTAACTTTGAGCATAGATTTCTCCTATTCGTACTTGCAACATTCAAACCTAGGGGTCCGAGTCATTCAGCAAAGCCATCCTACGATAAGCCATGTTCAACCAATTTCTCGAGATATCAATATCGCTCATCCAACAACCAATTCGTTTAGTCTATCTCTTCACACATGTTTGATACCATCCACCTATCCATCCTATCCCAGTCAAGTACAGCACAAGACGATTTGTCACTAAACTATAATTTTTATTCCATATCCTAAGTTGTTTATCACAATTCACGTAATCGATCGTAAGGTTGTCTAGCTTAACAATATGTCATGCCCCAATCTCACGCAAGTCCGATCATCCATGCTGGTCATGAAATCACCATGCATTCCAGCAGGATAATCGTTCTTATTAGGACGTAACTCTTGCTTTGAGTCTAGACTAATTTATTCTCGATATGTAGATTGGACTACTCAATCCTCGAATTACTTAATCGTCAATCACAAGTCCAAACCATCCTCGAATTTACTTTCGCATCAAACCATAAGTCAAAGCAATCCAATTTGCCATGCCTTGATATCCCGAGTTCGATCATTCCCGCTGAACATGAATCACCATGTCAGTGCTCATACGGAATGATCATTCCAAATTCGATGTGACGCATGTGCGAGGCTGGAGTTGTGCTCGTGCTAGACAAGATCGTCGAGGTTGTGGTTATCACCGAACAATCAAGACACTTTTCTTTCATCCAAATATTCATTTCTATCAAAATCTCGAGCATAGCATCCATCGAAATAATAACAGTTTACATGATTTTCATTCTTCAAATTAGAGTACCTCCGAGTTATCGCATATCGATCTTTGATACGCTTCAATACCATCGATGATATACGTAACCTGACAATCTTTATTTGCAACGAATTTTGAGTCGTGCAACTGATGATATTATTTGAATTGGACATACCACAATATCCTCAATATTCAAGATCAAAATTCGATCATTAATCCCCAAACTAGTCACATGGTTATTTCGTTCAAACCCATAATCACGTGTGTTCATCCGTCTATCTTAAGTCATCGAGCAATATATTTCTTAAAATGCATCAATCTATGCTAACTCAAATCATCGAGGAACATCTATCCCAATTCCTTATAGTCATTCTCAAATACTCGAATCATTTACATGCACGCTAACTTCCAATCGTGCTAACTTTTTATATACGATTCGTATCAATTTCCTCGATTGTGTCATCTGTTCGTTATACCTTAAATTTTCCTTGATTCATTTCATGCTCAGCGTAATCCTAATCTGATGCACGTCATTTTCCTCGTTCGTTTAAATCAAATTCATGCTAGCTATCAAGTCATGACTAACTTTGAAACACTTTTTCTAAGGGTTTGCATACTCGTCGCTTGCTGATAGACTCATTGACACCCCGTATCCTCAATCGATCGACATTCCCAAGGCTATTCCATACACCACTCTGGGATGAAGTCATTCGACAAATCCTCGAAACAAGTTTCATATCACAACCAATTATTTCAATCTCCATTCGAACCATTCCTCAAAATCCAAGCATGTCATATATATCGCATCGACGATGATATTGTCCAATGGTATTCCTGTCGATAGTCATCCCACGTTCTATGAATCAAGTCAAACTCATTCATATTTTGATACAATTCGAATTTCGCATACGACTTTTCTAAGGTCGATGCAATTCTTGGTGTATATGTCCAGCCCGACTTAGCCAACCATGCTTTTACGTGAAACCATCTTTTGTCTTTATCGAAAACTATTCTCATATAATTTGCAAATTATATAGACTTATTGCATGGACATCCCGCGGGACATTTGAGAGAGAGCGCACCAACGATATCGATTTAAGGAAGAAACACATCAGATTTAAAGAATTCAATCGAAAGTCCAATGACGTAAAGCAGTGCTCTGACACCATTATGTCACGCCCCGGTCCTGTAGGATCGATCATCCTCGCTAAGGTATGATGCCGCACGAGCATAGATTGTGCTCGTGCAAGGCAGTTTTATAACGGCCGATTACAACAGCTTGCTCGCACAGAAGTCCCAAGCAGAAACATTGAATATACAAGACAACACAAACAATGAAACAAAATCAGAGTCTTTATTGATACTTGAAATATGATTACATAGGCGTATAGCTAAGATTACCATCACTCAAGCTCACTTTTCCCTATGATTATAAGTCACTATGGTATCTCTCATCTCTCAGTACAATTTGTTGAGACAGCGGATGCTTCAGATAGACGATGTCCATACATTATGTCTCGTATAAGTCCAGACTCCATGCGGTCGCACGCCTCGAAATGCCAAGGGACTCCATGCCTCGACGCATCTAAGCGAGCTCCGTGCCAACGAGCTTCTACCTGTGCCTGCACATAAAAACTGTGTGGGTGTCAGTACTCAACTGTACTGGTGGAGTGAGCTCCTCGTCCACCCATTCAAAACTAACACGTTCATTTACTTTGTGTAATATAATCCCTTTATGATTGTCTTTCTATTCTTGCCTTAAGATCGATTTTAATTAGGACATAAACTCTTGGGCTATTTTGTGTCTCTAGACCATCATCTTGCCTTACACTAACAACTTACTTATACCTTGTCTCTAGACCATTCTCATGCTGACGACGTCAACTTATCGACTCATGCTTGCCTTACGGCCTATATTTGGAACGCAACAACTTGGTCATGCCATAAACTTTGTTCGTGCTTCAATATAATTGAGGCATTGCTTCCCCATGTAGTCTTGTCTACACTTATGCCATGACAGCGTGGTCGTGCCTCAACATATCATTGTCGTACCTCGCAACTCAATATGACTTAACCAAACTTGCCTTACGGCCCTTCTTAACCTAACTCGAAATGACTCAAATCTGACTTATGCAACTATGGGTCAATGACTTAATACTCGACACCACGTCCTGTGCTGAAGCACGTGCCTTTGTTATAGCTAAATCTTAGGCTTTATACTGGTATTGTAACCGTGCATACCTTTCCTTGACTCAGTTTGTGTCGTATTTACACTTTCTTTGATTCGACCGATACCGTGCATGTGGATAGCCGCTCAACATGGCAACTTATCTATATGAAAGGTCACTGGCATTAACTAGCCATCATGGACATAGCTAGGAATAGGATGGGTCGGTCAATGCAGATAGGTAGCCCCAATGACAGCCCACCAAATCCCTGGTTATCTACCCAACATCAGCTATACCGTGTTTCCCCCTTGGCCGGATCGATTCCTGTTGCCCCAGGTTGTCGTCCGAAGAAATATCGCCCTTACTCATAAGTTGTCCATAACCACGCACCTACGAGACTTCATCTAGACTCAAGTAAATGCCTGGCCTAATTTGTGATACGACTCAAACCCTTTTGCATTTCGTGCATTGAAACCATACTTAAGCAAAACATGCTCGGAACCCTGAGACTACTAAACGCAGGACCGCCTCGGTGATAAACCATCGCTTGAACTTTCCATTCTTTGAAATTCAGGGAACGGCTATTGCATAGCCTTTCCGCTTAACTTGAACAAAACATATTCTTTAGGTGCCATAGACTGTAGCAAACTTTTTACTGAACCAAACATGGCTCATGCAACCAACTTGTATTCTATACGATACTATCGCTTAAGTCATACTCTATATGACGAGCCTTGAGATCATGGGACTATGTGGCTATGACAACTGTAGAAATCATGGGACAGTGCTTAGAATGACTTCGTTTAGCATGACATAACTCGTTGTCTAACTCAATTGTGCAACAACTTAACCTGTGGGACAAGCAAATGCTATGCCAAGCCTTGCACCGCAGAAACGTGCATTAAGACTTATGGGACACTTTGCTATGCCAAGAATTGGACATTAGGACAGTACATTCTTTATCAAGCATTGGACAGTAGGACCGTGCATACTTTACCAAGCATTTATATCGTTCGACTCCTATGACTATGCTAAGTCCATAGTCTTGTGGCAACATAGACCAACTTTCTTTCTTCCAAGCCACGAGATGAAGGACCGAGTGTCATTTTGAAAGCACGACTTATACAATTCTAAGTCGACCGTTGAACCTTTTCTATATTCTAACTTAGTCCGACCCAAGTTGGAATTATTTCCTTAGCTATGTGGATTCATCTTTTTTATTATCTAGCCTACTTGTGCATTAAAAACCTTCGATTTATTAGTGTGAAGGCCAAGCTGAGGCAAGTTCACCGAAGCCACCCACCTGAGCGAGGAGTCACCTGACTGAGCGAAACTTCGAGCAGGCCATCGTACGGCTAAGTCTGAACATCGTTGGCATTTTTATTCCTCCGATTGAGCTGAGCGGGATGGGATATTACAGGAAGATATATGTTTTTCATCTTTGGGGTTCATCCTGATTTAATTACATCTGGAAAATCCGTCCATGAAAGACATTCGTTCGAACCCGCAAGTGTTGTCGATCATGACATCAATGATCGAAGGAGGGAACTGATTTTCAGGATAAGTTTCGTTAAGGTCTCTAAAGTTGATGCAGACTCGTACCTTTCCTATTTTTTTAATAACTGGGATGACATTAGCCATCCAGTCCAGATGTTGTTTCTCTCTGATAAAGCCGCAAGCAATTAACTTTTTTTACTTCAGCTTCTATAGCGTCCATCATATCAGGTCAGAATCGACGTTGTTGTTGTTTGGCTGGCTTAGCATTTAGCAGAATGTTAAGCTTGTGAGTAATGACTTGAGGATCTAGTCTCGACATGTCTTCATAACTCCAGGCGAATATGTTTAGGGGTGAGCATATAACGGTTGAAAATCGAAAACTGAACCGAACCGAACCGAACCAAAATATGACAAACGGTTCGGTTTTTCGGTTATCGGTTCGGTTTACGGTTTGAAAATTTAAAAATTTGAAATAACGGTTCGGTTTTCGGTTCTTCATCCAAAAACTGAACCGAAAACCGATTTAGATTTAGTAATTTATCAAACTACTCACAATATACATATACTAATGTTTATTAACCCCTAACTGAGCGCACTCTCTTCTCCTATTCTATGTCGGTGCTTCTTTGAGCACTCTCTCTATCTACCCTCAATCTATATATACTAATGTCTTTCACTCTATGTAATATAACAATTCATAAATACAATAATGTCATATATTTTTTTAAATTTTGTTATTTAAATAGGCCCATTTTGCTAAAAACTTGAAGGCCATGCACATTGGCCCATAAAACCGAACCGACCGAAAACCGAACCGAATTAATTCGGTTCGGTTTTTTTTGGTTTTTATAAAAACGGTTTGGTTTTCGGTTTTGAAAAATACGGTTTACGGTTATTTTGGTTTTTACATATTCGGTTCGGATTGAACCGAACTGAACCGATGCTCACCCCTAAATATGTTAATATATTCTCTGATGAGCTGGATCAGATATTGTTTATCTGTTTCAGGAAGACTTTTGCTAATAAAGATTAGCCTTGGAGAGGCTTCATCTTCGACGTTGATCTGGACCAGTTGATCCTCAGTGGGTGGTTCACGCTGCTCGAAGCTAAGTTTCCTTTGAGTATCCATCTTCCCAGGGCTCAGTTTCGGGAGTCTCGGTGAAGTCATCATCGTCTTCTGAGAACTCAGCTGTCACCATATTGGAAGATAGAGTCACTCGATGAACGTGCCTTATGCTGGTGTCTGTATCCTATGATGTGGAATTAGAAGAATAAGGTCGTTCTTCTTTGTCAGACTTAGAAATATCTGAGGTTAAGATAGGCAAAGTGTAGCCTAACCCATGCTTTATTTTATTATAATATTATAATGACTTTCCTTTTGGAACAAATATACGAATAGGAGTTCGTCTTTCCTTACCACCGTTGAGGCCAGATTTGAAATTATAACCCATCTTTTGGATAATCTTCTTAGATTGTTGACTATAATGACATAGTTGAAGTCGTCCACTATTATCATTTTTAGAGTTGCTATCGATTGTAGCCTTTTGATTTAACCCTTTACTGAAGAGGATAAGATGTTCATCCTTCTTTCGGGAGGGAACTAGAAAGAATGAATCTTGTACTGATTCGAGTGATACTTCATCTTGGAAAGGTTGAACTGCTCATAAGGTAAGAGGTTCAAAGTTATCCAGGATTTCTAGATAACATTGTGTGTAATAATTGACATCAATATACTGTAAAGGAGAAGCTACTTTATTAATATTTACATCATCATTTACAACAGTATTTTTAACCTTAGCCGATGTCTTGCTAAGATTAATAACGAGAGGAGGAGAAGAAGGAGGTTTGTTACGACAAAGGTCAATAATAAGAGGCTCGGAAGAGGTGAGCTCCCTAGGCACCATCTTTTCAGTAGGAGGATGATTGGTAGAAGGAGAGAGATTGATGGTCAGCGTCTGAGAAGACGAGAGACGAGAAGTGCGTCCCTTGACTGGAATCACCAAGATATCATCCAGACTCTCTTTTCGGTCTTCTTTGGTGTCCATATCCAGTACGACTTTCATGAACTCCTCTTTATACATTCTGGAGTCTGTATAATATGCTTCGATGCCTCGAAAGGGATTAAGATTAGCCACTTCTTTTCGAACTTCTTCGTTGTCATTGACATATTTGAAGCATTGATGGAGAGTGGATGGCACGATGTTATGTTCATGCAACCACGGTCTTTCTAACAATACGTTGTAGGAGACGTGATTGTCAATCACATAGAAAGTGACCTTCATACGGAGATTGCCAATTTGGACTTTTAGGCGAATCTTTCCCAGCGGTTCATTTCTTCCAGAATTGAACCCCAAAATAGTCGTGATCGTTGTAGAGAGGTTATGAACTGGGATCTTCAGTGCATCTAATAGAGTCTTTAGCATAATGCTGAGTACAGATCCTGGGTCAACTAGAATGCGATCAACCTTCATGGTATCAATATACCCCGTACAATAGAAAGGTCGGTCATGTCGATTGTCATCCAAAAGCATATCATCCTGAGTAAAGGTGATATTGGAAATTAGTTCCATCACACTAAGACAGTGAGAGCGTGCCATTGGTTCCTCGTCTGGTTTCTTGAGATGTGCTAGACAAACGTCAGCTTGCATCAAGGCTTCAATTAAAGTTTTTCAAATTTTCCTCGAGGGACGCAAGAGTTTGAAAATTGATAATCTTGCCGGAGTATTGGCCAGTTAAGCCAATATGTCAAAATTATACAGCTTTTCAAGTCCTTGAGGTGAAGTTTTCTTCAAACTCTTGTCAAAGCAAGCTGGCGGTTTGCCTTTGTCAGCTGCCGTTGGTTTGGAAGGAACTGGTTCCGCCTAGGGTGATGACGCTGAAGGAACATTGATAGCGGGAGGAGAAGATGCCGGAGGGACATCAGAGACTGGAGAAGGAGTTAACACATTCTCTTGTCCCTCTAGATAGTCTCTGAGATAGAGCCTCCCAGATCTAGTACCAGTCATGGCTTCTTCTTCCAGAACTGGTGCAAAAGAAACCATGTTATAGTTCTTCATCCGAGTCTTGCTTTTGGAAGACTTCTTCTGGAGAGATGAATGTTCTGTCCAGAATCCCAGGCCAACACGGGATTGATTGTGTTAAAGACACAGAAAAAGAGGTATAGGAGACCCTTGTCTGGCATTCAAGCCAGGGGCTTTCTGTAGATCGTATCTCATCTTTGTCATCAGTTCACGGGACTACTGACTGTATCGATAGAATTCTGGTTGGTACTTGATTTTCGGCTTTGGTACCTCCGTCTTGGAAGAAGAAGGTGAAGCTACTGCTGAAACGAATGTAGCATCCAAAGGTGGAAGATAATCACCCAGTAATGTCATGTGGCAAGACTTGTACTTGGATGCCTTTTTTGTCTTGTTTGAAGAAGCAGGTGTCTTTGATTCAAAATCAACGACCAAGTCGGGGTAAATCAACTTGATTTCCCCTTTATCGGTTGATAGAGGAACCAAGCCGTCACTTTTTGCTGGTGGAAGGTTGACGATATCCAAGGTGGCTTTTAGAATAGAGACGACTCCATCCTGTACCAATTGAGCAGGAAAATCGTCGAATTATAGAGAGAAGACATTGGCAGTCACCGTCTTCTCGTCTTGCTGAAGAGTGATAGCCTTGGCATTGATCAGCTCTTGGATCTTCCCTTTAAGTACGTAGCACGCCATTGTTGGATGTCCCAAGAACCTGTGATACATACAATATTTGGAATTGTCAGTTTTACCTACTTCATCTGGCCGTTTAGCTTCGGGCAGTTGAAGTTTGTTGCTCTTAATTAGACAATCAAATATGCTCAGAATATCATCCTCGTCAAAGGAATATTCCTCTTTGGGATGCGGTGCCCTATGTGGAGGTGTCGTTGTTGTAGGTGTTAGGTGACCTATGTTAATGGCTAAGGCTTCTTTGCCTTTGCGGTTGTTCTGACGACCACCGCTGTTGGTAGTAGAATACTCATCCTTGTCCAGGTTAGGCATCTGAATGCCCAGCTGCTTGAATTTATCAGCACTTTCTTCAGCTGCCCTGGCACTTACTATGAGGGACATCCAATCTTGGAATTGTGTGGGTTTGGTCCACATATTGACTACAGGTAACAAGTTTGATTTGCATGTATCTATAGTCAATACATCTAGAATACCCAGAGGCATGTTGAGTGCCTAGCGATGGAAGCGCTTTATAAAATATTCAGCAGTTTCATTAGGCCTTTGTTTGATTTTGATAAGGGCCGACATGGTCATGTCGTTTGTTCCTTCATAGAACCGTTCCAGAAACATTTGCTTCAATGCTGCAAAAAATGTGCAGCCATCTGAAAAGCTATGATACCAGTCATAGGCCACCCTTGCCAAGAACCTGATGAATACTCTAGTAAGTAGAGCATCATTCAATTGGAGCTGGTCAGTTATCACTTCAAAGTGGTTGAGATACTGACTTGGAGATGAGCTGCCGTCAAACAGCATGATAGTTGGTGGCTAGAAATGAGACTTCCTTCCACTCTATATGATAGAATTATTTGATCCCTAACTTCTGTAGACCATCCTTCTGCTTATTAGCTTCAAACTGATTATGCAGAAGCTTTACTGCCTCAAGAGGATCTTCTGATGCTTGAGAAGCAGTAGACTGGTTTGATGTGTTAGGAGGTGGAACTTCATGATAAGCACCACCCCTAGCACCAGACTGACTTGGAGTAGCTTGAGCTGGTATGGTAGCATTGAGAGAGGATTGTAATCACATGCCAGTATTAGGAGGTGCAGATGCTGCTATGTGTTCTTGAGTTAGAATTGGATTCATAACCGATGGAACAATATGTTGTGCTACGATCACAACATGCATAATTGTAACCATTTCAGCCATGGTTTTCAAATTGGCCTCTAAAGTGGCGATTCGTTGCTCCTGATTGGTGGAGCTGGAAGCATCTTGTTCTTCTTTAGTGACGTAAGCAATCAACTCTCTAGCTATCGAAGATGAACTGGTAGATAGGATTGTTCGATCAGAGTCTTCGCTATCAGCATCAAAGTCATGCAGAGAACTACCCCCAAGATGAGGAGTAGAAAGATTCCTTTGACCAAGGAAGTCTTGGTTGGAACCAAGAAGATTCATTTGACCGATTATATTTCCAAGATAAGGAGTTGCCCTAGGAAGTCTCGGCCTCTTGATCTTGTATTTTGGTAGACTTCTTCGCTGGAGTCATGAATTCGATCAAGGTACTACTGACTAGGATTGCGGGATGCATTACGTCTTGGACATTTTCCACCTCCAGTACTATGGGATGTTATGTTGGCCGAATCATACAACAATTCATCTTTGTCCACCATAATGAGTTCAGGAGTTCGAGTGTAATTCAAGCGGTTAATGTAACCCCACTATTCTAGTTTTTAAATAATTAATATATATTTTTCTATAATTTAATAAGCCTAATTGTATACATATTAATATTAATGATATTAATAATATAACTGGGAAATGGTAATTTTTACATGAGATTTTCTAGTCCATTTTTATTCTTGGCCAGATCACTTTTGGGCTTAGTCTTATAAGACACTCAATTAAGATTGGTTCATTTCTAAGCCTATACTTATCATGTGCTACATGGAAATTTTTGAAATTCAATTGCTTTTCCCTCCAAATCAAACTTTTGACCCTCTTACAAGATTCTCTAACGGCCTAACGAACTCTGGAACCCTATTTAAACATCCACACTCTTTCGGTTATGAGTCTTTCCCACCTCTCTCAATTCCTCTCTCCTGAGAACCTGACCGCATCCCTAACCCTAAATTTCTTGAGGAAGAAGCTGTAGCCATGGCGACAGCGAAAGAACTTCACGCCGGTGACTGAGCGCTATTACAACTCTTCTTCCGTGACGACGACGACGGATTATTCTTGGATTGGTGACGCACGAGTGAGCTCTGACTTCCTTGACAGGGCGACGACTGTGAGGAACTCATCCTCGTCGACAGATCGAACATCATCATCATCGACAGCAACGAACGAGGTAAGCCAAGTTCAAATTCTCTTTTCCGTGGCTAGATCGGTCTCGATCTTTCGATTCTTTGACAATTGGATTCTTGTGTCCAGATCGAGATCGAAGAAGATCAATCGTTCAAGTCTTTTGTACGGATTAGCGTTTAATCCATTCGATTAGCCGATCACTCACTCTGGTGAGTAACGATCTGATATTTTCCTTAGAAATTAGTTGATACAGTCATTCTGTTCTTGATCTGTAGATTTCTTGATAAATTGAACAGAGTACTTTGAATCGGACCGTTGCTTGAAGTTTAAGACGAGCTGTTGTGGACGAATTCGTGGTAAGCATCGTGTGCTTCTGTGACTCTCTGATTTCATCAATTGTTCAGACATTAATTGCTCTGTTCTTGCTTTGAAACTGTTTGTTGGAATGCATCAATGAAGTTCAGATCAGTTGCTGGACACAAAGAGCGTGTCAGATTCGTGGGATCGTGTCTTCTAGTCACGAGGAATCATCTACAAGTATAGTTCCAAACTCTCAAATGTAGTTACTGCTTCTTGCTTGGGATTTTCTTATTTGATTCGATATTTGTATACAACGTAGGATAGTTTGTGACCAGTTAGGCGTGTCCAGTAGCTGCGTGTGTCCTGTTTAGACTCATGACTGCCGGGATTATTCGTGTCCTGCCAAGCCGTGTCCTGCTAAGTTGATTGTGCCTCTGTACAGTTGCTGTTGTGACCGAGTCCAGGAAATTTTAGATGATTGATGACAACATGTAGCACGTGCAGTGTTGAATTAAGTTCCATTTAGGTGATGAGTTGATGATGGAAGCCAACTGAAGAGTACCATTCATGTGAGGACTCGACTGAGCTAGTTTCTCTAAACCTTTCTCTTAATTATGTATACCAGACTTTTGGGTAGTGTGTATAGTTGTGTTGGCATGGGTTTTCTGAGAAATAAGTCATAGTTGTCTTGAGTTCTTGTATGCAAGGCCATATGCACTTCTGGAATGAGATGCAACAGCTCTTTGCTGATAAGCTTATTAAATTTGATTGAGATTTTTGAAGGAAGATATTTTTTTAAGTCTCTTCTTCCTAGATGGGTTTCATGTGTGTTTGATATTACAGTTAAACCTATTCATATTTGCTGGTAACCATGAGCTTAGCTTTGTTTGGACTTAGCTTTATGTGGACAATATAGTGTGAGCTTAGCTTTGTGTGGACAATTCAGTCTGGAGCCTGTAGTTTTAAACCTGACATCTGTAAGGTACTTGACCTAGTGGCATTACCCATCTCTGTGTAGTTTTGGGTTAAATTGTAATGTTCCTGATTGGGTCAGTAGTGTACTTCCTATAGGTTTAGGAAAGGGTTATTATGTCATTCGAATGGTATTGAATGAACTCTTTTTCCTGGTTGTAGTTGTGTGTAACTGTAGTGAAGGGACAAGTGAGTGTAGTCATGGGTTTTGAAGTAAGTTGGGGTACATCTTCTGCTATTTTTCTTTTCCAGAACCAAGCATGTCTGCTACATTTTAACTGAGGTGGGTTTGGATATAAGAAACTGCAGCAAACATGGGTTGTGTTCCATAGCCATGTTATTCTTTTAATTGTAAGTAAGAATCCCTGAGTCATTATTTGATCATGAGTGGTGGGTTGTGGAAATTAACTTAGTGAGCTAGGCATCAGAAGGAGGAAAGAATAGGGTAGTATAGTAGTGTTTGGCATTATAGTTAAGTTGTCATGCTAGTTGTTAGTTAGCTCCAATATTTCCTTCTAGTAAGAATATGTGATTAAAGAAATAGTAGGCTACTAGGCCTATAGACCTTAGTATACTTTATCTAAACCTATAGTAATAACATTAATGTATCTAGTAATTAATAATTTCACTTAACCAAAACTGTACTATATTTATAGGAGGACATCCAGCTTTAGTTCCTTTCCCCTATCACCCTACGCAAGGCAAGTACATTATATGGTTTATGTTCATTTACATTCATATCCTGTGCTTTTCTTGTGACACATTGTGACACGGTATATCATGTACTCTTGTACTTTTATATTCTTGTACTTACTTACGGTTGGGGAGAGAAAATACACTAGCTATGTGACCAAACCCAAAGATCAGAAATTCAGGTTGATAGCTTAGGCCTCGCACCGTGCATGTGGGCCCTAAGCCATACCCATTTCCTGTGCTTACCCCAGCCAGTCACATATGCTAGTTGTATTTTAAACATTGTGCACATGTCAGGTTCTTGTACTTCAGGTTCAGGATTTACATTCTTGTACTTACTTTCCTATACTTTACGTTCTATGTTTTCCTGTACCATTTTCATATCCTGATGTTTTTGTTTATTACCTAGAACTGTACTTTGCTCTGCTCTTGATTGGATATGTTGCAGGTGAGATGGAGGCTATGTGTGACATGTACTATGGGCGTGAGCCTGCTGACGTGGTAGAGCCAGCTGGAGTTTCTCTGAACTTAGAGGCCGAGGAGGCCTAGTTACCTTACCTCTAGCAGTTTATATTTCATTGCATCTGAGACTCAGACTTTACTTTTGATTTACTATTTCTGGATGAACGTAATAATTCTTGGACATGTACTTGGATTCTGGGATCGATTTAGATGATGTGATTGTATATATTCATGTTTGACTTGTTAGTTTTCCTAGATTGGTACAGCTTACTTCGTCGTGTCTAATGACGAAGGCTGGACGTGGCCGATTCATGTCTGATTATTTGGGAGCGGGTCGTGACAGTCAAAGATAGACCATTTAGCAGATTGACAGCAATACTTGATTACTACTTCATGATGATTATTACAGTGATATTCCTGATATGGAATTACAGGTGTACGAGATGGTCCTGTAATCTTCTATTTTTGTACAAGAAGATCGCGGAGATCGGTTACAGTGACAGGATAAGGAGAAGTTGGAGGCACATATTTCTTGATTATGTTAGGAACATGGTTCCTATTCTTGAGATATTGTGTCCCCTATGCGTACAGAGAATTGCTGAGTTCATTGGCATAGGTGAAAGGATTCTTGATCTGAGAAGCCTTCACTGTGCACAATTTAGTAGGTTGTACAGATTATTTTTTATGCATCATGTGCCTTGAAGAAATTGGTATTGTTCTGCGCTGGTTAAGATGAGTGCGCAAATCAGAGTGGTATGCTACTTTCATGTCAGTCTGAGATAACATCAGTTTTCCCTATTTTGACCTTGATATACACATGGATGGGAGATCCTGGCTTTGGCTTGATTGGCGCTGGCCAGCTTGATGAGGAGCACTACACCAAAAAGGTCCTTTTGGAACGCTAAAATTCTATTTCTAATAATTTTAGGCACACCTATATTCTGTGCCTATTTATGGGCTGCCAGATTTCTTGGAACGCCAAACAGGCATTCCAGAAAACATTTATTGGAATGCTGTTAATGTGTTCCAATATTGGAACACCAATAAAGCGTTCCAAAAAAAGAGTTCCAATAAAACATTCCAAATACTTTTTGCCTCACTTATTGGAACGACTAAAAAGAGTTCCAATTTTGGAACACCATAAACATGTTCCTAAAACAAGCATTCCAGAATAATTTTTGGGCGACTTTCTGGAACAACTAAAAAGTGTCACGCCCCGCTCCCGTAGGAGCGATCGTCCTCGCTAAGGCGTGATGCCGCACGAGCCTAGATTGCGCTCGTGCAAGGCGGGTTCCATAACGGCAGATTTCAGCGGCTGCGACGGGGTCGTCGCACAGAAGTCCCAAGCAGAGACATTGAATGATAGCGGTAGAAATTAAGAACAAACACAAGTTATTCAAAAAAGCTCTTTATTGATATTGAAACAACGATTACATTGGGGGCACAAGGCCAATATTACAATCACTCAAGCTCACTCTTCTCACATTTTACAAGTTCACTCAGCTCTCTCTCATCTCTCAATTACAAGTCTTGATCCAGCGGATGCTTCGGAAGGCGACGTCCATATATTATGTCCTGTATAAGTCTTTACTCCATGCGGCCGTACGCTTCGAATCGCCAAGGAACTCCGTGCCTCGACGCATCCAAGCGAGCTCTGCGCCACGAGCTTCTACCTGTGCCTGCACATAGAAACTATGTAGGTGTCAGTACTCAACTGTACTGGTGGAATGAGCCCCTTGCCCACCCATACAAAACCAACACGTTCATTTACTTTGTGCAGCATAGTCACTTCTTATCAATTGTCTTTCTAGTCTTACCTTAGGTTCAGTTTTAGGACCGATGCCTTGGCCTATTCTGTGTCTCTAGACCATCTCGTGCTTGCAACGACAACGTTAACTCATATCTTGCCTCAAGACCCTTCTTGTGCCAACAACGTTAACCTATCGAGTCGTGTTTGCCTTACGCTTTGAAATCAGAAACGCAACTACGCGATGAGGCTCCATTTTCGTGTGACCGTACTACAAACCCTTGCTGAGGCCGTGCCTCGCAACTCAATGAGACTCGATCATGTCGCCGCCTCGTGGCCCTTGCTACTTGATCACCAACTGACCCATCCACCTGTGAACTAAGGGTTACTCGAACAACTTTGCCTTGCAGCGGTTTCCTGACTTAAACTCAACCAACTCAACCATAACCATGCACCTTATATGCCGACAACATAGGAATCGATGCCACATCTCGTGCCGAAGCACGGTGTCTTCGTTGCAGCCAAATCTTAGGCCCAAATATTGTCTTCTGACCGAGCACGCATTCGACTATACTCTTGATTCACTTCTTCTAATACTCGACTCAGTCCAAAGGCATATACGCGGATCGCCGCCCATGCCGACTCATCTATATGGGGTTACTAGCATAACAAGCTATACTTGGACACGTAGCTTGCGGTCGGCTGGGACCCTTCCATTGCAAGGTAGCTAGCCCCTGGAAGTCCCCGACTGACCCGGTGCTATCGAGCCAGCACAGCTACTACCGTGTTTCCTCAGGCCGCATCGGTCCCGTGGCGCCACGGGATGCCGTGCGGGAAAACTCTACCTTGTCGACAAGTTGTCCGATGACCATGCAAGACCCTTCACTCAAACTGATGTCTCACACAGTCATTGCACTCTCAGTGTTATCATCGCTTTCCAAAACTAAGATCAAACCTTCTATCATTTGAGACCCCTCGACGACCCACGGTCGCGAGCATTCTTTCTATCATTTGAGACCCCTCGACGACCCACGACCGCGAGCATTCTTTCCATGTTACCATATCATTTCATTCATTCAATGCCTATTCAATAATCCTTTCTCCAAAACTCATTCAATCAACCGTGGTTCTTGCCCTAGACACTAAGTCCGTGCATCGTGCCTCAAACCGACTTCGTTCTACGCGACGCTATCGCCCAAGTCATAGTTTATATGACGGGCCTTGGAATCGTGGGACTATTTAACCTGACAACCGCATAACGAGCGGGACAGCACTTGGAATGACTTAGGTCGACCGACATAACTTTTGCCTAACTTACTCAAGCCTACAACTTAACGAGCAAAGGCCGCATCAAGCCTTGCCTCGATGGAACGTGCCGTGCACGCGTTCAACTTTTAACGACCAAGTCATTTAGGTGCCTAGACTTATGGCACAAGCTGTGCAACGCAACTTAACTCATGGAGCAAGCCAAGGCTATGCCAAGCCTTGGACGACAGGACCGTGCATGCTTTATGAAGCATTCATGCGGGCGACGCCTATGACTTAGGCTATGTTCATAACTTCGCCGACTCAACCAACTTTCCTTCTTCCAAGCCACAGGACGAAGGATCGAGTGTCATTTTCAAAGCACGCCGTGCGCCAACTCTAAGCCGACCGTTGGACCATTCCATATTCTAACTCAATTCGACCCATCGAAATTATTCCCTTAGCTATGTGGATTCATCTCTTTTATTATCAAGCCTACTTGTGCAAGTTGAAAACATGCGATTTATTATGTGAAGGCCAAGATGAGGCAAGTTCACCGAAACTACTCCACCTGAGCGAGCGGTCGCCTCGACCGAGCGATGTCTTCCAGCAGCCGTTGCAAGGCTAAGGCCGAACGCCGTCGGCGTTTCGATTCCTCTGATTGACTGAGCGGGACGGGGCACTACATCATACACCACTCAGAAAAAGTTTCGTCCTCGAAACTAACTGAGTACTTACTCCTTGACTTACCACTCGAACGTTCGACGACTCTCGCGCACACTTCTCATATGCGTTCCCTCAAATCCGAGCCACGCTCGTGCTACCCTCAATCCTTTCTTCCAAGCTTACGATATCAAATCCTCGACACTTCCCCGTTCCTCAAGTCTTACTTGATTCACGTATCACTTAGTTGGATCGTGCACATATTCCAGGCGTCCCCAAAATACATGCATTTCAACCAAGCCTCGTGATAGAGAATCCTCCATCACCACTCGAGTCGGATCGTGCACATATTCGGGCATCCCTGATATACGCACATGTCAACCGATACTCACGAGTGGTGCCTCCATAAACTCTACCACTTCGCACTAGGACGTCTGCCTAACCGCTAGGCTATGTCTTTCCGTCAGTATTGGAATCATAGTTCCCAAATAACAATATCAACACTGACCCCATCCTAAGGTCAAACCAAGTTGATAGTACGGAGTTTTCTACCCAAGCTTGCATCACTCCGATTTCTAAACTACGAGCATAGATTTCCTATACATATCTCAACATTCATCGCACGGGGTCCGAGTCATTCAGCAAAGCCATCCTACGATAACTCACGTTCAACCAATACTCAACAAGAACGTATCGCTCGTTCATCAAGCAATTTTGTATAGTCTATCCCTCGCACACGTTCGACATAATCCACCTATCAATCCTTTTCAAGTCAAGCACGCTACGACACAATCTACCGCTAAACCATAATTTATATTTCATATTCCCTAAGTCATTCATCCCAATTCACGCATTCGATCATGAGGTCGTCTAGCTTAACAATATGTTGTGCCCCGATCTCACGCGATTCAGATTACCCATAGTGGGCATGAATTACCATGCACGCTCCCGCGGAATAATCATCCTCATCGGGACGTAACTCTTGTTTTGCGTCTAGACTAGTTCATTCTCGATGCGCGGATTGGACCTGCTCAATCCTCAAGTTTCATTCATTCATCAATCGTAAGTACTCGCATCCTCGAATTTTCTTTCGCATCAAGCCAACAAGTCGAGACAATCAAAGTTGCCGCGTCCTGATTTTTCCGAGTTCGATCATTCCCGCGACATGAATCACCATGTCAGCGCTCACGCGAAACGATCACCTCAAATCTGACGCGACACATGTGCGAGGCTGGAGTTGCACTCGCGCAAGACAAGAATGTCGACGTTGTGGTTATCCGCGTAACCATCAAGACACGATCACTTTCATCCAACATTCATCTCAATCAAAATCCTAAGTATAGCATCCAACCGAACAATAACACTTGCACGATCGTCCTTTGCCGATTCAGAGTACCCCCGAGTTATCGCATATCGATCTTTGATACGCCTCAATACCATCGATGATATGCGTAACCTGACGATCTTCCTTTGTAACCAATTTCGAGTCGTGCGAATGATGCTATCGTCCGACTGGATAATCTCCTCGACATTCATTTCAAGTTCGATCATTATCCCTCTAATCATTCACAACATCGATTTCCTCAAACCTGAATTCATGTATCGTTCATTCGTCCATCTTAAGCCATCGACCAACGTATTTCCTCAATTCGTATCATTCCTTTATCAATCGATCGACATCCCTGAGGCTATCGCATACACCACTCAGGGATGAAGTCATTCAATAAATCCTCAACTTATCATTCGAATCAAAATCGACTTCTTCAAATTTTTTGTTCGAACCATTCCTCAAATTCCAAGCACGCTTATCTATATCGTACCGACGTTATCGTCGCTCGACGATACCCCTATCGATAGTCATCTCACTTACTCAATCGAGTTTAACTTATTCTCGTCCGACACAATTTGAATCCCGCACTCGACTTTTCTAAGGTCGACGCAACTTTGGTGTATATGCCCAGCCCAACTTAGCCAACCGTGCTTACGCGAACCATCTTTTTGTTTTGTTGTCAAAAACTGTTCTCCTACGTTTTACAAAATAGTTAGACTTATTATATGGACATCCCGTGGGACAATTGAGAGAGAGCGCACCAACGATATCAACTTGCTGAAGCAATTTCAGAGTTTGCAGAAACAACGAGTTAAAGAATTCAATCGATAGTCCAAGGACGTAAAGCCGTGCTCTGATACCATTATGTCACACCCCGCTCTCGTAGGAGCGATCGTCCTCGCTAAGGCGTGATACCGCACGAGCCTAGATTGCACTCGTGCAAGGCGGGTTCCATAACGGCAGATTTCAGCGGCTGCGACGGGGTCGTCGCACAGAAGTCCCAAGCAGAGACATTGAATGATAGCAGCGGAAATTAAGAACAAACACAAGTTATTCAAAAAAGCTCTTTATTGATATTGAAACGATGGTTACATTGGGGGCGCAAGGCCAATATTACAATCACTCAAGCTCACTCTTCTCACATTTTACAAGTTCACTCAGCTCTCTCTCATCTCTCAATTACAAGTCTTGATCCAGTGGATGCTTCGGAAGGCGACGTCCATACATTATGTCCTGTATAAGTCTTTACTCCATGCGGCCGTACGCTTCGAATCGCCAAGGAACTCCGTGCCTCGACGCATCCAAGCGAGCTCCGCGCCACGAGCTTCTACCTGTGCCTGCACATGGAAACTATGTGGGTGTCAGTACTCAACTGTACTGGTAGAATGAGCCCCTTGCCCACCCATACAAAACCAACACGTTCATTTACTTTGTGCAGCATAGTCCCTTCTTATCAATTGTCTTTCTAGTCTTACCTTAGGTTCAGTTTTAGGACCGATGCCTTGGCCTATTCTGTGTCTCTAGACCATCTCGTGCTTGCAACGACAACGTTAACTCATATCTTGCCTCAAGACCCTTCTTGTGCCAACAACGTTAACCTATCGAGTCGTGTTTGCCTTACGCTTTGAAATCAGAAACGCAACTACGCGATGAGGCTCCATTTTCGTGTGACCGTACTATAAACCCTTGCTGAGGCCGTGCCTCGCAACTCAATGAGACTCGATCATGTCGCCACCTTGCGGCCCTTGCTACTTGATCACCAACTGACCCATCCACCTGTGAACTAAGGGTTACTCGACCAACTTTACCTTGCAGCGGTTTCCTGACTTAAACTCAACCAACTCAACCATAACCATGTACCTTATATGCCGACAACATAGGAATCGATGCCACATCTCGTGCTGAAGCACGGTGTCTTCGTTGCAGCCAAATCTTAGGCCCAAACATTGTCTTCTGACCGAGCACGCATTCGACTCGACTCTTGATTCACTTCTTCTAATACTCGACTCAGTCCAAAGGCATATACGCGGATCGCCGCCCATGCCGACTCATCTATATGGGGTCACTAGCATAACAAGCTATACCTAGACACGTAGCTTACGGTCGGCCGGGACCCTTCCAGCGCAAGGTAGCTAGCCCCCTGGAAGTCCCCGACTGACCCGGTGCTGTCGAGCCAGCACAGCTACCACCGTGTTTCCTTAGGCCGCATCGGTCCCGTGGCGCCACGAGATGTCGTACGGGGAAACTCTACCTTGTCGACAAGTTGTCCAATGACCATGCAAGACCCTTCACTCAAACTGACGTCTCACACAGTCATTGCACTCTCAGTGTTATCATCTCTTTCCAAAACTAAGATCAAACCTTCTATCATTTAAGACCCCTCGACGACCCACGGTCGCGAGCATTCTTTCTATCATTTGAGACCCCTCGACGACCCACGGTCGCGAGTATTCTTTCCATGTTACCATATCATTTCATTCATTCAATGCCTATTCAATAATCCTTTCTCCAAAACTCATTCAATCAACCGTGGTTCATGCCCTAGACACTAAGTCCGTGCATCGTGCCTCAAACCGACTTCCGTTCTACGTGACGCTATCGCCCAAGTCATAGTTTATATGACGGGCCTTGGGATCGTGGGACTATTTAACCTGACAACCGCAGAATGAGCGGGACAGCACTTGGAATGACTTAGGTCGACCGACATAACTTTTGCCTAACTTATGCAAGCCTACAACTTAACGAGCAAAGGCCGCGTCAAGCCTTGCCTCGATGGAACGTGCCGTGCACGCGTTCAACTTTTAACGACCAAGTCATTTGGGTGCTTAGACTTATGCCACAAGCTGTGCAACGCAACTTAACTCATGGGGCAAGCCAAGGCTATGCCAAGCCTTGGACGACAGGACCATGCATGCTTTATGAAGCATTCATGCGGGCGACGCCTATGACTTGGGCTATGTTCATAACTTCGCCGACTCAACCAACTTTCCTTCTTCCAAGCCACAGGACGAAGGATCGAGTGTCATTTTCAAAGCACGCCGTGCACCAACTCTAAGCCGACCGTTGGACTATTCCATATTCTAACTCAATTCGACCCGTCGGGATTATTCCCTTAGCTATGTGGATTCGTCTCTTTTATTATCAAGCCTACTTGTGCAAGTTGAAAACATGCGATTTATTATGTGAAGGCTAAGATGAGGCAAGTTCACCGAAACTACCCTACCTGAGCGAGCGGTCGCCTCGACCGAGCGATGTCTTCCAGCAGCCGTTGCAAGGCTAAGGCCTAACGCCGTCGGCATTTCGATTCCTCTGATTGACTGAGCGGGACGGAGCACTACAAAAAGTGTTCGAAATTGTGAACAATATAAATGTGTCATATATATAATTGGTTGCCCACATCATTTGAAATTACAAACGTGTAGCTTAAAATAATGTAGCATAAGTAGTTATACTATGAATTACAAAACCAGTAGCAATCCAAGAAATTCTATAAAAAAAAGACAATTGACACAAGCTTGTTATTATCTTGAAAATTTATGAATGTAAAACTCACAAAAATATAAATAGAAGTCAACGAATTTTCATATGACATGTACATGGAGAATAGATAATGTTAAAACTACATAATAAAAGTACCCAAATGTCTTACATAAATATTGTATATATGTTTAATACAACTTCTCTATCATACTAGAAAAAAAATGAGTTGAAAAAATAATTTGAGTCCCGCACACTTGATGTTCTTCTTAGTGATCATAGGCCTGGAACGATGATAACTGAGGAAGCAAAAAATGTGACATCCTGTAGACATTTAAAAGATTATTAAAATTATGACAAAATAACTTGGTCACAATTAATAACTTATTCATTAAACGAGACATATAAAGAAAAAAAAAACAATTTAGGATAAGCAACAGTAGCAATGACAATCCACTTCACACATATATATTCAGCATTGGAAACAAAGACAAATCCTGCTTTGTTGAAAAACTGAAGGAAATTTAAGATGGACTTATTTCCCCTAGACCTAACGATCATGATCATATATAATTTTATTATGTGCAAACAGTCTTAATTTTCAGCAAGCTCCAGTCGTAATACATTTGTTCCTTCTGATATAACAAAATACATTGACTATGCATGCAAATTGTTGTGTTGGTCTGGGCAGGAAGATTCATGACCTTAAAGTTATGTTTGATGATTGGGAAAGTTTATGTCTATGCATCCACAGCTAAAAGATATAATCTATAGTCATGGATGGTTCCACAAGCTAAAAAGATACAATCAACATGCATGTTAAGAAATTGTAGGTGTACTTTGTTCTAACTAACAAAATTGTAGGTACAATCTACAGTTATGGAGGGTTACAAGGGTACCTACAAATATTATTTTAGATATATCAACCTTATGGGGGCAGTTTCGTCATTACAAGGATACCTGCAAAATCATTCTCGTAAATCATGGCAAAGTAAGTTTTGATTTGCTCAAACCAAAAAATTACTAACAACAGAGCCAGGGCTGCCTGGTTAGCTTTTTTTACTTCAATTTTAATGCATGCTCCACAGATATCGACTGGATCCATACCCAAATAAGAACCAAATTTGGATATAGAACTTTGAATCTAACGAGGATAAGGATCTGGATATTTGTTCTGTCATTTGGTTTCAGTTTGAGATACCTTAGTTCTATCGACTGCCTGTTCTGTTGACTGGATCTATAAGGCATTTAGTTTCATTTTGTTCTGTCGATAGACAGGCCTTAGTTCTGTCATTTGGTTTCAGTTTGAGATATTTGGTTTCATTTTGTTCTGTCGACTTGATCTATAAGGTTGTTACCAGGGCTTTAGAAATAATTATCACCCTAATTTTTTTTATTAATTTCCTTAACAGGCAGGTAAGACAAGAAATAATTATCTGGGAACAGGCAGGTAAGACTAGACAAGGATTACCTCTTCCAACAGCTCCTTTTAGGCTCATCAAACTCTCCCTGCACATAAAGCATGAATACCCCAATTAGAGAAGGATGAGAGATAGGAAGAGACCCCAACTAAAGAGTCTACTTTTATATTACAATGTGTAGGCCTTTAAAAATGACAGTCACGCTGAGTTGATCAGGACAGAGTCAAAAGTCACGCTCAATTGATCCAGACAATATTTACAAATCACGCTGGAGAGACAGCTCATCATTTGTCAGAGTAATTATGACTGACAGCACAACAGTCGAAGAATGTCTCTTCGTATGCCACGTATGCACAGAATTTGAGAGATCACAGCCGTCTATTGCGTGATTTTCGAAATCTTCTTCAGCAAGACTCAACCTTCGTCAAGTTGGCGTACCAAAAGAGCTTCTTGTCATTTAATGTGACTGAAAAAAGCAATCACTACCAGAGATTTTGTGTCAGTCGAGGCAGGTTGAATCAAGACAGCTGGCAGTTCTATCCGAAATCTGCGTGTATTCTGAAGTTTTCTTCCTCAAGTCTGCGTGGATTCTGAAGTTTTCTTCATCAAAGTTTGCGTAGATTCTGAAGCTTCTTGCCCCAAGTTTGCGTGGATTTTGAAGCTTTCTACCCCGAGTCTGCGTGGATTTCGTCTTCACCAAGTCTGCGTGGATTCTGAAGCTTCTTGTCCCAAGTTTGCATGGATTTTGAAGCTTTCTACCCCGAGTCTGCGTGGATTTCGTCTTCAACAAGTCTACGTGGATTTCATCAAATTAGAGTACGTGGCAGCCATGCCACTGATCTCTCGCCTGCGTGTCCTGTAACTTGCACACGACTCATGCATGATTGCCATGTGTCCAACAGTTACAGGCCACGTCCAGTAACTGCTCACAACCTTGCGTATGTTAAATCCTGCGTGATTTTCAACTAAGCACAGGCTGTGAAGACAGTTATCTTTTCAGTTATTATTTTTGACTCTATAAATAGAGTTCTTTTTCTCATTCATTGTAAGGATACATAGTTATCTACTGTCAAAATTTTGAGAGCTTTTCTTCTTCGCATAGTCCAAGGGATAAAGTGATCATCTTCTAGATCAGATTCCCACAGTTGTAAGTTTCCCAGATACACAATAAATAAAGGAATTTATTTATGGAAAACAAATTGGCGACTCTGCTGGAGAAAACCATCTCCTCTTCTGAGATGGCAACAACTCAATGCGATACTTCGTCAATCGGCTCGACGAAGAAGGTGATGACGATCCAATTCGATCAACTCGCCTATGAAGAAATACAGCGGGCTAAGAGTGGTAAGCCCACTACAGCCTCCATCATCACTGCCAAGTCGAAGGAACACTCTATCTATGTCCCTAAGAATCAGTTGGCAGCCAATGGTGAAGTCTCTGCCACAGTGTCTGCTCCTATTACTGGCAAAAACTCTACTGCAAGCACGCACACTCTTGTGCGCTCGAAGATGACAGCAATCAAAGATCACGCTAACAGTACTGGCTCCTTAGCCAAATCTGTTCCAGTGTGTGTCTCCAAAGTTGAAAGTCACGCTGACAGTACTGGCGCCTTAGCCAAATCTGTTCCAGTGTGCAATTTTAACCTCAAAAGTCATGCTGACAACACTGGTTCCTTAGTCAAATCTATTCCAGCGTGTATTTCCAAAGTCAAAAGTCACGCCAACAGCACTGGTTCTTTAACCAAGCCCGTTTCAGCGTGTATTTCATCTAAGAAGAATAGCTCTTTAGCTATCTCTTCCTCTTTGCCATGTTCTACCAGAACTGGGGGTGGTCTTCCACCCAAAGTCCCTTCGAAAAGAAATAACTCTTTAGTTGTTTCTTCTGCTCCTGTAGTTTTTATTTCAGGAACAGCTTTGACTGACAATTTTGTTAGTCAAAGAAAAGGAGATGGTCTTTTGACTACTCTTCCCTCTGGACATTCTATGTCTCAAAACTTGAATGAGTCTAAGAAGAAACATTCCTTAATGTTTTCTTCTATGACTTCTTCGAATTGGGCACAGAATTTGTCTAGAAAAGGTCTGTCACCAACTCCTAATCAAGGGGGTGGTTCAACTCTTCCTTCTCTGCAAATATCCAGATCAATAGAAGGAAAATTGCATGTGTCCAAAACCAATGTGTTACCTCCAACTGATCTAAGAACAAAAATTAACACTTCTGGTGTTAAGAAACCATACCAGTTGGAAACAAGGATAAGAGATCCAGATGCAGAGTATGCAAGAAACTATGTGGCTCATATTAATCATTCTCTATATAATCAAGAGCCATCAAGACCCAAGAACAGGAAATATATTCCTCAATCTTCACAAATAGATTTACGAGAATTTCTTCAACAGAAGAGAAGAAGTGATTCTGTGTCAAAGGACCATGCTGAATGTGACTTCTATCCAAGAGTCATAATTCAATACAGATGTCAATCAATGGCTCATGATCATGTTGATCATGAATGTGACTTCCAGCCAAGAGTCATAATGCAATACAGATGTCAAACAAAACGACAATCTGTCTTCAATCGGATTCAGTGTGAACCTATGCCTGATGAAGATGAGCCTTTGTTTGCTTCTGTCAATATGACCTCTCGGGATGCTGGGGGTAGAGTTGATAGTCCAGATAGAGTATATAGAAATACTAGAGCAAGAGTCCTGGCCTCTAGTCAAAGAAATTTGATCTCTGAAGATGATTCTGAATTCCTTGGAGAATCTAACTTCCCACCTCTTCCTACTGGGGGTAGTTCTCCTATAACTGACTTTGATGCACAAAGCAATGATTCAGAACAAACAACATCTACTAGTTCATCAATAATTCCTCGTACAGTCACGACTTATATGGTTGATGGGAATACTGATGAACCTTCTTCTTCTTTGACTCCTCAAGATCAAAGAATTGCTTCTTTGGAACAACAAATGAAGTCTATGGCTGATACTATGAAGTCGATGTATGAACTCATGGAAACACAGATGCAAAATCGACAGACTGTACCAGATGCCATACCAACTGACACTGATATGAGTCCAGTACAAGTTCCTCCAGCAGTACAATCTAATACTCCTGGACCAGCTCAACCAAACCCTAGTCTCTCTGGAGCTGGGGGTAGTGCTTACAATGCTGTTCCTCCTCCCAACTATTCTCTACAAGTTACAACTCCACAATCTTCTGGAATTGTTAATGAAGAATTGAGGAATCTCAAAACTCAATTCGAGGCATTCAAACAGAAAGATGGTTTACAAAGGTTAGGCATCAAACAACCTTATCCGATAGAATGGAAGCAAGTATCGTA
Source organism: Iris pallida (assembly GCA_029216955.1). NCBI lineage: Eukaryota > Viridiplantae > Streptophyta > Magnoliopsida > Asparagales > Iridaceae > Iris > Iris pallida. The sequence continues at coordinate 852,704 of JANAVB010020199.1, read as the reverse complement.
TCCTCCTAAATACAAGCCTCCCACTATCTCATTCTATGATGGAACCACTTCTCCAAGTCAGTTCATTAATCACTTTGAAGTAATGACTGATCAGCTGCAACCAAGCGACGCCCTCCTTACTCGAGTGTTTGTTGGATGTCTCAAGGGAACGACTTATGAATGGTATAGAAGTCTCCCAGATGGGAGAATTACCTCATTTTCCGGTTTCAAACAGATGTTTCTTGAACGGTTCTATGAAGGGCTCAATGACATGACTATGTCTGCTCTTATTAGAATCAAGCAGAAAAATAATGAAACTACAGAAGAGTATATTGAACGGTTTCGAAGAGAAGCTCTGAAGATGCCTCTTGGAACTCCTGATGCTGTCACCATCGACACATGCAAATCAAACTTGTTGCCAATCATCAGCATGTGGACAGGATCCACTCAATTCCAAGACTGGCCTTCTTTCATAGTTAGTGCCAAGGCCGCAGAAATTAGTGCTGAAACCTTCAAAGGTTTAGGAGTGCAGATGACTCCTAAAGAAACAGGTCAAGGTACTAACAATAAAAACAATGCTCGCAAGGGAAAAGAAACTCTTGATGTTAATCTTCAGAGCAAAGATGCATCAACTGTTCAAACCTCTCCTACAGCTCAACAACCAAGAATACCTTGCCCCAAAGAAGAATTTTCTTTCTATGGCTACGATGTCCTTGGTATCTTTGAATGTCTGCTGAAAGGTAATAAGATACAATTACCTGAGATCAAGAAACCTGATGAAGCTGGTAAAACAGATCATCCCAAATACTGCCCATATCACAGAATGCTGGGTCATACAATTCGTACATGTTATGTACTGAAAGGAAAGATCCAATAAATGATTAAATCTGGAGCTATCTCTCTTACTCCAAAAGAGAAGACCGTCACCTCCAACGTCGTCTCTATGCAATTCGGAGATTTCCCTCCTCAACTCCTTGAAAGTGGGATCGTTCCTATTCCCAAGGCAACTCTTGACATAGTGAATCTTCCTCCTCCACGGTCTGAAGGATTAGTGCCAATCACTTTGGAAACTGGAGAAATCATGTGGATCCATCCTGATCTAGTGGCAGATTTTGAATCGCCTTCTCCTCAAAAGACTACTTCTCGAAAGTCCAAGAAGGCTGGAAAGATTAAATCATGTCATATGACTTCTCTTGGATCTATTCCTGACACAGAGCCAAAAGAAAAAGAAGAAGCACTTGTTAGTGCTACTCGAACGGGAAAACCTTATCTAAAGGATTATTCTAAAAATCCTGAGGATCCTCTTGATATCCCTCCAGCTGATAAAGATGCTTCTAATGTTCCTCCTGAAGAAGAATCATCCACTGAACCTGTTCCTCCCAAGCCTACAGCTCTGGAGAAAGACAAACAACAGGCTCGGTTTGATAAGCCAATCAAGAAGTCCTCTCCTCTTGGACTTCAGAAGCCTTATAATTTTGACATTTTAGCTCAGCTTGCTAATACTACAGCTAGAATGTTCCTCTTTGAACTTCTACGTCTTTCCAAAGAGACTCGAGAGACATTAAGTGAAGCACTTCTACAAGCTGACTCTTGTCTTGCACAATTGAAGAAGCCAGATGCAGAACCTGCCACTTGCTTACATTGCAACAGTGTATTGGAAATTATCCCAAATATCACCTTTACACAAGATGACATGCTATTGGAGGACAATCGACATGATCGGCCTCTCTACTACACCGGTTATATCGATACAATGAAGATAGATCGTATCCTCATTGATCCAGGGTCTGCTATAAGCATAATGCCAAAGAGTCTGTTGGATGAACTAAAAATCCCTCTTCACAAGCTCTCTAAGACGGTTACTACTATCCTGGGATTCAATCAAAGCCGAAGCGAGCCTTTGGGAAAGATTCATCTGAAGCTTCAGATAGGCGATTTCAGATCCAAAGTCACTTTCTATGTGATCGAGATCGTGGGATCCTATAATCTTCTTCTGGGGAGGCCCTTTCTTCATGAAAATAATGTGGTGCCTTCTACTCTTCATCAGTGTTTTAAATACATTGATAGCAATAGAAGAGTACAAAAAGAAGTTGCTAATATAAATCCCTTCCATGGGGTTGAAGCTTATTTCAATGATTCCCGAATGTACAAAGAAGAGTATACAAGGGTTATACAAGCTATGGAGAAAGAGAATTCACAAAGTGAGACCTTAATAATTCCTGTTAAAGGTCGAACTATTCAGCAACAATCTCCAAAACTCTCTGAAGAAGGTTCTTTCATCATTCCGGTGAGTGGACGGATTTCTCCGTTACCTCAGTCGTTTGCTTAAGACACAATGATTATTCCTGTCAGTGGGCGTACTGTAATTCCTGCATCTCCACATATGAAACAGGATACTCTGCTAATTCCAGTTGGAGGGCGGATTATTCTTCCATCTCAAACTTCAAGGGAGCTCACCTCTTCTGAGCCATTTGTTATCGATCTTAATCGAAACAACGCTTCTTCTCGTTCTTCTTCTCCCCCTTTAGTCATTGACTTGGCTAAAATCTCTAAGGCTCAGCCTTCTCCCAATGTAAATACTGCTGCTTTTACATTTAATGAAAAGTCTCCATCTTTGCAGTATGCTGATGTGTGTAATTATGTTCATAGTTATTTACATTTGTTAGATGACTTGAACGCAATAACCATAGAGGTTGTACAGACTGTTCATACAGATGTATCCCTAGAACCTGTACAATCTTCATACTTTCTAGTTCCCAGCAGAAAGCCAGGAGACATTCCAATATTCTTCTATAAAGGGCCCCAAAGTCCTTCTGATTTAGAAGATGAAGACAAAAATGATGACACTGGAAGATTACAACTACGTCATTATAGTCAGCAATCTAAAGACATCATCAAAAATATGGGCTATGACTTCAGGACTGGCCTCAATAGTGGAAAGGGAAGAAAAATGCCTGTTCGTATTCCTCCTCTGAAATATGGAAGGACGAAATGCGGACTGGGCTATATAGCTCCTACTCCTTTTATCAATATTATCCATAAAGATCCCGAGTCTGACGAAGATAAGAGATCTGATTCTTCTAGTACTACTTCTTGGGATTCCGATACAAGTATCGGGGACTTCTACTGCAACATTCTGACTTCCAACATGGTTTGTATTGGCTGTTTTGAAAAAAAAAGTGATTAATACTTGACGGTTCATCCGTTCATCTGACGGTTCGTCCGTTCATTAATACTTGACGGTTCATCCGTTCATCCGACGGTTCGCCCGTTTATTATAATCTGACGGTTAATCCGTTCATTCATCTAGTCTTTTGATTTTCAAGTCCAAAGATCATGAAAAATTGAGTTCAAAGATATTTTTATGTCTGAATTCTATTTTTTCCAATCAGTATTAAACTAAGATCATTTCTGGTTTAATATCATCTGATAGAATTACAAAGTTCGTTTGTATATTCTATTCTACTGAAATATGTCATGTATTATTTACCTCTGAACATATTTTCTAAGAATCTATCATTATCAAAACAGCAAAACCAGAAGTCAGATCAAGAACTTTCATTTATTGTCATTTCATAATCAAAACATGGAATACAAGTGAAAGTGAAAATAAAAAGGATTCACTTGCTTGGAGTTATCAGCTCCCTAATACGATCTAGAACAACATTCAGTTTCTCTTCATGAGTTTTTCTAACTCTTTTTGCTGCTACAATTGTAACATTCTGTTCATCAAAAGTAATGATGGCAGACTGGCGACGGTTGGCTTCTTCAAACTGTTCCGTCTGCATCTGTTCCCGTTCCTTCTGAAGAATCTCATAACGTTCGGCTTCAAAGATATAAGCCGTAGCAACTTCAGCTTGTTCTGTTTCCATGACGGCAATGCGCTCTTGAAGATGAGCTAATTCTTCTTTCAATTTCTTCAATTCTTCAGTCTTGGATGCGTTGTCTTTTTCTAAAAACTCTACTCTTTGACGAGCAGCTAATATTTCTTCGCCCTTTTCTACTAATTTTTCAGTAGAAGAGGCAAGAAATGTTTCTAGAGCTGCCTGTTGGGACTGTACTTCATTCTCTAGTTGCTCAATCTCAGCTTCAGTTAAAGATTGAATGTCCTCCTTCTTGGTCTCCCAGTATTTTCGGATAGTTACTTCTAACTCATCCAGGAGATGTTCAAAGAAGATGCACTGAGATGCGTAACCAGCATGTCGCAGCGCCATCAGTGGGAATTTGACCATAGTTCTGAGATCAGAAAAGGGCATAGCTTCATCCTTCAAGAAACGTCTAGAATATGTATCTAGATATGAATAAATAATTTCCGGATACATTTCCAGGGTTCTTGCTAGCCCAGTCTCAAATCCAGGAGTCGCTGTCATCATGAAAGAAGAAGCTTGAATATTCTCTATCCTCGGAACAGAAGTATGTGCGACAGGAGAAGTTGGCAAGTGCGAACTCTCTTCATCAGCATCAGCTTGGATAAGCGGAGCATGAGTCAAGCTCATTGCTGCAGCAGTTCCTACAATTAAAGAAAAATATGATTAGCATTTAAAGGAAGAGAAATAGCAGAAATAGAATCTGAAATAAAGCTTTACCTGGCTGAGGTTCATATTCGGTATGTGGAGGGAGTCTTGCTTCTTCTCGCAGCCGTTCCATGATTGTATCCGATACCTGATTTATATGGCTGCTTCCAGCTCCAGAATTACTAGGTGCTAAAGCATTGTTCGGTGACTGAACAGGTTCAGGGCTAAGTTCCATTCTGTTCCCTTTCACTTTATCTTCATCATAAGGAGTCGAAGTGCCAGCATGCCAGTCTTCTCCTCCTTCAGCTTCTTCTTCTTCTTCTTCATCCTCAGGATGAACTTCTGATTCAGAGTCAACGATATTCACATCTTCATAAATCTCTGGAACAGTGACGATAGCAAGCACAGTGTTACTTGTCGGTTCAGTCGTCTCTGGAATATCGGTCCGAAGAATAATGTCCTGACAAACATTCTTCAATAGATCATCAGCAGCTGATAGCTCAGACGCCGACACGTCTTTATTGCCTCTGGTCACAGAAATGTTTTCTTCAGCTTGAGTTTCAGGAACTTCTGGCTGTTCTGAAACTTTTTCTAGAGCTGGTTCCTCTTCAGAGTAATTAATCTGATCATCCAGTGCTTGAATGACGCCTTCAGTCCCATGCTTAAATGGGATTATCCTCGTCTCTGAGGGTTCAATAGCTACTCCACTTGTGGTTGGAGCAGTTGTTTCCTGAGCATGAACAGACTCTACTTCAGTCTGTTCAGTTGAAGCTGTTGCAAGGTGAATATTATCAGACTCAGTCTTCTCAGAAGAAGCTGCTTCATTGATTTTCGGCAAAGTTCCTCCACTCATGATCGTCTCTAGGAGTTTATTGCCCTTAATTTTGCTGACAGACTTCTTAACATACTTCCCTCTTCACCTCCTTATCAAAGGAGCGTCATCTTCATCAGTCTTTTCATCCTTATCAGCGGCATCGTCTTCATCAACTGAGATACCGCCCAAAGATGAAGTAGCGGTCACCGAGACCCCATTCTTCTTGTTCTTGGATGTTTGAGACCTAGTACTCCTCTTGGAGATGGTCTCAGATTCGTCACTTCTCTTCCTCTTAGAAAGAGATATAAATATAGGAGAAAGAACCTCGTCAGGAAAATTTCCTTCCTGGAATAATTCATAGGGAGGATCAACTTCTGTTGTCTCATCCTCGGGTTCTGAAGGAAAGTGTTGAATAACAATTTTCCTCTTCGACCACTTCGATGGAGCCGGATCATCCTCTGCAACAAAGGTCTTCAGATTGAAACTTGGCCTGAAAGTGCTCAATGACACATAGAAGCGAGCATACGTATAAAGCATCTTTGGCCCCGAGCTAGACAAAGGATTAGGCATAGAGAATACGACCTTTGTATCTCTAGCCGCAAAATATCTCCAAGCTCGAGCTCCGTCGATGAGTCCTCCACGAGCAGATAGACAAGTAGTGGCATTCCCAACGTGGAGTTGGTCATACCCAAATTGTCTGGCAAAACGGCTTGGTAAATATGGCTCCAGATATGCCATTTCTTCGTGACGGTATACTAGATGAGAAGGACGGATCTTCTGTAACCATTGGAAGGCTACATCATCTAGCCGGTTTCCTATATCTCCGTCAATCATATTTAAGGGCATACTCTCATAGCCCGATGGTGGAGGGACACATTGGATAGACCAATGTGACGCCCTATTCAAGACATTTATGCATTCTGGGAGGGTGTGAACCTTCCAGAACGTCTCTCCAGAGTACCTCTCCAGAAAAAGACTACTACTTCCTCCTGCCCCTGGAGGTATCAGACCATCATGATGAAGGAGAAGCCAACCATAAAGATACGTGAAGGGCATCTCTATCCTTGGGAATTCTTCAGTCATCATCCTCTGAGCAGACAGCATGCTAGTGACAAAATTTCGGAGACCTGCATTCAGCCTACAGGTCATCGCCGATAACAAATCCAGCTTGTAACCATACACAAGGCGCACCGCTGCAAAGATAACACCTCTGTGTATCCTGTCCAAAGAGCTGGAGCCAGGAATGATGAATCTTCTTAACCACAGGGATAGGAATCCGGCCAGATGACCGTTCCTTGACAGACTCTTTCCGCTCTGTCTAACATAAGAGCTGAAAGTGGTTCCAGCTTTGAACTCGTACCAGTCTTCAGTAATAGTGAAATCTTTGCAATCATATTTCTCCAGCAAATAAGTGATTTCACTTTCAAAAAGAGGTTTGAAGTTGCTAATCTGATACCACCTCTTCTTATTTATTTTCTTTTCATCCTTTTCACGGTTCATGAAAAGGTAGGACATCCACTTCTGAATGTGGTTGCTAGCTTCATCCTTGGAACCCTTGTAATATAGAGTACATGTGCCAAAATGGCACATCATCTCTTCAAATAGATGGACCATCTCTGGGTTCTTCTCTGACAGAAAGTTCAGTTCCTCTGTCGTAGGAACATATTCCTCATACGGCAGCGAGCCTGAAGGCAGGTGTGAGATGTATTCCATCTCATGAAGGGCGAAGCCCATCTCTCCTTTCGGAGTCATAAAGGTCCCCGTCCTGTGATTATATCTCTCAACCAAAGCCAGGAATAGGAAGGGGTTAGGCTTGAAGCCGTAGGATGAATTGACGACGGCATTATAGAGATTTATCTTCTTCAGCTCAGTCGCAAAATTCTCCAAAGCCCAGTTGACCAAAGTCTTCCATCTTACATTCTCCTGATTCATTAGGCCATTCATCCTCGGCGTCGAGTCGGTGGGATAGAATGCATTCTTGTTAGACATGAATTCATTTATGAAAATGGACATCCTGAATGGCATCAATATGGCTGAATCTTCAGGTGGTATGCATCCAGGCTTCAAACCCCGAAATACTGATACATGATCCTCCGGGGTACTGAAAAATCCCTCTTTTCTGTAAATAATACGGCTTGCCTTCGCCTGCTGATATTCTGTCAAATACCAGGACATCTTTCTCGGGTAGCTGGCATGCATAAGTCTCATGATTGATAAGCCCCGGGAAACCTTTGGCCAGTACATGGGTTATTTCACACCCCCCTCAAAGCAGAAACACACCTTCTCCCTGATGCCCTTCGGCTGAGATTTTTGTGCTATAGCATCTCCGAACAAGAATGTTGGTTTCTTATGGGATACCAGATCCAGACTCTGGAAAGGTTGTCCATTTATCAAGCAGAGTAAAGTTGTATGGTCTTGATTGGCCAACAGTGATAGTCTTGCTTCAGGAAGATCAAAATGAGGGAATGTTATATGAGATAGATCATGCTTAAATGAAATACTCAAGCACCCCTCAAAATCTGCTTCTTCGCTTCGGATGTTCACTACAGAAAATGACAAGAAGACAAAGTCAGATATACCTATGTCTATGCGTGTATTACAGTATTTGAAGAAAAATTCAAAAGTCACGCAGACTCCACATGGATATATTACTGTGACATGCTGAGTGATTTATTCACGCGGATAATTAATTCACGCAAAGCTCAGACAGATTAGGATGAAAGTCACGCATCATTTGCCAGAATCACATTTAAGTGGAAATGACAAAAACACGCTGACAGATCAAGACTAATCTATCCAGAAGATGACTCTCAGAAGTCTGCGTGAATAATTCAACATTGACATCTCTGTCAACATGTGAAAAATCACGCAGCGTCATCCTGAAAGCTGCGTGACTATTTCAATATGGATATTTTTGCCAACGTGAAAAGTCATGCAGAATCATCAGAACCATGCTCCATTGCGTGAAACACAGAGCTTCGTAAACACGAAGATGTAAAGTATGGCCGACCCTAAAGAGGGGGCATACTTTATTAAATATCCTTTGCCCTAAGGAGGGGGGATATATTTCTGAAGTTTAATATCTTAAGATCCTAAAAAATTCTATGTGGAGTTCATCTTTATCGTCTTCGACAGTTTGTGTTCTCCCATCACTTACGATGCATAGGAGCTCGCGGGACTTCTTGTCGAGGAAGTCTGTCAGTTGTGGCACGCGACGAAGTCGCAGGGGCTTTCCCCTTGGCATGAGCATCAACTTTTTTGGGATCCATTGCTGCTAAAAAAGTAGAAGAAGAAGTCGGAGAGGAAGGAGTTCGTCGGAGAAGATGAAGTTCTCTTCTGTGGGTTCTCTCTTTCAAATGCAAGTAAAGAAGGAAAGAAGTAATCTATGGCTTATTTATAGGCTTATGAAGAATTCCAAACGGCCCATCATGATTTGCCTCGATTTAGGAGATTGATACGGGATCTTAACTGCACAGAATCCCAACAGTCCAATCATTCAGGAATAAATATCTCTTTAAAGTCATCACAGCGTGACTGATTTTATTTTATCATCTTATTTTCAAAGTATTTCGAAAATTTTGAAGTCTTTTCAATTTTTCGAAAACTTTGAAGGGGGTCTTGTAGGCCTTTAAAAATGACAGTCACGCTGAGTTGATCAGGACAGAGTCAAAAGTCCCGCTCAGTTGATCCAGACAATATTTACAAATCACGCTGGGGAGACAGCTCATCATTTGTCAGAGAGTAATTATGACTGACAGCACAACAGTCGAAGAATGTCTCTTCGTATGCCACGTATGCATAGAATTCGAGAGATCACAGCCGTCTATTGCGTGATTTTCAAAATCTTCTTCAGCAAGACTCAACCTTCGTCAAGTTGGCGTACCAAAAGAGCTTCTTGTCATTTAATGTGACTGACAAAAGCAATCACTACCAGAGATTTTGTGTCAGTCGAGGCACGCTGAATCAAGACAGCTGGCAGTTCTATCCCAAATCTGCGTGTATTCTGAAGTTTTCTTCCTCAAGTCTGCGTGGATTCTGAAGTTTTCTTGCCCCAAGTTTGCGTGGATTTTGAAGCTTTCTACCCCGAGTCTGCGTGGATTTCGTCTTCAACAAGTCTGCGTGGATTTCATCAAATTGGAGTACGTGGCAGCTATGCCACTGATCTCTCGCCTGCGTGTCCTGTAACTTGCATACGACTCATGTATGATTGCCATGTGTCCAACAGTTACAGGCCACGTCCAGTAACTGCTCACAACCTTGCGTATGTTAAATCCTGCGTGATTTTCAACTAAGCACAGGCTGTGAAGACAGTTATCTTTTCAGTTATTATTTTTGACTCTATAAATAGAGTTCTTTTTCTCATTCATTGTAAGGATACATAGTTATCTACTGTCAAAATTTTGAGAGCTTTTCTTCTTCGCATAGTCCAAGGGATAAAGTGATCGTCTTCTAGATCAGATTCCCACAGTTGTAATTTTTCCAGATACACAATAAATAAAGGAATTTATTTATGGAAAACACAATGTTAAACATCCAACCCTTGTAGTTGATTACTGGAAGCAGGCTGTTGTAGTGCATACCAACAGTTTTATGTAGACAACAGTATTCCAGTCATCACAACTTGAGTTTCGCCATTTGCAGACAACACTGTAGGAAAATTTGCAATGTTAATATACCACATAATTGTGTAAAATGAGAGAATAACCGCTCTACTATGTGACATAGAAAAAAAGAGGTGAATATAAGCTTCATTTCTTTCGAAAAGATGTAACTTATATATTATTGAGGGTCAAAATAAAGATGTACATAATTACTAGGAAGGGTCATCAATTTAATTGATGCATTATCCATTGATTCATGAAATATGAGAGAACTATTTACAGGTTGTATTTAATACGTAGTTAATTACAAACGAAAGATTCAGATTCCGTTCTACTAAACATTTTTTTTAAGTTTTCCTTTTATATTGTGGACAACATTCAACGTCAAAATATTAACTATCAGAAATTTATAATTAACAAAGAGGATTGTGAAGAGAATTAGATTAGTTCAGAAATTTGCCAATATTCGAGGCTTCCTTTATTAAAATACCAATGTTATTACTAAACTCAAGCAATATAAGAAATTAGGAAAGTGAAATCATCCCACCCTTGCAATATCTACTAAAAAATATAAGGTCAAGATTATTGTCCAAAGAGAATCCTCTTTTTCAACTAAACCAATAGCTAGATGCTTCATAACTACAACATAGAGTTGTAAACAAGAGAATTATTCCACTATACTAAATTGCTATTGTTAACTTACTATATCATCCATTGACTTACTCAATAAGAGAATTATTCCACTATACTAAATTACTTCCTTTAGTAGTGTATATATTCATAAACTTTTAATACAAGGGTATTATTCAGAAAAGAAATGTATAGAAAATCACCCAAACTTTCAACAAAAAGGATGAAATAAATGACATTGAACTATATGAAGGTTAAGAAGAATGGGGTAGTTCAATCTACAAAAGGAACAAAGACAAAGATATACCAACCTATAGTATAGTAGCACATGCCTTGTAAGATGCATACATGTAATGGAACAATCAAGCGCCTTCATGGGGGCAAAAAATATTCAGTAATGGAGGATTCACTGGGATACGGTAATGGCCCTGCAAAGTATAAACATGTAAAGTTAGCAAAAACTAGTCTAGCAAAAGTTAGCATAGGATGATGTCCCAAACTAATAACCAGCTTCTGTTATACTACCAAATTCCTGTACATGGATAAAACAACTAGTAGCATAACTGGTCCTTTAACTTTCCAACCATATTCACTGACCTCTTCAGTATGTGTTAACATACAATAAAGAATACATCCTGGAATTATAACTGGTCCAACTTTAGGTGGAATTCCTGATAGCAGGATCACCTTGGATGTATAGCACTGGTCCAATACATTAATGAACTATTTAAACAATTACAAAAAAAATTATGTCATATATCGCACTAAAATTGAAATATATTCTCCTAAAATGTCGAAGTTACTATCAGAATTCTAGTTTTAGAGTGATTTGTGTTTGCATTCCTTCACACTTGCAGATGCAATTTCTTAGCAGCGAGAGCCTCAGCCTCCAAAGTTGGCTCCCAAAGGATCGTTGTCTCGGCTAGTAGAGATGTTATAACGTAGGGGTCCATGTTCGAAGCTGGTCTTCGATTTTTCAGGTAGCCTGCAGTATGTATATTTATATATACACAAGTAACGAAAATGTATAATCAGTAATCGAACTGTAAGATATGTATATGAACCTTTGCCTTGTTAATCTGTCGCACGCCCCACCCTTACCGAGCAATCACGCTTTACAACCCCCTACAAATTTCATTGAAAGGGAGATGTTTTTCACCAGATACTAATGTTGGAAAGAACTTAGATGAAATCAAGAAAATTGAGATGGCTCGATGTACCCATGAGAATGACTCAATGCTGGCCATCTCCTGTTTCCCAGTCAACCTCCTTTCATTTCCTTCTCCATAGGCGCTGATGTGATCCTTGTGGCGAAGAGAGAGGTTGAGTATTGCCTTCTTTATAACCTCAAAACCTCCGTCCTCCCTCATACTCTTAGTACAGCATCAGTGTAAATGTGAGTTTTGCAATTGCTATTGTAATTCTTCAAAAAGATGAGTAGCTAATGTATTTCTCGAGTTTGAACAATTAGTATTTCTTGAGTTTCCTTTAGAAATTTCAATATCAGACTCTGTTATCATCTATTCGGTATGGAATAATTTTAATATTGCAGGCAAAAACATGTTATCACTACATTCCGATATCTTAACAAAACAAAAACCATAACGAGTACCTGTAGTTGGTATGGCATCCTGTACTATTCCAATCACCTTATATATCATGAAAATAAGATGGTTAAGTGATTATACTACAAATGAAGAATGGCTAAGTTATCGTAATGGCATCCCAAATATAGCATTATGACAGAAACAAACTAACAGAATTGGTGGGATAGCCTTTTTTATGTAATTTGTCTCATTGATTTTCATAGCTAGACCTGAAGCAGAAATAAGACAGAAACAAACTAACACCTACATTACATAGTATGACCCTTCAAAAATTTGTCATAAACAAGGTTCGCATTATCGATATCCGAACTTTCCTTTGAGTATTGGATCGGTGGTATGGCAAAATCTATTGTTTCGGATGGGAGTATCGATTTTTTTGGTATCAAAAAACAGAATATTATTAACAAATTATTAAAATTTCAGAAAAACAAAATTTTAGATAAATTTGAAGAATTCTATGTGTTGTATTTTAGTAATATTAGAATTAAAAGAAAAAGTAACCACCCTTACCAATTGGTTTGCTTGCAATATATAGTTTTTTTTACATGCTTTTACACCCTTACTTATACTTTTGTTGATTGGTCTTTTTCGTTTAATTTTCTTTGCTGAATTGGCTGGGAAAAAAATTCACGAAGTCTGTAATGCCTGTGGTTCGTATTACGTATTTTTGGAATACGTGTACGTATTTTATCTTGTATTACATGATTTCCTTGCTTAGCTTTTCTTCATGGCTTGGTTTATTCTTGGGTTGGTTCGGCTTGGCTTGGTTTTGCCTTGGTTCATCATGAACCAAGGGTGAACCCCTACCTACCACCACCATTAGTATTTATTACCCATTTTCCTTTCTCTCTCCTCATTATTCTTCTTCTTCTCCACCATAATTTCTTCACCTACCAGAGAGAGAGAGGCCTAGGCATGTGCAGCTTGCTTCAAGGAGAAACTCTAATTTTATTGTTCCATTCTCTTCTTTACAGCATTCTAGCATACTTTAGTACTTGGCATTTTTTACTTTCCATGGCCAGATTCTTGTAGATCTAAGTTTATATTATTTTCAGAATTCTTGGGTTTTGATCTACTTAATCTTGTTATTTCTAAGTTTTGATGGTTCCATGTTGTAGAGAATTTCGTTCTGCCCCATTTTGACCTATGGAAGTTCGAATTTGGACTCTGGATGAAGGTTTCATGGAGCTTGGAAGCATGGGTTCATGGTGTTCTTCTTCTCGGAAATTTTGGAGAAGAAGAACAGTTCTCTGGCCGCATGGCAGTACTTGACCGCATGAACATTCATGCGGCAAGTCACTCTCAGTCGCATGAGACCCTCGTTCTCCTAGCCGTATGGACTTCTTCCACTCAGACGCATGCGCCCCCTTGCCTATGCAGCCGCGTGTGTGCCCGCCATATTCAGCCGTACGAGTACGAATTCCCCACGAGCTGCATGGACCTACTTTTCAGCCCGCTGCATAAGGCCCTTGTGTTCTAGCCGCATAAGCCTACTTTCTTCTTGGCCGCATAGACCAAGTCTCTTCTAGCCGCATGGACCCTTGCTCTGCGAGCCGCATAAGCCCGGGCCCATTCTAGCCGCATGGATTCCTCCCCTGCGAGCCGCATAACACCTATTTCCTCCTGACCGCATGCGCCCTTGATTGAACATAGCCGTATGGGCTGTTCCCGCCCTCAGCCGTATGAGCTGCTCCCGTATGGATTCCTTCCTTGGCCGCATGTGCCCGAGCCATATGGCTTTTCCATAGACTGTATTCTATGTTTTATTATTTGATTTTACTGATAACTCATGTCTTATAATCTCAGCAAAACTTGGGTCTCCTGATTGAATGCTTGTACTATGATGCCCTGCACATGTACCTGAACACGACAGTAACCCGTAGTGGTGCTCTCTTGACAAGTAAACATGACATGACCTGATAGTGGCCCATCGTGGCGCACTCCTGACAATTCCACTTGACATGATAACCTGACATGATATATCTTGATAAGCTGTTACGACGGCTACCTGACATGACATGACCTGTATAAATAACCTGGACACCGTGGGCGATTGTGCTTGTACAAATAATCCAGTCCTGTCTTGCATCATGTCTAGGAGGGGACTCCTGAGTACCACAGTCAGGAGTACCTATTGAAATGGACTAAGGCTAATAACTAGATTAATACATTAGTCATAAAGAGATCTCCCAGCTACAGGCAATCCCGTTACCTGGGCGCGCTAGGGATCTGTAGCCTGCCGTCGAGTAGGGCATATTTCCAGCACACTGTCATGTGTTGCACCCTTCAAGCTACCTAAGGGTACATGCATTTCCTGGACGATGTACCCACCTGAATTCAACCCCTAATTTTTGACCTGGGCAACCTGGATGGTCTGCAGGACTTGTGGCTGTGGAATAATCTCACTGCATCTTGCTAGTAACTAGGTCTGTGATAACCCTAGCTAGTTAAAGTATCAAGCCGTACTTATTGCTTGGCCGTGATTGTTGAATGGGGTATAACCATTCTAGTCTTGATCCTGTATAAGACTGTTACATGTTCTGATTTTCTTATATTATCTTGCTGATAAATGGAAGAAACCAAGTTCGGTTCAGACGAAGGGTTACAATCCCGGTCCTTGTTTGGTTTAAGGATTGTAACCTGGTTATTTGAATGGTTCTATGGTTATCTTATCGTATATTCTCATGATGCTATATTTTTCCAGTTTTGCTATATTATTATTATTTTCTGTGCTAATTGCTGGTTTTAGTTCCTAAGTGAAGCTTCCTTTGTGGCACTTACTCTTTCTGGGGTTTGACCCAGCTGGTTTTGTATGGCCAGATTTCGGAGCAGCTCCAGAGGATCTACCGACTTTCCATCCCGATGGTGACCACTAGACGTAACCAGGGCAACGAGTGGGTTTATTTTGATCTTCCACTTTATTGTAAAAATATTCTTTTGAGGCGTTTAGCCGACGAGCACCTGTTTAGCTCGATTGCACTTACTTACTGTCTGCCTACGGGCTGTAACATGATTGACAGATCCTAGGGTTGATCATGTATGACTAAACTCTTGCTAGTCCTAACATTTTGTAATGACTAGCTTCATGATCAGCTGAATATGTAATATTTGGGACGTCTTATTATTGTATATTTAATGATCATACATCTTGTAACTTTTACATACTTGTTTGTGATTGAGACACTAGGCTTGTTCAAGACCATAGGAGACTGTTGGCTTGTAGTAAACCCTCATGTATCTAGACAGCCGTGATCGTATAGCGAAATGAATTCCATTTCATATACGTAGCTGGCTATGTCTGCCCCCGCTCTCCAGTATTCTGGTTCTGGGGCGTGACATGGTTTAAGTGGTTGTCCATACAGGTCTTGTAAATCAATATATGTGAGGGTTTACCTAATAGATGTCTCAATCAGTATTCGTCTTTGATCCCTGTTCGTATCTTCTGAATTCCTGGATTCTTGTCCTGATCATATGCTTGTATTGTTGATCTGTCATGGTCCTTCCTTATTGTTCTCCATGTCGTCTTCTTCAGCGGCATCGTTCCTGGACCTGCCGGTCACCAAGGCGGAGCACTATCCGTGGATCAGCAGCAACCAGGGGATCAAGCCCAGCATTCCGGAGTAGCCTCCAGAGTCCTGTCTTCTGGCGGAGAGCCACCAGTCCAGCCAGTTCAGCCTGCCGAGCCTGATGATGGCACTTTGGTAGGTCTCGTCAGGACCTTGATAGCTTCCCAAGATCGTCGAGGAGATGCCTTGCACCAGGCAGTAACGGATGCTCTGACCAGAGGAGGTCATCTGGGTAACCGCGCAGCCAACAGCTTCAAGCGCTTATTCTTCGACGATAGTGAAGATGCTATCACTGCGGATGCTTGGCTTCAGGATATCGAGGTGATTCTAGAAGCAGCCAGGACCCCAGAGAATAAGAAGGTAGCCGTGGTGCGCTTGCAGTTATTAGACCTTGCCCGTAGCTGGTGGACGGCTCATGCCGTTGGATTAGCAGCACCCATTGCTTGGGCGGTGTTCAGAGAGAGATTCCAGACCAAGTATTTTGATGCTGTAGCTCAATACGATCTACAGACGAGGTTCACCAATCTGAAGCAGATGGGCAGAACGGTCGACGGATATACGGTCGAGTTTTCGAGGCTCAGTCGATTTGCTTCCACCTTGGTGGCAACCGAGTATGATAGAGCCCAGCGATTTCAGCAAGGGCTTCACCTGGAGATTTTGTTGGCAGTTGAGCAGTTTGAGCATCAGACTTTTGATGCAGTCTTGAGAGCAGCTAGGAGGCATGAGTATACCTCCCAAAGGATTGTGGATAGGATCGGAGGTCGGAAGAGATCCCACGGCCAGATGAATCAGTCTTCAGCCCCAGCTCCGGCAGCCAGGGCTTTGACCATTGGAGCTCCGAGGCGAGCGGCCTCAGTGACGTCGGTTCAGCATTCAGCCCCGACGTACCCTCAGCAGCAGAAGCAGAAGCAGTCTTCCACTGTGGGATGTTCTAATTGTGGGAAGCCAGGCCATGTAGTGGCAGAGTGTCGCAGGGCACAAGGATTATGTCTGGCTTGTGGAGCAGCAGACCATAGGGTTGGATCCTGCCCGAATAGGAGTGGTTCATCATTGTCCAACCTTTCTATCTCTTCGGTGAGAGGACCAGCTCCAGTCCAGCAGCAGCAGTATCCATTGCCGAGGCCTTTGCCGCCTCAGTCCCAAGTATTCCAGCAACAACACCCCCAGCAGCATGCTCAAGCCCAAGTCTTGAGTCAGAATAGGCAGCGAGGATTTCAGCAGAGGGGACCAGCACCCCGAGGGCATGGTCAGGCTATGGTGATGACCGCAGAGGAAGGATTGGCACCAGGAGAGGTAGTGGCAGGTACTATTCTCGTCAACTCCTTTCCAGCTTCAGCTTTATTTGATTCTGGTGCATCGCATTCTTTTACGTCTGCACGATTCGCGACACGGATAGGATTGGAGCCCGAGTCATTATCAGTAAGGCTCAATATACTTACTGGTAATAGACTTATGGGAGTCAATAGAGTATTTTCCTCGTGTCGGATCGTAGTTAGCGGTAAGGAATTTCTCGCTAGATTGATAGAATTCTCGATGGCCGATTATGATGTGGTCTTAGGGATGAATTGGTTGAGGAACCAGTATGCTAGGATAGACTGCCATATTGGTAGGGTTGTTATTAGCATTCCAGGTGAGCCAGAGTTTTTCTTTTCCAGAGGCACAGTTGAGCCTTCTCCTCCAGCGTTGTGGATGGCAGTAGCGGCAGTACAGTTGCCCCGGATAGTCAAAGAGTTTCCAGATGTTTTCCCAGAAGAGCTTCCAGGTATGCCGCCAGAATGGGAGATCGAGTTCACCATAGACTTGATTCTCGGGACAGCCCCAGTTTCAGAGAGAGTCTACAGGATGGCGCCGTCAGAGTTGGAGATCTTGTACAAGATGATTGAAGAACTTCGAACCAAGGGATTCATTCGTACTAGTGGATCGCCTTGGGGAGCCCCAATGCTTCTTGTGAAAAAGAAGGATGGTACGTCCAGGCTATGTGTTGACTATGGTACCTTAAACTCAGTGACAATCAAGAACAGATACCCTCTCCCGAGGATAGATGACTTGTTTGATCAACTCAAGGGGGCAACAGTGTTCTCGAAGATTGACTTGCGGTCAGGATACCATCAGATCAGAGTCAGAGAGTAGGACATCCCAAAGACAGCTTTCAGATCCAGATATAGGCATTGGGAGTTCCTTGTTATGCCATTGGAGCGACCAATGCGTCGGCTGTATTCATAGATCTCATGAATCATATTTTTATGCCTTATTTGGATCAGTTCGTAATTGTGTTTCTGGATGACATCCTGGTCTATAGCAGGAGTGAAGCGGAGCATGAGCAGCATCTCCATGTTGTACTTCAGATTCTTAGAGAGCACCAGTTGTATGCCAAGTTCAGTAAATGCGAGTTCTGGCTCGATCGCATTTCGTACTTGGGTCATATCATCACCAAGGGAGGAGTGAAAGTGGATCCCCAGAAGATTGTGGCTATTGAGTCGTGGCCGGTGCCCAGCACAGTTGCAGAGGTTTACAGTTTTCTCAGATTGGATGGCTACTACCGACGATTTGTTTCAGACTTTGCCCGGATCTCGGCGCCATTGACCCAGTTGACCCGCAAGGATGTGCAGTTTGCTTGGACAGTAGAATGTCAGGATTCTTTTGAGAAGTTGAAGCGAGGCTTGATGACGGCTCCCATTCTTACGCTTTCAGATGGAACTGGAGGATTCTCAGTATATTGTGATGCCTCTGGCAGAGGCTTAGGATGTGTTCTGATGCAGCATGGGAAGGTAATAGCTTATGCGTCACGGCAACTTTGTGATCATGAGAGGAATTACCCAACCCATGACTTGGAGCTGGCAGTAGTAGTGTTTGCACTTAAGTTGTGGAGGCACTACTTGTACGGAGATAGGGTGGAGATTTTCACCGACCACAAGAGCCTGATGTATGTTTTCACCCAGAAGGATCTTAACATGCGTCAGAGGAGGTGGCTGGAGCTTCTTGTAGATTATGATATCAACTTGCAGTATCATCCAGGGAAGGCCAACGTCATTGCAGATGCATTGAGCAGGAGAGCATGAGTTTATTTTCTAACAGTACAACCAGAGCTGTTAGCCGATCTTCAGAAGATGGGTATTGAAGTTGTCCTCCCTTCCAGTGTGATATTGATGGCCAGTACGCAAGTTCAGTCCACCATAGTCAAGAGGATCCGGATAGCGCAGTCAGCAGATTCCAAGCTTCAGTGACTCAGGGCAGAGTGTGAGGCGGGACGAAGACCAGAGTTGTGTATTTATGAAGACGGTACACTTAGGCATGGTAAGCGTCTTTGTGTACCCAGTGGTGATATCAGACAGGAAATCATGGCAGAGGCTCACAGTTCACAGTATTCCATTCACCCGGGCGGTACGAAGATGTACCGTGATATCCGTCAGCACTTTTGGTGGAATGGCATGAAGAGGGAGATAGCCCGGTTTGTCTCTCGTTGTTTAGTCTGCCAACAAGTTAAGGCTGAACATCAGAGGCCCGCTGGACTTCTTCAGCCCTTGCCGATTCCAGAATAAAAATGGGAATATGTGACCATGGATTTTGTGACTGGATTACCTAGGTCCCCAGCTGGTCGAGATGCTATTTGGGTTATAGTTGACAGGCTCACGAAGGTAGCTCACTTCCTCCCATTCAGAGTTGGTCAGTCGACAGCTTAGTTAGCAGAGATATACCTCAGGCAGATTGTCAGGTTGTACGGAGTGCCAGTTAGTATCACCTCGGACCGAGATTCGAGATTCACGTCGCACTTTTGGCGTAGCCTGCAGGAGAGTTTGAGAACTCGTCTCCAGTTCAGTTCAGCATACCATCCGCAGACAGATGGTCAGTCGGAACGCACAATCCAGACTCTTGAAGATATGTTACGGTCCTGTACACTTGACTTCGGTGGTTCGTGGGAAGATCACCTGCCCCTGGTAGAATTTTTGTACAATAATAGCTTCCAGGCTAGTATCCAGATGGCACCGTTCGAGGCACTGTATGGTAGGAAGTGCCGATCCCCGTTAACATAGAATGATGTTGGAGAGACGTAGATGCTCGATCCAGAAATGATTGCCCAGACAGTTGAAGTGGTCAGAAGAGTCCGGGATCATCTTCGAGTTGCCCAAGATCGCTAGCGCCATTGCGCCGATTCTCATCGGCGCCCTCTTGAGTTTTCTGTCGGCGACCATGTATTCCTGAGGATTTCGCCTAACCGTGGCGTCATTCATTTCGGCGTACGGGGAAAGCTTAGTCCTAGGTATATAGGGCCGTTCGATATTCTGGAGCGAGTAGGAGATGTGTCCTATCGTCTCGCTCTTCCGCCATCGCTAAGCGAGGTACATGACGTGTTCCATGTATCCCAATTACGACGGTATATCCTGGACCCGAGCCACGTCCTGGATCATTCAAAATTGGTTATTGGTACCAACCTTTTGTATGAGGAGAGGCCTGTGTCTATATTGGACCGGAGAGAGAATATACTCAAGAACAAGACTATCAAGTTAGTCCGAGTTGCTTGGGGTCATCACTCATTGGGTGAGTCAACGTGGGAGCGTGAGGATAAAAACCGATCGCGATATCCCGACTTGTTTGACTCGTGAGGTATAATGTATTCCTTATGCCTTCGATTCCTTGCTTGAATGAGTGATTGATTGCCTAGTTATAGCTTGCATGTGATTAATATAGCTTGTTCTCGTCTCTCTAGCCTCTTAATTAAATTCCGAGGACGGAATTCTTTTAAGGTGGGTAGAGTTGTAATGTATGTGGTTCGTATTACGTATTTTTGGAATACGTGTACGTATTTTATCTTGTATTGCATGATTTTCTTGCTTAGCTTTTCTTTATGGCTTGGTTTAATTTTGGGTTGGTTCGGCTTGGCTTGGTTTTGCCTTGGTTCATCATGAACCAAGGGTGAACCCCTACCTACCACCACTATTAGTATTTATTACCCATTCTCCTTTCTCTCTCCTCATTATTATTCTTCTTCTCCACCATAATTTTTTCATCTACCAGAGAGAGAGAGAGAGAGAGAGGCCTAGGCAAGTGCAGCTTGCTTCATGGAGGAACTCTAATTTTATTGTTTCATTCTCTTCTTTACAGCATTCTAGCATACTTTAGTACTTGGCATTTTCATTTTCCATGGCCAGATTCTTGTAGATCTAAATTTATATTATTTTCAGAATTTTTGGGTTTTGATCTACTTAATCTTGTTATTTCTAAGTTTTGATGGTTCCATGTTGTAGATAATTTCGTTCTGTCCTATTTTGACCTATGGAAGTTCGGATTTGGACTCTAGATAAAGGTTTCATGGAGCTTGGAAGCATGGGTTCATGGTGTTCTTCTTCTCAAAAATTTTAGAGAAGAAGAACAGTTCTCTGGCCGCATGGCAGTACTTGACCGCATGAACATTCATACGGCAAGTTGCTCTCAGCCGCATGAGACCCTCGCACTCCTAGCCGTATGGACTTCTCCCACTCAGCCGCATGCGCCCCCTTGCCTATGCAGCCGCGTATGTGCCTCCATATTTAGCCGCACGAGTACAAATTCCCCGCGAGCTGCATGGACCTACTTTTCAGCCCACTGCATAAGGCCCTTGCGTTCTAGCCGCATAAGCCTACTTTCTTCTTGGCCGCATAGACCAAGTCTGTTCTAGCCGCATGGACCCTTGCTCTGCGAGCCGTATGAGCCCGGGCCCATTCTAGCCGCATGGATTCCTCCCCTGTGAGCCGTATAACACCTATTTCCTCCTGACCGCATGCGCCCTTGATTGAACATTGCCGCATGGGCTGTTCCCGCCCTCAGCCGCATGAGCTGCTCCTGCATGGATTCCTTCCTTGGCCACATGTGCCCGAGCCGCATGGCTTTTCTATAGACTGTATTCTATGTTTTATTATTTGATTTTACTGATAACTCATGTCTTGTAATCTCAGCATAACTTGGATCTCCTGATTGAATGCTTGCACTATGATGCCCTGCACATATACCTGAATACGACAGTGACCCGTAGTGGTGCTCTCTTGACAAGTAAATATGACATAACATGATAGTGGCCCGTCTTGGTGCACTCCTGACAAGTCCACTCGACATGATAACCTGACATGATATATCTTGATAAGCTGTTACGACGGCTACCTGATATGACATGACCTGTATAAATAACCTGGACACCGTGGACGATTGTGCTTGTACAAATAATCCAGTCCTGTCTTGTATCATGTCTAGGAGGGGACTCCTGAGTACCACGGTCAAGAGTACCTATTGAAATGGACTAAGGCTAATAACTAGATTAATACATTAGTCATAAAGAGATCTCCCAGCTACAGGCAATCTCGTTACCTGGACGCGCTTGGGATCTGTAGCCTGCCGTCGAGTAGGGCACATTTCCAGCATACTGTCATGTGTTGCACCCTTCAAGCTATCTAAGGGTACTTGCGTTTCCTGGACGATGTACCCACCTGAATTCAACCCCTAATTTTTGACCTGGGTAACCTGGATGGTCTGCAGGGCTTGTGGCTGTGGAATAATCTCACTGCATCTTGCTAGTAACTAGGTCTGTGATAACCCTAGCTAGTTAAAGTATCAAACCGTACTTATTGCTTGGCCGTGATTGTTGAATGGGGTATAACCAGTCTAGTCTTGATCCTGTATAAGACTGTTACATGTTCTGATTTTCTTATATTATCTTGCTGATAAATGTGAGAAACCAAGTTCGGTTCAGATGAAGGGTTACAATCCCGGTCCTTGTTTGGTTTAAGGATTGTAACCTGGTTATCTGAATGGTTCCATGGTTATCTTACCGTATATTCTCATGATGTTATATTTCTCCAGTTTTGCTATATTATTATTATTTTCTGTACTAATTGCTGGTTTTAGTTCCTAAGTGAAGCTTCCTTTGTGGCACTTGCTCTTTCTGGGGTCTGACCCAGCTGGTTTTGTATGGCCAGATTTTGGAGCAGCTCCAGAGGATCTACCGACTTTCCAGCCCGATGGTGACCACTAGGCGTAACCAGGGCAACGAGTGGGTTTATTTTGATCTCCCACTTTATTGTAAAAATATTCTTTTGAGGCGTTTAGCCGACGAGCACCTGTTTAGTTCGATTGCACTTACTTACTGTCTGCCTACGGGCTGTAACATGATTGACAGATCCTAGGGTTGATCATGTATGACTAAACTCATGCTAGTCCTAACATTTTGTAACGACTCGCTTCATGATCAGCTGAATATGTAATATTTGAGACGCCTTATTATTGTATATTTAATGATCATATATCTTGTAACTTTTACCTACTTGTTTGTGATTGAGACACTAGGCTTGTTCAAGACCATAGGAGACTGTTGGCTTGTAGTAAACCCTCATGTATCTAGACAGCCGTGACCGTATAGCAAAATGGATTCCATTTTATATACGTAGCTGGCTATGTCTGCCCCCGCTCACCAGTATTCTGGTTCTGGGGCGTGACAAAGTCGGTATTGGTCAGTATTGATATCGGCCGATATCGAATTGGGACATACCAAACCGTATTGGTACCGGCTGTATTGGATCAGTTAGGTTGTATTGGATTGGTATTGGCCATATCGGATCAGTATCGACTATGGTCATAAACAGAGAAGGAAAGCTGAAAAGGAGGTTCATAATAAAAACAAAAATGATCTATTTGCCAATTTTATCTATCTTGTAATAAGTTTATCTGCAGCACACACAAGGCGTGTACCAAAAGTATATATGTTGAGAATTTGTTGGAGCTAGAAGTGACAAAAGAAAGTCGTAACAAACTTTACTCCATAAAAACTGTAGATTGGTTACTTGTATAATTAAGGCATAAATTAGATTACCAGAAGAAATACCTGATAAAAAAAAGGGTATTAGCTAGCAAGCGATTATGAAGATGAATGGACAATGCTGCTAAAGCACAGAAATGCTGACCTTAATTTCCTGCCAAACTTCAGCTGAAGAGAAAGATTATGTTCTTTGTGTTTCTCTTCAATTAGTATCCTTTAAGGTCAATATCATCTTTAGAGAAAAATGATAATATTTTAAGTGATGGATGGACACTGCCATTCTGAAATGCAAATTCTTCCTTAGTGTATTTTCTCAAGGCTTTAATTGAAAGTGACTCTTCCACACGTAGGACAGGAACTACTTCCTGCGAAACTTGGAATATGTGTTTCGTATCCTCAAGCACTGCGTATGATACATTATTATTATGACATAAATTATCATCACATTTGGCAATGATCGAATTGCTAATACTATTTTTAGTTGCATTTTTGCAAGATAATTTTTTTTTGCAAATATCGGGAAAATATTTGCAGTCCATGTTTGTGAAGGGGATACATAGCATCTCATAGTTAAACTTAATTCTTCAAAATCCTGGGATAACTTGGGAGGGACTAACTACAATATCTGCATCCATCCGTTTATTGTTTTTTTATCCATGCATTGGATCTTAATAAATGCATGTGAATTACATCAATCATAAGTGTACTTATAATAGAAGCTATGTTGCTACAAATGAAATTAATACCTCCTCACTACCATCATCCTCCCCATTGTTCTTCAATCCAGACTTACGACATGTCAGAATATTCCTCCTCCACCCTCAATTTCAAATAAATTGATAACAAAAAAAATTTTAGAAACAATAAAATTTAGTGTGCACAATTACTAAATTTGCATAAATGGGAAGGAATCACTATATTTTGATGCTTCTCACAAGCATCCATTTTCTCCTGAAACTCTGCCGTCAGCTTCTCGGCCTATGAGCGCAAAACAACCTTCTCCTTTGAATTTCAAAATTTGCAAATCAAAACCAAGTCAAAAATAAAATAGTAAATTATTTAAATAAATTAAAACTCATGGATTCAGAGAGAAACTTCCACTTCTCTCCACCAGCTTTCCTAACCTATGGAATTTAAAAAAATAAAAAATTCAGATTCTTAGGGCAAAATTTTGAAGAAAAAAACATTTAAATGGTGCAGAATTAGGACTTACAGGCCGGACGAGAAACATTTAAATTTTGAAGAAAATAACATTTAAACGGAGCAGATCGGACGAGGAAGATTTTCGTCCCTTTTCCTTCTAGGCCGTAGATCGAAACGAGGAGCGTAGCAGATTGGAACAAGGGACGGAGCAGATCTGAAGCTTTGGCGGCAGTCGAAAGAACTTCGCGTGGTTTTTCTTCAAACGAATCGATGGAGAGAAAAGAAGGAGGACATCATCATCATCATCTGAAAGCTCTCTCCCTTCTCCCTCCTTTTTTCGTCTGTTTTTTTGATTTCCCTCCCTTTTTCGTGTGGATTTTGGTTTCCCTCCTTTTTTTCCTTTCCCGGTTTAGGTCAGGAGAGAGGGAAGGGTTTGGAATTTGAGCGATTGGAAATAAGGGATGGTTTGGAACGATCGGAGGGGGTTTGTGTTACACATATGTGAATTAAATTTTCATGTTTTGAAATGATTTTGGCACAGTTTAAGTGTGTTCCAAAATAAATAAAATTAAAAAAAATAAAATATAATATTTGGAACGATTTTTTTATTCTGGCACA
Organism: Iris pallida; assembly: GCA_029216955.1. Lineage (NCBI taxonomy): Eukaryota > Viridiplantae > Streptophyta > Magnoliopsida > Asparagales > Iridaceae > Iris > Iris pallida. The sequence goes on along the minus strand of JANAVB010020199.1, from coordinate 827,452 downwards.
TTTTTTGTGCGTTCAAAAACATAGGCACGCCGAATAGGCGTTCCGCATTGAAATACGCCTAGTGTTCCTAATTAGCCATTTTGGTGTAGTGGAGTAGGCAGGATACCCTGCTGCCTTGCGCACCCTGTTCTAGTGCGTTTGGCATAACGCAGATGGACAGCAGGAAGTGAATTTCGAGCAGGGTCTATTTTCTTAGCATCGACTTGATTGTCTCTGCCAAGAGAAGTAGATTTTCTACTCTGTAGTATTCTTGTATTAATTGGCACAGCGGTGCAACCAGATACATTTTTCACCAAGTCCAGGACTGGGGAAAGATAAGAAGAGGACATAGGGAGATTCCCTTTGTTCTGTGCAGGGGCAGTGATAGATAAATTCTCCACCAAGTTTTGAACTAGGGAGGAGTGAAGAGTAGCCACATGGCGCTTTCCTTTGTTTGGCGCCGAGTCAGTGATTGGCGCATGTTGGGAGGAATGAGAGATAGCCATATAGCGTTGTCCCTTAATTGGTGCAGAGGCAATGGTTGACGCATCCTCCACCAAGTTCAGAACTGGCGAAGAATAGGGAATGGCCACAGAGCACTTACCGTTGTTTTGCGTATGAGCTATATTGGCGCACTAGAGGACTTTGGAGTCCAAATGGCACGAGTCTTCATGTCTTTAGAGATACCAGCAATAGATGAGCGTTTAGCACCCCCTGCGCTAATCATGGCTTCGTAGGCAGTTTAGTCGACTTTTATGACCAAAGTCTTCTGCGTCGTGCCGACCGACGCAACATCGCATTGAGTTGTCACTTTCTCGTCAGAGGAGTAAGTCATCCCAGCAGAGTCGTCATTTTATTTGCAAAAACAAAAGTTTGATTACAAACTAAGAAAAAAAATATAATTAATTTTTGGAGAAGTACAACTATAGGAATCTGATCAGAAGACAATCACTTTATTCCTTGGACGATACGATGTCGAAGAGAAAAGTCTTTGGAGAGTACTACAGCAACTTGCTCAGGAGATTATGATCATTAGTGTTGCTTGAGAAGTGATTTGAAACTCTATTTATAGAGTTTTGAAATAACTGTCAGCCAGTTACTCTGATTGGTGCACACTTGCAATTGGCGCCCCATCACCCATTTGCGTGAACAGTTGGGTTAACTGTTGGGGACATGTGACACTCTGTGAGAGAGATGTGCTTAGTCGTGGGCAGTATCACACGTTCTTCGAGATTAATGGCATGCACGCCACGTCATCTAACTGCTTCTGGATGATTTGATCAATTGGCGCTAATTTACAAATGGCTCCTGTCGCAATTTGATGATTAGCGCCCTCTGCTTCATTCGTTAAATTTATAAACAATGATTTCCTCGTGCCAAATGACAAATATTGTGAGGCAACTGTCAGTCGTTCTGACCAAGTCTGACACAATCTTTTCGAATGTCACGTGCTCGGGATTCGAAAGAATTTTTCTCAACTGACGTGCTATCAGTTATGATGATGAACACCTGAGCTTCTCGAGGAATCTTACCACGTGGGATCTCGTACCAGCACCATTTGATTTTGAGCGCTATTTAACATTTGAGCGCCATTTGACTTCTGAACGCCTATTGACCAGTGCCATCAATTGTAATAATTTTCAGTTTCTACAAATACTAGCCAAACTTAAATATGTATATCCTAACTTTTCTATATGTATATTGGTTAATTAACTTACTATTTAAACCCTTTTTGCATAAAATTCACGTCCAGTGCAAACCATCCTCAAATTATCTCCAAATCAAAATTTAAATCCTAAACCTCCAATCCTTTTCAAATTCAAACCAAATTAATTTGATCCAATCTCTATCATTCGAATCCTAACATTGTTTCCTATCAATCTATATAGTTATATATCTAACAATATACCTATATGTTTATTTCATGTTTAATTCCATCGTTGTCGATCAAACGACCTTGTCGCTGCTCCTCGCCAACATGGTTGAACCACTCCACCACTCCATGACCACTGTTGTCATGGACAAGGTTTGAGTAAGTTTCCTCGAACGGTACCTGGGACACTGGGACTGATTCGACCTAGGAAAAACATTGGTCGTGCTATGGTGGCACGAGATAATTGATGGACTTTCACGAGGCTTGCAACCTACAATGAAATGGCATATCGCATTACCCTATGAAGTTCTATATGGCATGGATCCTCATGGTAGAGAAACACCAGTGACCATGTAGTCATGATGCTTGCTAACAAATGTTTTATGCACGAACAATAAGTATATTATATCATGTATCTTATACAGGGACGGTAAAGTCGGTTGTTGGTAAGAAATTACTAAATAAATGGTACAAATGTCTTGTCTATTATTCAACATATACTGCTTAATATGTAAACACAAGTATGTTATGATATTGCTATTTTACGAATACTATTAATTTACCCTAGTACCTAGTAGAAAGATCATCTTAATAAATGCTTATTCACATGACTAGAAGTGTTGGTTTAGGTGAGTAAGCTAGTTCTGCTATCAGTACATGACAATGTACTGAACAGCGTCTCTGTGGGCTTTCGTAGATGCTCGGGATTGCAGTATGTCGAGATTGGCTTGATCAATTTTGAGACATCTGTGATTTGTTGGGCATGCAGAATCTCTCCTTATAAAAGATGATGACTTTTCTTACAAAGGGCATAATATATGAAATATCGTAATTATGTTGTACGAGTGAGTTGTAAGCTGAGTCTGCAAGTCGAACGTAAGCCAAATTGGCATGAGTTAATTTGTTGTAAATCTTGTATTTTGCTACTATGATCAATAAAGAGATTCTTTTCATATATCATATTGTGACTTCAATTTGTCTGCTTATTTCGCTGAATGTGTTTGTTTTGTGATTCATTACTATCCGTACATCGTTCTTGTCTCACACAACTATAATTTAGACTTGTACGACATCACGCCCGTGGTGACTTATCGGTTCTACGGAACCGGGGTATTACATTGTCACGCCCCAGAACCAGAATATTGGCAAGTAGGGATGGACAAAGCCGGCTACGTAATGCCAAAGTACACCAGTACTCTGAAATCATGTATAAGCTGTCAAGATATGGAGGATACTTCTACAAGCCAACAGTCGATCCTAGGTTGTAAACCCCCATAATTTATAATCGATTTTTTTTAAAATTAATTTTGTATGTATTTCATTAGTTATGGATTTATATGTTACTAGTTTAATAGTATAAATAATGTATGTATGTATAATATATTATTGTATGTGTGCTTGTTAATATTTCTATTAAATAAGGAATATACTAAATTCTAGGATTTTAGGAATTTATTGGGAATTTTTGAGAATTTTTGGTAGCTTAAAGGTTATATATATATATATATATATATATATATATATATATATATATATATATATATATATATATATATATTAGTATAAGTATAACAAAAAAAAAACAACACAGGTGGTCGGCCCAAGGGACCGACCACAGCAGCTTGATTAGAACAAAGAAAGGGAAAAAGAAAAAGAAAAGAAAAGGAAAAAAATTTGAAAAGCTTGCTGTGGCACAAGCACAGCTCTTGCGTATAAGCCCGACCCATGGGAACCATCAACTACAAAACCTATTAGTATTAGGTTTTAGTTAGAAGTAGTTATAAATATAACTTTTTCTACAAGCATCAAAACTCTAGACTTCCAAAATAAAAGTTGAGGCTGATTATACCTCCTTCGCCTACAAGTTCGTTTCACCAGCGACGGAGCTTTATGCGCGACGAACGGAGCATCGGAAGACAGCCCCGCGTCACCCACGGAACAGTTTTTCCCACTCAAGGTACCCTACTTCCCGATGACGTAACTTTTTACTCGTAGCACTGATTTTCGATCCGTAAAATTTTCTGGAAAGTAGACTTGACCCTCTTCGAGATCCTCCAGATGGATTTCGAAATAACCCATCGACTTGCTCAAAAAATCGAGACAAATTTGAAGAAAAACCTATTTTCAGTAATACTAAATACTGTTTTAAAACGATAACTTGTCGGCCAATTCTCTTACTATGTATTAAAGATTGGCAGAAACTAATCCAAAACAGTGAAAGACAACAAAACCGAGATCGCAACGCATCTTTCGGATCGTCGTTTCGATTAACGTGTAAGAAATAAATTAATGTTGAAGTTGGAGAAAAATCTGTGATTATTTGTATAAATTTTTTGAATTTATCCCGATACGGCACGTGCCCGACAAATCGGACGGCGTGGTCGCACGCTAATCGCATCGAAAGGCGCATATGGACGTTACCGACGTGTGGGAACTGACAGAACTCAGTTTCGTCGCGTGTGCGCGACGAAATCAACGCGTATCCGTCGAGATACCTCCGTATCGGCGTTTTGCAAACTTGTCCATAATTTCGTGTACAGTCGTCGGATCGAGACGAAACTTGCGCCAACAGGTTCGGATCAAAATTTTGGTCCTGCATACCAAGTTTGGTTCGATTCTGAGAAGGTCGAATCGGAACCCATTTTTGGCGGGCCCGCGACCCACTCAAACGGGCGATTTTGTACACTGCCTCTTCCACCACCATTCCTTCAGCAGTTTCCCCCACAGTCGGGACCTCAGATGCCTCCACCCCCGACTGATGGGAGCCCTACTACTCAGTTTATGTATGCCATGATGCAGGCTCAGTGGCAGCAGACTGAGCTGATGAGACAGACGATGATGGCAGTTGTGGCTAGACCTCCACCACCACCTCCAGTACCAGCACCAGCACCGGCTCTGCATCCCTATGAAGGCTCTATCAAGAATTTCACAGATATGAACCCCAAGGCCTTTAGAGGGACGGAGAAGCCATTATAGGTGTCACAGTGGCTTATTAGTACCGAGAAGCTACTGAAGGCATCCCAGTGCCAGCTCGAGATTGGATGACAGCAGTGGACTTGCTGTTAGAAGACAATGCACACCACTGGTGGAAGGCGGAAGAGAGACGATTAGGCACTGGGATCACCTGGAAGCAGTTCTATGATGCATTTTATGAGAGATTCTTTCCTATTCATGTCAGAGATGGTCTCTATGACCAGTTCCTTCATCTGAAGTAAGGGAATATGACAGTTGATGAGTATGACTCGGAGTTCAATCGCCTCAGTCGATTTGGTGCGGGATTGATTCTGACGGAGTTGGAGAAGGCGAGGAGATTTCACCAAGGGCTTGCTCCAGAGCTCAAGTCTTATACGACTACCCAGTCTCGAGTCACCCATTCAGCTGTCTTGGAAGAAGCTCGTGCTCAGGAGATTCTTCGCAAGGAGCAGCAGCAGACATCGAGGCGCCATACCCCAGCAGTTATACCAGCTCGGGCTACTCAGAGTGGGCCTATTAGGAGGGCCACAGGACAGTTCCAGCAGAGGCACACACCTTATCAGAAGCCCACCTGCAACTTTTGTGCGAAGCAGGGACACGTCTTGAAGGACTGTCGAATTCAACTTGGATAATGCTTGAGATGCGGGTCAGGACAGCACAAAGTAAAAGATTGTTCGGAACAACAGTCCTTAGCCCCAGCACTTCCAACACCCCAGCCAGCGGCAAGAGCACCTCGCCCGCCATTACCACCTCAGTCAGCACAGTTCGAGAGGGCCAGAGCTCAGGGCCCCGGACAAAATCATGGGAAGGTATTCTCAATGGCTGTTGAGGATATAGAGACAGAGGCAGAGGTTATAGCAGGTATGGTTTTAGTTGCATCTTTTCCTGCTATTATATTATTTGATACTGGAGCCACTCATTCATTCATAGCCACTAGTTTTGCCACTAGACACAGCATTCCCATCACACCCTTAGCTAAGAATGTTAAAATCCTTACTGGAGGAGGAGTTGTACCAGTTAGTGGTGTTTGTAGACTTTGTCCTGTAGTAATAAATGACAGAGAGATGATGGCACGACTTCTTGTATTCCCTATGTCGATATTTGATGTGGTTCTTGGAATGGACTGGTTGAGCCAGCATTTCGCTCTCATAGACTGCCATAGGAGCAGTATTATCTTTAGACCACCGAATGCGGCAGAGTTTGAGTTCACCAAAGAAGACGGAGAGAGTTATGATGCACCCACATCGGGGACTCATATGATGATGTATGACACCCCTCAGCACCCTATTATCACCGAGTTCGAGGATGTATTCCCCGAGGAGTTGCCAGGACTACCACCTGACCGAGATATTGAGTTTTCTATTGAGCTTATTCCTGGAGCCGAGCCTATTTCATCTCGAGTATATCGTCTGGCCCCCAAGGAGTTGGTAGAGATGAAGACGCAGATTAATGACTTATTAGAGAAGGGGTTTATTCGTGCCAGTGCGTCACCATGGGGAGCACCCGTTCTTTTTGTGCCTAAAAAATACGGGATAGTGTGCATGTGCATTGACTACAGAGCGTTGAATGCAGTGACGGTGAAGAACAAGTATCCCTTGCCGCGTATAGACGATTTATTCGATCAACTGAGTGGAGCAAAAGTATTCTCCAAGATTGACTTACGATCGGGCTATCACCAATTGAAGGTTCGGAAGGAAGACATTGCAAAGACGACTTTTCGATCAAGGTACGGACACTACGAGTTCTTGGTCATGCCTTTCGATTTGACCAATGCTCCCGTAGTCTTCATGAATTTAATGAACAAGATCTTTCACCAGTACTTGGACAAATTTGTAGTAGTCTTTATAGACGATATCTTAATTTACTCCAAGAGTCAAGAGGAGCATGAGCAGCATCTACGGATAGTTTTGGGGACGTTGAGGAATGAGCGACTTTTTGCGAAGCTTAGCAAGTGTGATTTCTTTCTCAAGGAGGTATCATTCCTTGGTCATATTGTTACGGGCGATGGTATATCGGTGGACCCAGAGAAGATCACAGCAGTCAAATTATAGCCCGCTCCCACATCAGCTTCTGAAGTGAGAAGTTTCCTCGGACTTGCGGGTTACTACCGACGGTTCGTAGAAGATTTCTCTCGAATAGAGGTGCCTATGACTCGATTGACTTGCAAGGATCAGGAGTTTATATGGACAGACGAGTGTCAAGCCGCTTTTGACGAGTTAAAGAAGCGATTGACCACAGCACCGATCTTGACACTACCATCGAGCCCAGGAGGATTTGTGATCTACAGCGACGTATCCGGGAAGGGATTAGGATGTGTATTGATGCAGCACGGTCGTGTAGTAGCTTATGTATCACGACATTTGAGAGTGCATGAGAAGAATTATCCGACCCACGATCTAGAGCTCGCAGCGGTTATCTTTGCTCTGAAGCTATGGAGACACTACTTGTACGACGAGAAGGTTGATATCTATACTGATCATAAGAGCCTCAAGTACGTGTTTACACAAAATAAGTTGAATATGCGACAGCGACGTTGGTTGGAGTTGATGAAGGATTATGAGATTGAGCTACATTATCATCCGGGCAAGGCTAATGTCGTGGCAGACGCATTAAGCCGCAAGCCTATGGCACACTTTTTGACTACACAGAAGGAATTGATTAGAGACTTGGAGCAGCTTGGTATTGAGGTAGTATTGCCTGGAGCAGACGGCGTATTAGCCAACCTTCAAGTGCAATCATTATTGGTAGAGCGCATCAAGGCAGCATTGCCCAATGATGCTAGATTTCGATGGCTCAGAGAGAGGACTGAAGTAGGAGAGCAGACGGAATTGAGGATCCACTCCGATGGGACATTACGATGTGGTGATCGTATTTATGTTCCCAATGGAGAGATACGTCCGGAGCTTATGGCCGAGGCTCACAGTTCGACTTACTCTATTCATCCCGGAGGAACCGAGATGTATCGTGACTTACGACAGTATTATTGGTGGCACGGAATAAAGCGAGAGATAGCTCGTTTCGTTGCCAAGTGCTTGGTATGTCAACAAGTTAAGGCGGAGCACCAGAGGACGGCCGGATTATTACAGCCGCTACCCATTCTTGAGTGAAAATGGGAGCACATTACTATGGATTTCGTCACGGGATTTCCTCGGAGTCCTAGGGGACGTGACGCGGTATGGGTGATTGTGGATAGACTTACGAAGTCAGCCCACTTCTTACCTTTTAGAGTGGGCCAGTCAACAGAGGTATTGGCAGAGATGTATATGGAGCAGATTGTGAGATTGTACGGTGTGCCTGTTAGTATTGTGTCGGACCGCGACTCGAGATTCACCTTGCACTTTTGGAGGAGCATGCAAGAGAGTTTGGGCACCCGATTGAAGTTTAGCACATCGTATCATCCGCAGACAGACGGCCAGTCGGAGTGTACCATTCAGACGCTAGAGGATATGTTGAGAGCGTGTATGCTCGATTTTGGCGGTTCGTGGGAGGACCATCTCCATCTTGTGGAGTTTTTCTACAATAATAGCTATCAAGCGAGCATTCAGATGGCTCCATTTGAAGCATTGTATGGTAGGAAGTGTCGGTCTCCTGTTTGTTGGAGCGACATAGGAGAGCGACAGCTATTGGGTCCCGAGTTGGTCTTGAGCACAGTGAAGACAGTGAAGAAGATTCAGGACCACCTGCGAGCAGCGCAGGATCGTCAGAAGCAGTGGGAAGATAATCATCGTCGACCCTTGGAGTTTAAAGAGGGCGACCATGTGTTCTTGAAGATATCCCCCACTAGAGGCACGATTCGATTCGGAGGACGTGGCAAGTTGAGTCCAAGGTACATCGGGCCTTTCGATGTCTTGGAACGTGTTGGAGAGGTTGCCTATAGGTTGGCCTTGCCACCATCGTTAGAGGGAGTGCATGACGTATTCCATGTATCTCAGTTGAGGAGGTATGTGGCGGACAGCAATCATGTGCTTGATCACTCCGAGATCACGGTTCGACCGAGTTTGTCGTACGAAGAGCAACCAGTAGGTATCCTCGATCGCCGAGTGAAGGTGTTGCGGAATCAATCTATACCATTGGTTCACGTGGCATAGAAGCATCACTCGCCAGGGGAGTCTACTTGGGAGCGCGAGGACGACATCCGAAACTGCTACCCGCATTTGTTCGAAGGCGAAGGTATGTCTTGCATATTAAGTACCATTATATTCCCTTGCATTGCATTCGATCCCCCGACCCTAGTTTAATTTCGAGGACAAAATTTTCTTTAAGTTGGGTAGGATGTAAACCCCCATAATTTATAATCAATTTTTTTTAAATTAATTTTGTATATATTTCATTAGTTATGGATTTATATGTTACTAGTTTAATAGTATAAATAATGTATGTATGTATAATATATTATTGTATGTGTGCATGTTAATATTTCTATTAAATAAGAAATATACTAAATTCTAGGATTTTAGGAATTTATTGGGAATTTTTGAGAATTTTTGGTAGCTTAAAGGTTATATATATATATATATATATATATATATATATATATATATATATATATATATATATATATATATATTAGTATAAGTATAACAAAAAAAAACAACACAGGTGGTCGGCCCAAGGGACCGACCACAGCAGCTTGATTAGAACAAAGAAAGGGAAAAAGAAAAAGAAAATAAAAGGAAAAAAAGTAAATCCCACCTACTATTAGTGGGCGGGCCCCACCCACCAATTGAAAAGCTTGCTGTGGCACAAGCACAGCTCTTGCGTATAAGCCCGACCCATGGGAACCATCAACTACAAAACCTATTAGTATTAGGTTTTAGTTAGAAGTAGTTATAAATATAACTTTTTCTACAAGCAGCAAAACCCTAGACTTCCAAAACGAAAGTTGAGGCTGATTATACCCCCTTCGCCTACAAGTTCGTTTCACCAGCGACGGAGCTTTGTGTGCGACAAACGGAGCATCGGAAGATAGTCCCGCGTCACCCACAGAGCAGTTTTTCCCACTCAAGGTACCCTACTTCCCGATGACGTAACTTTTTACTCGTAGCACCGATTTTTGATCCGTAAAATTTTCTGGAAAGTAGACTTGACCCTCTTCGAGATCCTCATTTCGAAATAACCCATCGACTTGCTCGAAAAATCGAGATGAAGTTGAAAAAAAACCTGTTTTCTGTAATACTAAAAAATGTTTTAAAACGACAACTTGTCGGCCAATTCTCCTACTGTGCATTAAGGATTGGCAGAAACTAATCCAAAACAGTGAAAGACAACATAACCAAGATCGCAACGCATCTTCCGGATCGTCCTTTCGATTAACGTGTAAGAAATAAATTAATGTTGAAGTTGGAAAAAAATCTGTGATTATTTGTATAAAATTTTTGAATTTATCCCGATACGGCACGTGCCCGACAAATCGGACGGCATGGTCGCACGCTAATCGCATCGAAAGGCGCGTATGGACGTTACCGACGTGTGAGAACTGAGGGAACTCAGTTTCGTTGCGTGTGCGCGACGAAATCAACGCGTATCCGTCGAGATACCCCCGTATCGGCATTTTGCAAACTTATCCATAATTTCGTGTACAGTCGTCGGATCGAGACGAAACTTGTGCCAACAGGTCCGGATCGAAATTCTGGTCCTGCATACCAAGTTTGGTTCGATTCTGAGAAGGTCGAATCGGAACCCATTTTTGGCGGGCCCGTGACCCACTCAAACGGGCGATTTTGTACACGGCTCCTCGGAATCCAAAACTGGACATACCGTTGAGTTCTTCTCCTCAAACTGAAATAGTAGACATGTAGTTTGACGACTTTAGAGGCCGTAGACTTTGGCACGCATTTCGGTGCAAAGCGGGTCCAACAGCGGATATCGTTTTGACCCGAAATTACGATTTTGCCCTTGTTCCAGAATTTGACTTTTGGACAGGCGTTTCCTAGGTATATCTTTTTCATCGAGATCATTTTTGATGTTTGTTTCAGCGTTTGGAGTCATCTGTGATTTGTGAGTTTTGGTGCTGACACTTGCTACTCTTGGATTTGCCCTTCTCGCACTGCAAGCAAGATACCTTGCCACCTTACTCTGTGATTATTACACTTCTTATTTTCAGTTGTTATTTTTAGCATTTTTCTTGATATTTAAACTGTGCGTCCAAGTCACACTTGGGTGCAAGCGACTCTATCGGTCGTTTTTCTCGCTTTATTTATTTTCTTGCATTGACTTAGTTTATTGACCACCCATTGATATTGAGATATTGGTATATCTCATATGGCCTTGACACTTGCTTACCACGTGTTGTGAGTCACATGTAGGACACGTATCCTCGTAGTCGGCTGGCCACCGATACGTATGGAGCGTGCGACGGATAGGAGTAACTGCCAATAGAATTGCATGCTAGATGACTTGGCAGTTACTAGAGGTTCATAAGTCATGGATGTGACCCTACTAGGCATTGGGTGGGGAGAACAGTGTCCTTAACATATGGGTCCTTATGCACTTTCCTATTACTGATACTGCTGGCCTCTGACATTCGAGGAATGTTATGCTTTGAGGTCCCTGGTATCCTGATGGGGCCATACCTGAGTTACTGCTACTGAGCCAGATACCCATGCGTTGAAGGTCTGTTCTTAACTGCATTTTCACTGTAAAACTGGTAGGCACCCTATTGCATGCATCTCTTTTCTTTTTATTATATTATCACAGTTATATGGCATGGTGTTTTCTTGTATCTTGCTATGTCCCCTGAGGACCTGGTTATCTTTCCAGGATTAGACGACTTTCTACAGGAGTACGGAGCGACTCTAGATCCATCTTACATCGATGACGAGGCAGTCACTACTGATTTCTAGTTTATTCTATATTTGAGACATTAGTGGACATTATTTTACATCTCATTTCTTTCTATTTTGTGGAGGTTGGACTCCGATCTTGTGAGACTATTTTTTATAGCTGTTTGGAGTGAGTATATTCACCCGGCTAACTTTTGATACTCTTATTTATTTATTTGGACTCTATTATCTTCTGTGTTGAGCTGTGATGAGATTAGATATGTTATTCTGGCCTGTGATTATTTTATTTACAACTGATGTGCATATGCGAGGATTCTATATATTGGAGTATTCTTCGTATATGTGCAGCTGGCATGTTCACGTACTTGGTCCTACGTATTTTGGGACTGGGGCGTTACATAGGTCAAGCAATCCTAGGTATCTCAATCATAGGCAATTATACAAAGAACAAGAGGTATGATCATCAGACATACAATAGTAAAGCGTCCCAAACCATATATACATGGATGATCATGAAGCTAGTAATACAAAATGGAGAACTAGCAAGAGCAATAGTCATACATGATAAGCTCTAGCTATAGTCTAGAATACGCACATCATTTTTAGGCCCATAGGCTAAATATCAAGAACCAAAACACGAGCTAAACATGTGCTCGGAGGCTAAACGCTACAAAGAAATAATGTACATATCAAGTGGAAGAATGAAATAAGAAATCCACTCAGGTAATCTAGTGCTCCGGATGGTCACCGTCGAGTAGATAGTACGAAAGCTCCTTCGGTCTCCTCTATCAGATCTGGCCAAATAAAACCAGTTGGGACAGAACCCCAATAGCAAGTACCACAAAGAAAGCCAAACTTATGAACTAAAACCAGCAATAACTAACATATCAACGGTTAGAGATACAAATAAGTAGATGTAGATCGAGACTCGTGTACTACCAATGCACTTATCCCGAGAATAAAAAAGATAATAAGTAAGGCATCATATGACGTGAAGTAATTAACATGTGACATAATGTACAATATAGTCATGTTAAGTAAACGAAAGCTTGAGAATATGTAAAATTAATTGATCATGCAAGCATGTGAGCCAGTCGGGTCATGAGAGCATGTGACTTAACATAAGGATCACATAAAGCTTGTGAGATAACTGAACATGTGAGCATGTGAGAACTATATAGAACAACAATGATAGGATGACTTAGAAACTATTCCGGAAGGCAAGTTATAACTCGTAAACCAAACAAGGACCGGGGTTGTAACCTTTCTCCTGAACAGAACTTAGTTTCGGATTATTGTATAGCAAAAGGATCATGTATGGCGTCTGAGTACTGAATAGGACGATAAATGACAAGATGACTAAGAAACTACTCCGGAAGCCAGGTTACAACCCGTAAACCAAACAGGGACCGGGGTTGTAACCCTTCTCCTGAACAGAACTCAGCCTCCGATCATTTATCAACAAAAGTAAGGCATAAATAATAGTGTACTAAAATAAACATACGGACACTGTCTAGATAAAACTAGACAGGACTAGACTGACTCCATCCATCATTCACGGCCAAGCAATGAGTACAATTTGCTACTTTAACTAACTAGGGTTATCACAAGCCTAGTTACTAACAAGATGTAACGAGATATTCCACAGTCACAAGCCCTTCAGACTATCCAGGTTATCTAGTTGCAAGTTGAGAGAGTTGTATTAGGTGACTTGGAGGTGCAACACATTACAGCGTGCTGGAAATGCGTCCTACTCGTTGGCAGGCTACAAGTCCAATTAAAGCGCCCAGATAACGGGATCGCCTGTGACTGGAAAATCTTTCTATATTAACTACTTGATTAATCTAGTCATTAACCTAGTCAGATTCAATATGAATTCCTGATCGTGGTAACCAAGAATTCATGTCCTAAGCATGATGCAGACTAGACATGTAGCTTGTTCATGCATACATAATACATTCAACCACGGTGTCCAAAAGAGCTACATTAGAAAGGGAGGATAGCTGTTGCAACATCTTGATTAAGCATGTCATGTTAGGTTTACTTGTCATGTAAAGAATACTTGTCAGGAGTATGCCTCGACGGGCCACTATCATGTAAAACAAAAAAGTGACATGTAACATGAGTGCACCACAACGTGTCACTATCTAGAATAAGAAGAGAAGAGACGTATAGCATGAGAGCACCACGACGGGCCACTATATAGATTAAGCAAAGAAGAGACGTGTAGCATGAGTGCACCACGACGGGCCACTATCTAGATTAAGCAAAGAAGAAATGTGTAGCATGAGTGCACCACGACGGGCCACTATCTTGATTAAGCAAAGACACTACTAAAATCTGTCAAATCAGCGACGCCTTCGGACGTCGTTAAAGAGGGAAAATACGTCGCTAATTTCAATTAGCGACATATTTAGTGACGTTTGCATGTAGTCGCGATTAACCTAGTCGCTAAACAACACGACGTCGCAATACGTCGCTATTGCGACGATATTTAGCGACGCGTACACGTCGCTAATTCAGCGACTACCAGCGACGTAAAATGTCAGCAGTTACCGACGTAACCTAGTGACGTTGAGCGACTTGACATTCATCGATGCTGACCTGGCTTGAGAGCCAAATGGCGACGTTCTGCGACTTTGTTACGTCGCTATAGTACCGACATATAGCGACGTTTAGTGACGTCAAACGTAGCAACGTTTAGCGACGATCAGCGACGGTTTTCATCACAGTTAGCGACGTTCCGATACTTACTTAGCGACGTTAACTTCCGTCGCTAGCCGTTGCTGAACGTCGCTGAACGTCGCTAATTTTGAAAAAAATAAAAAAATACAGCATTTGCAGCATCCCCTACAGCATTTGCAGCATTTATAGCATCGCCTACACCATTTGTTACAACAACGACGGTGTGTATCACGAACACAGTATCAAACAACACAGATACACACAATCATAAACATGTTTGAAACACAATCTCATCAATCAACATAGATATATGAAAAATTGTAACAACATTGTCAAACATAATGCTCCACATAAGAATAATATATGTATAACCACATAAAAGACCCAACAATGGGCCATCACACAATACTATATATATATGTCGACTACGGCTGATCAGGAGGAGCATCACTGCTCCTGGAAAGAAGGTAAGCATACTGCTCTGGTGTAAGAACCACCGACGACGATGAAGGAGGAGGCAATACAACCGCTGGAGAAGGAGGCAGTGTAACCGCTGGAGAAGGAGGCAGTATAACCGCTGGAGATGGGTGCGTCCGCGTCTCCTCTAGGGCTAGCAGTCTGGCGCTGCATTGCACCATGCAAGCCGCTATCCTAGTAACGGTCTCGTGAATGGACTCCTGCGTCCCCTGTACGTGCCGCACGTTGCGCTCGAGCTCGTCAAAGCGTACGGTGACCGACGCAGCGTCCCCTTCCGCCTGAGACCCTGGCTGCTCAGAAATCCTCCTTAGCATATTGTCGCGCAGCTCAGCAATCTAGCGGGCAATGGTACCCTCGATTCGGGATGACTCGGCCTGTGACGGCTGTGAATGCGCACTGGTAGAGGGAGCCCTGGATGCCTGCGTCGTAACAAATGCGCCATAGGACCCCGTATCATAGTACGCCCCTCTGAAGACCACCAACAACGGTCTTCCAGAGCTCGTCCTCCGACTGAGGCGGAAAGGGCTGCGATGTACCAACCCCTCCCTCTGCCGGTACACTAGCACTCGTACGCTCATTACGTAGCCTAACAAACTCTTCCTAAAAATCATTGTACATCTCTATAAATCAGTACTTACCTAAATTAGCCTAATAAACGTCTAAAGTATTTAATTATTATTAACTATATGGTTATCTGTATATTCTTCAAGTTGTGTTAAAAATTAACGAAATCTAAATTAGTACTTATATTGCTCTGAGCAGCCCAATCATCGATGAGCTTTCCGTCCCTCCGATGGGTGGCCAGGAAGACGGTCACCATGTTTGCGTCCTCACCCCTCTTTACCTGTGTGTTTGTTATATTTTATTCTTTAGTAAAATAGAAAATTATATACTCCTACTATCAATAAAATCTTATATTTTGTAATAAATTAATACCAGACGACAGAAATGCTCCGTCATAGGAATCGATCCACCATACCACTTTCCGGCCCACGTCCTAGCCGCCTTCGCCTTCTCCGATCGCTCTCTGTACCGGGGCTCCTCAAATCGAGCCCTCATCGTGGTCCACTGGTCAGGTGTGATCCAACCAGCAATCGGCTTTTCGGAGCGCTGACGAGCTTTCTGATCGTCAATTGCATCACGGATCAACTTGGCGACGACGGCAGAAAACTGCCTCTCAATCTGCTCGGCCTGGTGTGGTGGATAAAAATAAGTCATCTACAAGAATTACTAATTAAAATAATAAGTTCTAAAAAATGCTTAAAATTATATTAATCATACTAAATTAACTATCTTTAGTTACCTTGAAGTGGGCAAACCAGAATGCCTTCCTCTCTTCCGAGGCATCCGAGTAGTTGATCCACGGACCCCCATAGTTGGACCTTAGAAAGGAGCCCAACGCTCTCTGTACCGACGAGGGACGATATCTGTATACAACGATAACCGACGTATTAATGAATATATATAGATATACAGACATACATAATATATATATATATATATATATATATATATATATATATATATATATATATATATATATATATATATATATATTCATTTAACTTACTTCGTAGGATCGTCGGCCCAAATCTCCATCCTCGTCTCGTCCTGAGGTGCGCATGGAGGGTCGCTCTGGTATGGATCCGCCCGGGCGGGAGTAGGGACTACCTCCTCCACCTGCTCCCCACCCGCCATGCTGCTGTCAGCGGTAGGAAGGCTAGGGGAAGAAGTATGATCAGCAAGCCTGGAACTGCTTATCGCAGGTGTACTGCCACCCGGACCTGCGACCGTATGGTATAATGGAGTGCTCGGGTCAGACGATGGTCCGGAGCCATCCTTTGGTAACGGAGCTCTCTTTCCACCTAAGGACACGGCTCGTCCTGGCCTATCTCTGCGTCGTCCTGAGGTGCCTCCGCGTCGTCCTGCCATACTGATAATAACATTGGAGTTCATAATTTAAGATTACAGAAATATGAATACATCAAAATCACTGTTTATGATTGAAAATATAAATAAATACAATGACAGTTTAGAAATATCTGCATACATTGGAGTTCATAATTTAAGTTTTCAAAAATCTGAATACTAATAGAAATATGATCATAGTTCATAATTTAAGATTACAGAAATATGAAGACATCAAAATTACAGTT
Organism: Iris pallida; assembly: GCA_029216955.1. NCBI lineage: Eukaryota > Viridiplantae > Streptophyta > Magnoliopsida > Asparagales > Iridaceae > Iris > Iris pallida. The sequence continues at coordinate 810,527 of JANAVB010020199.1, read as the reverse complement.
TCTCAATCATCCTCTGAAAATTCATCTTCTTCGTTTGCCTCCTCCTCCTCCTCCTCATCCTCTTCCTCTTCCTCCTCCTCCTCATCGTCACTAGCATCTCCTTCGTCTTCCCCTTCGGATACTTGTACCTCTTCTACACAAGTAGATATTGAATGGAGAACTTCTGCTGAGTCGACATCAACTGTATTTGGTACAAGAGGCAGCTCGTCCTCCTGATAAGCCACTTCGTCGACGTCGTAGGTATTTCTGGCTTTAGTCTTGCATACTGCCCACCAGTCGTACCTCGTTGTTCCCCGTCTAGGATATGTTATAAAATATACGAGTTGAGCTTGACTTGCTAGGATAAATAGTTCGTATCCTTGGTATCGACGATAGCAGTTAATATCCACAAGACCATGTTTTTCAATTTTCCATCCTTGATCTTGTATGGGATCGAACCAATTAACTTTGAACAACACGATCTTGGCAGGCTCTGTGCCATAGTTGTACGTCAATTCTACGATCTCCCGTAAGACGCCATAGAAATTATTGCCTGGGGTGACATCTTTGTAGTTTGTAGATTTGATACACAAGCAACTGTTTTTTGTAGAATCAAGATCCAGAAAGCTATCTCTGATGAGAGCATTTGTTGACTTGAACTTAAACCCATTCACGCAATAACTTGGCCATATTTTGACGGCATAAATTGGTCCCTTGGCAAGAGTTCTAATAGATTCATTCTCAAGGATGACGTCCGGACGATCGACCTAAACGCGAGAAGATAAAAAATTAAGTTTAATGTTAAGTTATTTCTTGTGTAGTTGTGAATGGAGGAAGATTCTAACTAGCTTCTTACGTACATATGCAGTCAACCAAGACGGAAAATGAAGTCTTATTTCTTCTTCTACTTCTTCATCTGCAATGTATGGTCTAGTTGACCTCACCTCATCATTAAATTTGCTGAAAACCAATAAATATCGGGATATACTCGTTAAATTATAATAACGTAATCAACAAATAGATGACTTGAACGTTGAAGATTTTCACTTACCACTCTAGCTTTTCCACTTCATCCTCCTCGCAGTTGAGTAATATATATAACAGGGCAGGCTTTAGTTCCTCATCATTCAAATATCTCTTTTTCAGTTTTCCAGAAGGCTTTCCAAGAGCATTGAAGACTTTCAATAATGCATCATTATATTCTATATCTCCATCGTCGTTCCTCGGAGCTCTTGTTCTATTTGTAGCAATATGAGGCTTGAAATACATTGAACAAAAGTTTGTAATCTCCTCAAGGACATAGGCTTCACAAATAGAACCCTCGACCCGTGCCTTACTTTTCACCTTCCTCTTCAGGTGGTTTAGATGGCGTTCGAACGGGTACATCCACCGATAACCGACGGGCCCACCAACACGTGCCTCATATAAAAGATGAATTGGCAAATGCTCCATAGAGTCGAAGAATCTAGGAGGGAACACCCTCTCAAGCTTACACAATGTTACTGCAATGTCCTTCTCCTGCTTTTCAAGCTGATCGACGAGCAACTTAGTAGAACAAAGATCTCTGAAGAATATGCTAAGCTCTATCAGTGGATCCCAAACGACCTGAGGTAAGAATTCCCGAAATACAATCGGGATTAACCTCTCTATAAAAAAGTGACAGTCATGGCTCTTCATACCCTGTAGTTTGTTCTCCTTCGGGTCAACACATCTTCTCAAATTCGATACGTACCCGTCTGGAAATTTTAGGCCCTGGGTCCACCTACAAAGTTTACCTTTGTCCTCCTTATCCAGTAAGAAAATGGCCCGGGGCTGCTTATACTTCCCACTGCCTTCCTTTATCAAATGCAACTCTAGACGTCTGCATATTTCTTCTAAGTCCAACCTGGCCTTGGGATTGTCTTTCGTCTTCCCCTTTACATCCATCACAGTATTTATTATATTGTCAAATACATTCTTCTCGATATGCATGACATCCAGGTTATGTCTGAGCAGATGGTCACTCCAATATGGTAGGTCCCAGAATATACTCCTCTTCATCCAGTTGTGAGCGCGGCCAAATTATCACATTTGTACCCCGCTGTAGGCTCTTCAATAGCACTTGACAATTCTTTAACTTCTTCCCATATCGTATCCCCGGACCACCGTGGCGATGGACTGGACTTCTCTACCATGCCAGCACGAAAAGCATTCCTGTTCCTTCGATACAGATGATCCTTTGGCAGGAACTGTCGATGACAATCAAAGAAGCACGATTTTCCTCCGTGTTTCAAACGGAAAGCCTTAGTGCGATCCATGCAATACGGACATGCGAGACGACCATGGGTGCTCCAACCCGATAACATTCCATAGGCCGGAAAATCATTGATGGTCCACATCAGTGCGGCCCTCATCTGAAAGTTCTGCTTTCTGGAAACATCATATGTGGTTGCACCTACTTTTCACAACTGATTCAGCTCATCTACCAAGGACTGTAAGTACACATCGATGTTCCTCTTCGCGTTCTTCGGACCTGGAATAATAACAGTTAGGAACATGTAAGGAGTCTTCATACACATCCAAGGCGGCAAGTTGTACGGAGTAACAATCACAGGCCAACAAGAATATTGTGAGCCCGAAAGTCCAAATGGGGTAAAACCGTCGGAGGAAAGCCCCAATCTGACCTTGCACGGCTCCGAAGCAAAATCGGGATACACTCGATCAAAGTGCTTCCATGCTTCCCCGTCGGATGGATGATCCAGTACTCCATCTATTTGTTTCTGCTTGTGCCAACTCATATTATCAGCTGTCTCCTTCGCCATAAACAACCTCTGCAACCGCGGCGTCAAAGGCAAATAGTGCATCGAATCTGTTGGCTTGCGTGCACCAGAAGTCCTTGTTGTACTAGTTGCCTTGAAGCGATCGGCACCACAAAATCTGCAAGTGTTTTCATTCTTGTCGTCCTTATAGTATAACATGCATCTGTTGCGACATGCATCAATTTTTTCATACCCCATCCAGAGCGATCTCACCATTCTCTTGGATCGGTAGAAGTCTTTAGGTAACTTGCCACCCTCCGACAATATATCTTTAATTAACTCCAGGATTCGGTTGTAGCATTCTTGAGACATGTTAAAATCTGATTTTATGCCCAACAATCTTGTAATCACCTCCAACAGTGAATGGTCATCACAACCAGGATATAAAGGAGTCCTTGCATTCTCCAGCAACTCTATGAACTTTGCTGCATCGGCATTCGGTGCCTCCTCAGCTGCATATTGATTGTTCGGATTGAAACTAGGCCCCGCAGCATCGAAAACCATGTTCGTCCACCCTTGGTCGTAATCAGCATGCTCGTGGACATCTACATAAGGCTCCACATAAGGCTCCGGCTCGAAGGCTAAAGGCACAAGTTCTCCGTGTGCGGTCCACTGATAATAATTTGGCATGAAACCTCTCGAATACAAATGATATGTCACATCCACTTCCGAATGATATTTCAAGTTGCGACATCTCACACATGGACACTTAATTCTTGTACGGTCCATGTACTGAGGGAACGCCTTGGCAAACTGGAGGAACTGTTGCACACCCTGTATAAATTCATCCCGCACACCGTACATGTCATCAGGATGACGATTGTACATCCACAAACGGTTCTGCAGATAGTAATTCATATCCATTTTAAGATAATTCTGCAAAGATTGACACAGATAATAATTTATCAGGATGACGATTGTACATCCACAAACGGTTCCGCAGATAGTAATTCATATCCATTTTAAGATAATTACTGCAGAAAGTGAAGACCGACATGAACTGACGCACACAAGTGACGATTGTACGACCACAAGTTTTATGTTCTTCAACGATATATTTCACATGCTTAATTGCCAAGTGTAGGGACGAATGGCTCAGAACACAACCTAAAATTCATTCTAGCATACATTAGTGTGAATCATCTATATTCTGTACATATGGTGTAGTATATGTTCTTATTGAATATAGTATCTGAAGGATGTAACAGAACCAATAAGATGAACCCACAAAATATAATAATAAGACATTATCTACTACTAAAAGATGTAGTGATAGGTTGTCGTATCATCATTGCCGAGGGATGGAGGTCAGAGGACAGTCAACTTTATCTACGGCTACATAGTTTCTGCCTTGCCAGTCGAATGGCTGCAGGGACTATGTCTTGATCACGATGTCGTACCGTAGATTAATGCAAATTCCTTATAGCAAATATCGTACATAGATTTCTGCCTCGCCAGTCGAATGGCAGATAAAAAGGTTATATTCGATTTTTTGACAAGTGTGAGAACGGATGGCTCAGAACACAACCCAAAATTTATTCTAGCATACATTAGTGTGAATCATCTATGTTCTATACATATGGTGTAGTATATGTTCTTATCGAATCTAGTATCTGAAGGATGTAACAGAATCAGTAAGATGAACCAACAAAATGTAATACTAAGACATTATCTACTACTAAAATATGTAGTGATAGGTTGTCGTATCATCATTGCCGAGAGATGGGGGTCGGAGGACAGTAAACTTTATCTGAAAGTTCAGTTTCACTAACAGACTGACTTCAATTCAGTTAACATGACATCCTAAACACTGTTAGTCCATACCAGTTCTAACTGAGCTCAATAAACTATCAATATGAATTTCTAGCTAAACCAAACTTACATAAGTCTCAGTTTACTTGGTACTATCCTATACTATATGAGTTCTCAGGTTCATACACTCAATCAACCCCCTGTTACCAGAGTCATTCACATCCTTAGGATAGATATCAACAGTCCAATATCAGGACAGCCACTAATCAGTCCAATTGATTTCAATCTTAAAATGATTTCAGTCTTAAAATGAATCCAATTGATTTCAGCCATTCATTAGTAACTCCAATTGATCTCAGTCTTAAAATGAGTTCATTTATTAGTCCAATGTAAACCTAATTATCAGTTTACTATGTAGCTGTACATTAGTCCTTTATGAATCCATATACCAGCCATACAATCAGCTACTGTCAATAACCACAAAATTCTTAGGTTTCATAAGACTGTCTCAAATTGAGAAAAGTTCAAAACAGTACTCATATAACCCTGCAATCAAGTTACAGTTAAGGAAAATATTGATTGTTGCAACACCACAGGTCTAGCGTCAGTCACCCCATAGTAAGAGGTCCACCCTGTCTCACTTGTTTGGTGTGCAGGACAACATCATTTGGTGTGTGTGTATGAGAGAGAAAGAGAGATGAGAGAGCTACCTGAGGAGGAGGAGGAGAATGAGGAGGAGGAGGCCGGAGGAGGGAGATCGCCGGAGGAGCGCCGCGGAGGAGAAGGCCGGAGGAGGGAAATCGCCGGAGGAGCGCACGCGCAAAAAATTGGGGGGGGGGAATTTGTGAATGATCTAAAAGGAAACCCTCGCAGCCTATATGAAATATTTAGCGACGTCCGAAATGGACGTCGCTAAACGTCGCTGATATTTAATAAACGGCGACGCCGCTTAAAGTACGTCGCTACACGTCGCTACATCAGCGACGTGTACCGACGAACTTGTGACGCAAGTTCCCAGTTAACAAATTGCAGTCGCTAGACGTCGCTGTTTGTCGCTGTTGGCGACAAACAGCGACGTCTTAGTTAAACGTCGCTAAACCCCCAAAAATTAGCGACGTTCTATCTTGGAGTCGCTAAATACGTCGTTGATATGACTTATTTTGGTAGTGAGAAGAGACATAAATTATGAGTGCAACCCGATAGACCACTATCTAAGAATAAGCAAACATGACAATAAGGATCGCATGTAGAAAGAATTAGATAAAAGACGTATCATGGCATGGGAGAAGAAAAAAATAAAAATACTACTTAACATAAAATAATAATTGAATCTGTGCTAGTGTTAAGAATATAAGGGGGTACAATTATTTTCTAACTGTACAAAATTATCTAATCATGATAAGAATTTATTACGGTCGAAGGAAACCTCAAAAATGTCAAGTACAGAAAACGTGCCAAAAAGATCAAAGCTAAGATTGAAATTATCAATCGCATATAAACTCCAATTAAAGTAAAACAAGAAAATTCTTGAAGCCAAGACAAAGATCTACAACTTTCATGTTTTGAGTTTTTCAAGATTTTAGCTACAAAACAGCTCAAATAGGCAAAAATAGTAATTTGGAGTCACGTTGCGCGCAAGCACGGCGCACGGCGCACGGCGCGCAAGTTGTACTGTGCGCACGAGCAAAATTGCCCACGGCTCATGTTGCGCGGTAGAAAATCGTGCGCGGCGTGCAAGTTACGCTGCGCGTGCTGGCAAAAGTTCCCACGGCGCAAGAACGACGCACGACAAAAATGCTGCACGGCACTGTTCATCGTCCCGACAGCATCAAAAGGTGTGGGGAACCCATGAACAAGAAAATGGCATAACTTGCTCAAAATAAATCGAAATCAAGTTGTTCAAGAGCCAAAATTTGGCAGAATGAAATTTTCTACAACATGGAACCATTAGTTTTCAAAAATAACAAAGTTTATGAGATCAAAACCAAGAAAAGTAAAAAAAGTTACAAACTTAGATCTACAAAAATGTAAGCTTCAAACCGAAAACTTCAAATTCTAAAGAGGCTTAGAATCTTGAAAGGAAGAAAATAGAACAAACAAAAATAACATTGTTCAAAATTTGGCAAGATATACTTGCCTAGGTTTTGGAGGAGGAGCAAATGGAGAAGAAGGAGTAAATGAAATGAATGGAGGAGAGAGATAGAGAAGTTGGTTTTTATACAAAACCCTTCTCATCTCAACCCAACCTAAACCAACTCATGCCAAGTTGAACGAAACCAAAATAAACCAAGTCAAGGTTAAGAAAGATAAATCAAAATACGGGGCACCCGACAAATGTCAGAAATCTGTATACGTACACTGAAATACTTATAACGGAAAATGGGAGTGACAGGTATGTCATCGGTATACACTGGTATACTGGCGGTATGCCGGTCAAGGAGAAAATCTATAAGTTGGAATTTTTTTTGAAGCGTTCCGAAAATCAAAAAAATATAAAACGCAGTACAAAAATACGTATCCGTATATAAATACCGATACTGTGAGACGAGTCTCACAACTTTCCCATCCTTAGAAAAATTCCATCCTCGAAATTTCCTAAAGCTAGTCGAGCATGATAAATAAAACAAAAGTTCAAGAAAATACAACTATCACAATAAAACAAAGCATGGCATATAAGTAAATAAAGGCAACAGTAATATAATTAAATGCGTAAGCAATAAATGAAGGCAATAGTAATCTAAATAAATGCGTAAAGCAATAACACAAGCACAATCAAGAAGGACTGGAGACATATGAATAAATATGTCTTCTGAGACAGTTGAGTAGGAACCAACGTCCTCGCTGGCCTACGCTGACTCCAAAAATGGATAATGGTCAAGTCTCAAAGTAAGTCGGTACCAATGACTTAGTCTAGGACATAACTCTACCCGGGATGTATCTTCGTAGTCGAGACATGTCATAAATATAATGTACCTTGAGGTACGAAGACAGAAGAGTGGGACGATAAAATCTTATCTACTCACTGAAACCGTTGTACTCTTGATATAGATGAAATACAAGGTTGCGGACAAGAACCCAAGATATACTGCCACTACTTGGCCTGCTACTAAAAGACATATCCAAATGTCATAATTAAAAGAAGACCATGAAGATGGTACCTGAGACTCCCAAGGTATTATCTTCATGCTGATATTACAGCTGCTCCTGGTACTGTACTTTGAATCGCGCTCTGAGCTGCCTGACCCTCTGAGCTCGCGATGGTGGAGGATACTGTGCCAATGGATGAACATCTAGTATTGGCCCTAACTGCTTATCCACTTCTGGAGGTGATGACTGAGGCGACTGAATGGACTGCATTGGTACATCTGGTGTAGCTGGTCGTCTTTGAGATGTCGGATAGGGGCAAGTACTAACTGAACGATCCTCTGCTCCACAGCGGAAGCATCGTCTATTGGCCGTCCAATAAACTGATCTGTAATGCCCCAACTTCCCGCAATAGGTGCATCCTACTTGTTCTGCCTGATACTTCCGTTGGTTCCTCTGCCTTTGAGCTTGGGTTTGTTCATATTGCTGAGGTCTCTGCTGCTAGAATGTATTGGACTGTGTTGCTAAAGGCCTGTGAGCCTACTGCTGCTGAACCGGTGCTGGTGCATGCTGGTTGGAAGGCTGGAAGGATGACGATTCAGCCGGACTCCTCTAGGGACAAACTTCGATCATGTGGTTTGGTGATCTGCACGCTAAACATAGAAGGTTAGCCCTCCGACAACTAAGATGATTGTGCCCTTCCCTTCCACAGAAGGAACATACGGTTGGTAACTCCTGGTGCTGGTATGGATGTTGGTCTGCTGGTACTTGTGATAGACGTCGGGGTAAAAAGTCAGATACGGGTGAATGGTACCTCTTATGACCCTTAGTTCTGGATGTGGTCCTCCTAGCTATATGCTCCCGCTCTCGTACTTCATCTACAGTAGGCCAGGCTTGATATGTTGATTGACTGGATGACTGGTACTATCTGGCTCCATTCTATACTTCATCTGGCTGCCAGTCCTCGACCTGAAATTCTGTGGGTATTCCTTGCTCACTTCGGTCTATCAACATCTGGACACTCTGCTGGAGAACGAGATCTCGTTGTTGCTGTGACTTCATCTTTTCTTTGATGATTCCTATGAGTGCAGGTACGTCAGACTGATCTAAAACTACCTATGCTCAGAGTTCTGATTGTACTGGCACAGCTGGCTGATCGGAATTGATTGATATCACTACACTCGGGTCAACTCTCAATTATGCATATGAATGCTGAGACTGATCCTCCACAACTGGCCTAACAGAAGATTGTTGACCTGCCATCGGCAGAACCCAAACAAGATAATCGGAAGGATTAGGAACAGTGACCCTGAAAGTTAAAGGGCACAAGGATCAAATCGAGAGAACATTAAAGGTCAACGATCAAGGCAGATATCAGGTCAAATGATCAGAGATAGAGAATAATACGAAAGATATCAATAAAGGATAATTGTGACTGAGATAACTATATAAGTAACCCACACATATCTGATAAATTAGACCTGTATGGGCCACCACTAAAACCTATGTTACTCCCCAGAACCAAAATAATGGCAAGTGGGGACGGACAAGGCCAGCTACATAATGCCAAAGTACACCAGTACTCTGAAATAAGCCAACAGTCGATCCTAGGTCAAGCAATCCTAGGTATCTCAATCACAAGCAATTATATAAAGAACAAGAAGTATGATCATCAGACATACAATAGCAAAGCATCCCAAACCATATATACATGGATGATCATGAAGCTAGTAATACAAAATAGAGAACTAGTAAGAGCAATAGTCATATATGATAAGCTCTAGCTATAGTCTAGAATACGCACATCATGTTTAGGTCCGTAGGCTAAATTTCAAGAACCAAAACACGGGCTAAACACGTGCTCGGAGGCTAAACGCCACAAAAGAATAATATACATATCAAGTGGGAGAATGAAACAAGGAACCCACTCAGGTACTCTGGTGTCACGCCCCGCTCCCGGATAATCGGGTACGGGTCGATGTCATTCCCGGCCTACACTGTCGTTGACAGCGGTAGTGAGCCGTCTAGTCATATAAATACAAGAATATCTCATCACAGCATCTAATCACGGAATCTATACTAACCATCACAGCAATCCACTATATAATTATTACAATTTATACATGAATGTCCGGGTACAAAGCCGGTAAAATATAAATGATACAACAATGACATATAATCAAATACACTCAATCAACTATATACATGAAACTAGCTATCTTAGTATCAAGCGAGCTCCAATGCCAGTCATGCCAATCTAAGGATCCATCTCACCTGTAATCAACGATCCAGTCAGGAAAGGAGCAAAGTACAATGTAACTCAATAAAACTTACCATGGAAGATCAATGGAATGGTACAATGTAGCAAGTAGAACTGAACAGAGAAACAATAGAATATAATATAAATATGCACTAACTATGTGTACATGTGCAATTGGACGTTATCAACATGTGGGAACTAATATATAATCAGGCATATAAAATATGCTATCAGTCACGAATAATCAGGCATGTCTAATGACAATGCTATCAGTCACGCAATAATCAGGCATGTCTGACGACAATGCTATCAGTCACGCACGAAATGGACTCAGGCATACAGAGTATGCTATCAGGCAAGATTTGTCCAATATTAGTCCATCACATGTCTCTAGAACGTCCCCCACCCGACACAAGAAACAATGCAAGCAATCAATCGAGAACAAGTGAAATAAATGACACGATAACAAGTGTAAGTGCAATGCATGCAATGATGGTAATACTGAGTACATGTACTTGCCTTGATTTCGAGTTTTGATACTTGTCTTCTAGATCACCTAGAATTAGGAAAAATAAAGTTTTAGATAATTTCCTAAAGGTCCAAGCAATACTTAACTAATTTTAAGTAGAGTCTCTAATACCATGGTCCTCATATCATACTCAAGATCTAACTAATTAGCACCCAAATGAATATCCTGGATTATCCTCCTATAACTTATAGCCCAAATAGGACTGGCCCATTGGCTCGGCCAATACAACATCCTGCTAAATCAACTAATCCATAACTGTGCCATTTTTAAATGTAATGGAGCCAACGGTCACTAAACAGTGACCAACTCCTCACATTAGTGCACAAGAAGGCTTGTATTTCGAAATACACGGCTACTGACCTACACAACATTTCCCAGCTCACTGGCAATTCAAAATAACCTAAACTAACGGTCAAGTAATTGAACTAACCATCAGAGAACCTAACACCATTTGTATCTCTCGTGTCCCCTTACTGGTATCGTGTCTGAACCATCTTCCCGAGCCACAACAGATCTCAGTCCAGGAGAGAACAACATACCTGTGTTAAGGAATGCAACCGAGCGTGTCTCGATGGTCCGATACCGTGATTTCTGTGTCCAGAGATGATCATAGATTGGATTAGTCATTCCATCGAACGATTGGCGTGCAGAAAAAGAAAGCAGTAATATAAGTTTGATTTGAATCGGTTCAACTCCAAAATTGGAGAAATAACTCAGGAACTCATCAAAAACAAATCCACAGAAAGGAATTCACCAAACCAATCTGATCAATCAATCGAACCATTCAAATTAAAACAAATTCCGCCAATAATTGTTCAAAAGAGAATCGATTGTTCCAAAGGATTACAGCAAGAGAAGGAATGAAAATGAAGAACTTACTGATCACCAACAGAGCTCGATCTGATCCTCTTAGGAAAATGCCATGGCCGAAGTCCAAGCTCGATCCGCTGTGCTCGTGCTTGATTGATTTTTTCAAACTCTGCTCGCCATGGCCACGAGCTTGTCGTCGGCGGAAGGGAAGAACATGACGGAGAGAATCCAGCAGGGCTTCGCCGTCCCAGAAGTGATAAAGAAGAGGAAGGGTGGGGTCTTATTTATAGGCGGCCGTCGGTCAGGCGGTTGGCCGGGCACCTGACCGGCCGTTTGGCCGGCAGTGGCGGTTACGATCCAACGGTGGGGAAGAGTTGGGTTATTGGGAATCGACGGTGGAGATGAGAGAGACGGTTAGGCATTTAGGGGGAGAACCTTCTAGAGGAGGCTGGAGTCTTCTCGGCGTCGCCGTCACCGTCGTCGTCGTCGTCGTCCGTCGCCGTCGTCATCTCGCTGCTGCAGAACAGAGAGTGGAGGGAAGAATGAAAATGAATGAAGGAATGAGTGAAGTTGGTTTTTAAACCAACGGCTATGAAGGGATTAAATGGGTTACGGGTTGTGGGTTATACCCGGATCCGCGCCTAAGCTACCCGGATCCGCGCCTAAGGCTAGCAGGCCGGGCTGTTGGGCTTGGTTTGATTAAAGGAATGGGCTGAGAAAAAAATGGCTAAAAAAGAATAAAAGTGGAATAAAGAGTTAGAAAAAAACAATAATGAATCCTTATTATAATCACTCCATAAATTTAACAGAAATTTAGGAAAGTCAATTAGCCAATCTAAGTTACTAGAATATTCTCTAATAAAGAAAATAAAAAATCATTAATTATAGTTAGTAATTTATTAAGATAATTCTAAAAGTAAATTAAAATCTTAAATTAAATTCTAATAAAAATTATATAGAAATACCAAAAATTTATTATTCAGGAAAAGTGGAGTTACAAATCTACCCACCTTACAAAAATTTTGTCCTCGAAATTTCAAAGGGATCGACTAGAATTAAATGACATGAAGACCAGTCTGGCACGATTATGAAATAGGAATTTATCTGGCATGATTAGGCACGAGAATAATTAAGGAAATTTGAGGATAGTACAATAATGATCAAACCTGTTAAGGCATGATTAAAGAATATGAATTGGCACGATTTGAATAGAAGAATCTATTTAGTATGATTTAGGCATGATTTTAAAATAGTCAAAGAATTTCAAAAGCAGCGATAATGATCAACACACGATAAGAATTAGTATAGTCGTGATTAAATTTTAATTACGACTAAAGATAATGAGGATTACGATCAAGGTTAATTGGAATTAAATAGTCACGATTAGTAGAAAATCATCAAGGCATAATCAATATTTAGGCACGATCTTGAATCGAAAATTAGAAGGGTTTAGTTTGGCACGATCCGAATCAATTGACATGGTCATAGTCAAGCATATGCATGATTAGAGTATAGGCAAGATTAAGAAATGATCAAAATTAATTATGCACGAATAGAGTTGAATGTTTTAGTGACGATCAAACTCTAAGCATAATCATAAGCACGATCAACTATAAGGAATCGAATCATTGATCAAAGGAATTATTTTAGTTACGATCAAAGTCATTCAGGCACGATTAAGAAATATAACTCAGTTAGGCACGATCTACTCATAACTATTGAAATTGTCTAGGCACGATTAAATTCGAGGCATGGTTGAAAATCAAGATAAATTCAGGTAAAGTTGTCAATGGTGATAGGAGGCTAATCATGAATTTAGTCTAAAAATATTCGGAACTCATGCATATCCGGAATTACTTTACCTAAAATTCATGCCCCGCCAGTGTACACCTGGCTGCAGTGAACTCTTGGCTCTGTGACTCAAGAATGATAGGTACCGAAAATTTTCTAAACTTTACTCATGGACAAAACAACTTCAAGGAATAGAAACATAATCTCGAGAATATTCGAAACCTATACATACCTGAGATCACTTCGACTTAGAGCCCCTGCCTCGCCAGTGCACTGATGGCTGCAGTGGACCCGCAGTTTCCATGATCCAGATAAATGGCTACAGTGCGCGGCTGCCACGCCATAGTAGGATATCGAATATTCTTCAATGGTTATCCACTGGAATTCCAAAGGAGTACCTTGATAATTCAATTCAACAAGCTTTCAGATTTACTAAGGAGCTTCAATTACACTAGGAAGGACATGTAAATATCTGTTCTTGAGAATCAAGAGATTGACTATCAAAATAAAAGAGTGACTAGAAATGTATTATAGAGTTGATACACTAGTCATGGGAATGTCAATGGAATAAGTACTTAATACGGCTAAAGATACGTTGAAACTCTAAATGGGGAATGGATAGAGAAATGGTTTTACGAAAGGATAGGATAGCTAATATATATGAGCTCTATGGCTCTAAATGAAATAGTTGGGTTTGGAATGGTTAGAGAAAAATCAAATAGACTTTAAAAACCAATGGAAAATTTTGAAATGTCTGGCTAAATGGGGAGTTTTGAAACTCTGATTTAATCTCTAAGTAGCAAGAAAGTCCAGATTCTAAAGGACGTTAGAATCCGATAATGTTGTGGGAGAAGATGATCCCCAAAAGTCATGGAATTGTAATCACGACTTTTGTAGAAAAACATTATGAGACAGAAAGAGAAAATAATCAGAATTTACTATAGATAGCAAAATACACACTATCACTCAATCGGCCTATGCTGTGATGAGTTTCCTATTTCGCAGGCTTCCAATGGCACTCTAATCCTAAGTACCATTAGATAGCGACCTGCATGGGCTACCACAAAAATATGTCACGCCCCGCTCCCGGATAATCGGGTACGGGTCGATGTCATGCCCGGCCTACACTGTCGTTGACAGCGGTAGTGAGCCGTCTAGTCATATAAATACAAGAGTATCTCATCACAGCATCTAATCACAGAATCTATACTAACCATCACAGCAATCCACTATATAATTATTACAATTTATACATGAATGTCAGGGTACAAAGCCGGTAAAATATAAATGATACAACAATGACATATAATCAAATACACTCAATCAACTATATACATGAAACTAGCTATCTTAGTATCAAGCGAGCTCCAATGCCAGTCTTGCCAATCTAAGGATCCATCTCACCTGTAATCAACGATCCAGTCAGGAAAGGAGCAAAGTACAATGTAACTCAATAAAACTCACCATGGAACATCAATAGAATGGTACAATGTAGCAAGTAGAACTGAACAGAGAAACAATAGAATATAATATAAATATGCACTAACTATGTGTACATATACAATTGGACGTTATCAACATGTGGAAACTAATATATAATCTGGCATATAAAATATGCTATCAGTTACGAATAATCAGGCATGTCTAATGATAATGCTATCAGTCACGCAATAATCAGGCATGTCTGACGACAATGCTATCAGTCACGCACGAAATGGACTCAGGCATACAGAGTATGCTATCAGGCAAGATTTGTCCAATATTAGTCCATCACATGTCTCTAGAACGTCCCCCACCCGACACGAGAAACAATACAAGCAATCAATCGAGAATAAGTGAAATAAATGACACGATAACAAGTGTAAGTGCAATGCATGCAATGATGGTAATACTGAGTACATGTACTTGCCTTGATTCTGGGTTTTTATACTTGTCTTCTAGATCACCTAGAATTAGGAAAAATAAAGTTTTAGATAATTTCCTAAAGGTCCAAGCAATACTTAACTAATTTTAAGTAGAGTCTCTAATACCATGGTCATCATATCATACTCAAGATCTAACTAATTAGCACCCAAATGAATATCCTGGATTATCCTCCTATAACTTATAGCCCAAATAGGACTGGCCCATAGGCACGGCCAATACAACATCCTGCTAAATCAACTAATCCATAACTGTGCCATTTTTAAATATAATGGAGCCAACGGTCACTAAACAGTGACCAACTCCTCATATTAGTGCACAGGAAGGCTTGTATTTCGAAATACACGGCTACTGACCTACACAACATTTCCCAGCTCAATGGTAATTCAAAATAACCTAAACTAACAGTCAAGTAATTGAACTAACCATCAGAGAACCTAACACCATTTATATCTCTCGTGTCCCCTTACTGGTATCGTGTCTGAACCATCTTCTCGAGCCACAACAGATCTCAGTCCAGGAGAGAACAACATACCTGTGTTAAGGAATGCAACCGAGCGTGTTTCGATGGTCCGATATCGTGATTCCTGTGTCCAGAGCTGATCATAGATCGGATCAGTCATTCCATCGAACGGTTGGCGTGCAGGAAAAGAAAGCAGTAATATGAGTTCGATTTGAATCGGTTCAATACCAAAATTGGAGAAATAACTCAGGAACTCATCAAAAATAAATCCACAGAAAGGAATTCACCAAACCAATCTGATCAATCAATCGAACCATTCAAATTAAAACAAATTTTGCCAACAATTGTTCAAAAGAGAATCGATTGTTCCAAAGGATTACAGCAAGAGAAGGAATGAAAATGAAGAACTTACTGATCACCAACAGAGCTCGATCTGATCCTCTTAGAAAAATGCCATAGCCGAAGTCCAAGCTCGATCCGCTGTGCTCGCGCTTGACCGATTTCTTCAAACTCTGCTCGCCATGGCCACGAGCTCATCGTCGACGGAAGGGAAGAACAGGACGGGGAGAATCCAGCGGGGCTTCGCCGTCCCAGAAGTGATGAAGAAGAGGAAGGGTGGGGTCTTATTTATAGGCGGGCGTCGGTCAGGCGGTTGGCCGGGCACCTGATCGGCCGTTGGGCGGGCAGTGGCGGTTACGATCCAACGGTGGAGAAGAGTTGGGTTGTTGGAAATCGAAGGTGGAGATGAGAGAGACGGTTAGGCAGTTAGGAGGAGAACCTTCTAGAGGAGACTGGAGTCTTCTCGGCGTCGACGTCACCGTCGTCGTCGTCGTCCGTCGCCGTCGTCATCTCGCTGCTGCAGAACAGAAAGTGGAGAGAAGAATGAAAATGAATGAAGGAATGAGTGAAGTTGGTTTTAAAACCAATGGCTATGAAGGGATTAAATGGGTTACGGGTTGTGGGTTGTACCCGAATCCGCGCCTAAGATACCCGGATCCGCGCCTAAGGCTAGCAGGCCGGGCTGTTGGGCTTGGTTTGATAAAAGGAATGGGCTGAGAAAAAAATGGCTAAAAAAGAATAAAAGTAGAATAAAGAGTTAGAAAAAAAACAATAATGAATCCTTATTATAATCACTCCATAAATTTAACAGAAATTTAGGAAAGTCAATTAGCCAATCTAAGTTACTGGAATATTCTCTAATAAAGAAAATAAAAAATCATTAATGATAATTAGTAATTTATTAAGATAATTCCAAAAGTAAATTAAAATCTTAAATTAAATTCTAATAAGAATTATATAGAAATACCAAAAATTTATTATTCAGGAAAAGTGGAGTTACATCTGGTGCTCCGGATGGTCACCGTCGAATAGATGGTATGGAAGATCCTTCGGGCTCCTCTATCAAATCTGGCCAAACAAAACCAGTGGGGTCAGAACCCCAATAGCAAGTACCACAAAAAAAGCCAAACTTATGAACTAAAACCAGCAATAACTAACATATCAACGGTTAGAGATACAAATAAGTAGATGTGGATCGAACTCGTGCACTACCAATGCACTTATTCCGAGAATAGAAAAGACAATAAGTAAGGCATCATGTGACATAAAGTAATTAACATGTGACATAATGTACAGTGTAGTCATGTTAAGTAAATAGAAGTTTGAGAATATGTAAAATCAATTGATCATGTAAGCATATGAGCCAGCCGGATCATGAAAGCATGTGACTTAGCATAGGGATCACGTAAAGCTTGTGAGATAACTGAACACGTGAGCATGTGAGAATTATATAGAATGCCAATGATATGATGACTTAGAAACTATTCCGGAAGGCAAGTTACAACCCGTAAACCAAACAAGAACCAGGATTGTAACCCTTCTCCTGAACAGAACTTAGTTTCTAATCATTGTATAGCATAAGGATCATGTATGGCATGTGAGTACTGAATAGGGCAACAAATAAAAAGATGACTAAGAAACTACTCCGGAAGCCAGGTTACAACCCGTAAACCAAATAGGGACGGGGGTTGTAACCCTTCTCCTTAACAGAACTCAGCCTCCGATCATTTATCGACAAAAGCAAGACATAAACAATAATGTACTAAAATAAACATACGGACACTGCCTAGATAAAACTAGACTGGACTAGACTGAATCCATCCATTATTCATGGCCAAACAATGAGTACGGCTTGCTACTTTAACTAACTAGGGTTATCACAAGCCTAGTTACTAACAAGATGTAATGAGAAGCCCTGCAGACTATCCAGGTTATCTAGTTACAAGTTGAGAGAGTTATATTAGGTGACTTGGGGTACAACACATGACAGCCGACTGGAAATGCGTCCTATTCGTCGACAGGCTACAAGTCCAATTAAAGCGCCCATATAACGGGATCACCTGTGACGGGAAAATCTTTCTATATGAACTACTTGATCAATCTAGTCATTAACCTAGTCAGATTCAGTATGAATTCCTGACCGTGGTAACCAAAAATTCATGTCCTAAGTATGATACAGACGAGACATGTAGCTTGTTCACGCATACACAATACGTTCAACCACAGTGTCCAAAAGAGTTACATTAGAAAGGAAGGATAGTCGTCGCAATAGCAACTTGATTAAGCATGTCATGTTAGGTTTACTTGTCATGTAAAGAGTACTTGTCAGGAGTGCGCCTCAACGGGCCACTATCATGTAAAGCAAAGAAGTGACATGTAACATGAGTGCACCACAACAGGTCACTATCTAGAATAAGCAGAGAATAGACGTATAGCATAGCAGCACCACGACGGGCCACTATCTAGATTAAGCAAAGAAGAGACATGTAGCATGAGTTCACCACGACGGAACACTATCTAGATTAAGCAAAGAAAAAAAACGTGTAGCATGAGTGCACCACGACCGGCTACTATTTAGATTAAGCAAAGAAGAGACGTAAATCATAAGTACACCCCGATGGACCACTATCTAAGAATAAGCAAACATGACAATAAGGATCGCATGTAGAAAGAATTAGATAAAAGACGTATCATGGCATGGGAGAAGAAATAAATAAAAGTACTACTTGACATAAAACAATAATTGAATCTGTGCTAGTGTTAAAAATATAAGGGGGTACAATTATTCTCTAACTGTACAAAATTATCTAATCATGATAAGAATTTATTACAGTCGAAGGAAACCTCAAAAACCTCAAGTACAGAAAACATGTCAAAAAGATCAAAACTATGATTGAAATTATCAATCGCATATAAACTCCAATTAAAGTGAAATAAGAAGATTCTTGAAGAGAAGACAAAGATCTACAACTTTCATATTTTGAGTTTTTCAAGATTTTACTACAAAACAACTTAAACGGGAAAAAAAAGTCATTTGGAGTCACGTTGCGCGCAAGCATGGCACGCGGCGCGCAAGTTGCGCTGCACGCGCGAGCAAAACTGCCCCGACGCAAGTTGTGCGACAGAAAATCGTGCGCGGCACGCAACGCGCAAGTTGCACTGTGCGTGCGGGCAAAAGTGCCCACGGCGCAAGCACGAAGCGTGGCAAAAGATGTGGGGAGCCCATGAACAAAAAAGGTGTGGGGAACCCACTTTAAGTTCTAAAGAGGCATAGATTCATGAAAGAAAGATAATAGAACAAACAAAAATAACATTGTTCAAGATTTGGCAAGATGTACTTGCCTAGGTTTTGGAGGAGGAGCAAATGGAGAAGAAGGAGTAAATGAAATGAATGGAGGAGAGAGAGAGAGAGAGAAGTTAGTTTTTATACAAAACCCTTCTCATCTCAACCCGACCCAAACCAACTCATGCCAAGTTGAACCAACCAAAATAAACCAAGTCAAGATTAGACCAAGTCAAGGCTAAGAAAGACAAATCAAAATACGGGTCACATGACAAATATCAGAAATCCGTATACGTACACTGAAAATACATATAACGGAAAATGGGAGTGACAGGTATGCCGTCGGTATACACTGGTATACTGGAGGTATGCCGGTCGAGAGAATCTATAAGTTGAAAAAAAATTAAAGTGTTCTGAAAATCAAGAAAATATAAAACACAGTACAAAAATATGTATCCGTATATAAATACCGATACAGTGAGACGAGTCTCACATACATCATGATGATATTTTTTTCTAACTCATCATGCAGAAAATATTTTGACATCCATTTTGTCTAGCTTGTGTCACGACTCGCTCCCAAAATAATTCTTACAAGAGTACGTCCAACCTACATTGTGGTATCGACGGTGGTATGCTATCTATATCTATAAGCAACCAACTTATATCATAACTTCCATAAAACTATATATATCATCTAGAATATATCAAGATCTATGAAACATAAAGATTGAAAGCATATGAATGAAATCTGCGCATTCCATACTATCAGAAGGAAGAATAGAATCATGAACCTTAATCTCAATCATGAACCTTCACAGACAAAGGTGGGAGTCGTATAAGTTGCCATCGTTAGTTATCCGATCATGATTTGAGTAAAGTACAATACTAATCCATAAAGTTACACATCATAGTATATATACTAACAATATATGGAAAAAGAATCAAGTGACATGGTGACATGAATATGACAATAGAGAGCAAAAGTTATATGGTACTACATACAACATCTCTATAGACTAATATAGGAAATGATATCAGGAGCAGTAAAGATCATGTGCATAATGTGTTTTAGAATACGAGTTTTTCGCATGTGGAAGGTCTGTGATATACATTAGGTGACACATGTGGTGCATGACCGATACCATACATGAAATTTATAAAGGAGTTGGATTCTAGTAGGTAGAGTACATGATACTAATTGTATTCCCCTTCCATCTATCACAGGAAACATGTGTTGGCCCAATATGTCAACAGATTTTGATAATGACAATCATGATATACGTATGTGTATTTTGCTACTCTATTTTTGGTAGCTTGTTTGAGAGTTATAAAAGCCTATGTTTGACCTCATTAATTTCTAGTTTTTAAGTCTTAAATTTTTACCGACATACACAAAACCTCTCACGTTTATAAAAACTTTCAATTGACATTACTCATTGCGTTACAGTAAAATCGAGCTATAAATTAAGATCTTCACTTCTTAGAAGATCATAATTTCTCTGTAAGAGGTTGAATTCGACGAGTCCTTATTAAAGCTCGTATGTTTAAAGTTAGCAAGTACTTTGAATCAAAGTCGTGGTTGTAAAACTATTTTTCAATAGTAGATTGAAGCCGAAGAGAGTCACGGGTTTGGAGTGCCTCTTGGATGATACCTGAGCATTCGATTTCTGAGCATTTCTTTCTTAATTTCCATTTATTCTCCTTGATTGTGCTATAATTAGTCTTAAAACCCTATTCACCACCCCTCTCCCCTTCCCCCATCCTCACCCTGGTTGGCTACAATTGGTATCTGTGCAAGGTAGGGCTGCGCATGGGTCGGGCCGGGCCCAAATTTTGTGGAACCGGACCTAATCCGTTCTTTGACGGGGCGGGGTGGGTCAATTTTTTTTTTCTGGAACCGGACCTAACCCGTCCCGTTTGAAACGGATCCAATCCGCAACAACCCGCAGGTCCAAACGGGTCTAAAATTTGGTATGTTCAACAATTTTATATACAAAAGTAACAAAAGTATCCCTATACAAAACTGTACAAAAAACCACATGTTGTGTTATATGAAACATTAAAAAATAAAAGTCACTTTACTCAACCTGGGACTCAAAAAATCACTTTCCATTTTTCTTTATGCACTGTTACATATGGAGCTGTAGTTTACAATTACATATCCACATGTAGTGTTATATGAAACATTATAATTTTAAAATAAAATGTTTCCTCATGATATAGACTGATGGATATATACAAAAAAAAAAAAAAAAAAAAAAAAATCTTGAGCATCACAAAACTGTCAAAAAAGGCATATACAATTCATCATACAGAAAAGAATAATATTAGAGAGCCATGTTGTTTGATTTCCATGTTGCTGAAGTGAGTCCGTGACTGCCCAAACAACTTGAGCCACTCGCCTTGTTGCTGCTACAATTCTTCCATCCCGTGCTCCACACAAACATTAAAATTTTGGCATTCCCTCTTCAATATCTGCAAACCCAATACCCTAAATTCATCAAACTGACAGATAGTTAATAACAATTAACCCAACATAACCAATTCAAACCCTCATTTTTGACATTGGCTTACTTTCATCTACATGTCACCTACAGTTTGTAAAAAAAATACTAGCAAGTAGCATTTGGGACTAACACCAAGCAAGAGTAGCAAAGTGCAGAATAAAGAGGGGGAAATGAAGAGTGACAATAGCATTTGGGGCTTACTTTCTTCAGAAGAGGGGGAAAAAATACTAGCAAGTAGCATTTGGGACTTACTTTCTTTAGAAGAGTGACAAGAGTCAGACTCTTGTCTCTTTCCTTAGGGCCGGCCGAAGTGTAGAGTTTTGTAAAGAGGGAGAAATAAAATATTTTAGGTTTATATAACTTATATGGGTGGGTTTTGACTAAATTTACTATACTACCCCTACAAACGGGCCGGGACGGAGTCCCGTGTGTTTTAAAATTGTGACCCGTCCCGAATCGTTCATATCACAGGACCCGTCCCACCCTGTTTCAGTTTTGAAATTTCAGACCCGACTTGTTTGGTTGTTTTAACGGTTCAGTTCGAATTGGAACCACGGGTCCTAGACCCGTATGTCCAGCCCTAGTGCAAGGGCTCTCGTAGTGGACTCACATCCTTATAGTATATCTCATTGCAACCATCACAAATATCAATACTGGCTATGGTGAAGGACAAACCAACCGCCCCACCCTTTGTTTGATTGGACTAACTATAATTATTGGAAGACTCGCATGAGAATTTATTTGAAATCCTTAGTTTTTTTTACGTATGGAGTAGTGTTTAATTTAAAGGGAATTAGGAATAGACATTATTCTAGCTACTTTAGTTTGGATTAGAATTGATGGAATTACAATTAATTAATTAAAAATAGATTATATTATGGTTTCGATTCGGGTTTGAGTATTATTGTCATTTTGAAACTACTTGTACAAATAATAAATAACTAAATAAATATAAATATAGCGCCCCCCCCCCCCCCCCCCCCCCCCCCCCCCCCCCTTCCTCCTATGTTTCATGAAATACTCATGTTCTTCGAAAAATAATTACACTTATCACACTTCTTATTTATAAAATTTATAAATAAGAGGATGAGTGTTATAAGTTTCTATAGAAAATATAAACTATAGAAATGTTTCATGTAATTAGTTTTAGGAATAATTTATGTAACAAGTATAAAATAGGGTTCAACCTTTTCTTACTTGCATAGCATTTACAATACAACAATGCTTAGCTTAGCTTAGCTTGAGCCTTCCCCTCCCAACCCCCTCAGTTTAAATCCCAAGTAAACCCCAATTCCCACCAAAACCATGACGGCCGCGACAACATTCACCAGCAGCAGCTTCCGCTTGCCGACCCCCACCGCGGTGCCTGCAGTCCTCCCTTGCCTGCTGCTACTCTGCAGAGCGGCGGTACCGCTCCGCCGCCTCCCACTGGCCGTCTCTCCGCCCTCTGCGGCAGAGTAGTCGTCTTCCTGCGGCGCCGCCTTCGCCGCGTCGACGGTAGCTGACGCCGTGCCCGGGGCTGCACCGGGCTTCCGAGTCCGTGGCGGTGCAGGTTGGTCTTGTGGAGCAGCACGCCTCAGTGACGACTGCGAGCTAGCTAGCTTTGGCAGTATGACGTAGAGGAGCCCCTCTTCCTTGTCGAGCTTGGCCTGGATGCCCTTAGGATTGCAGTGCTTCGGGATCGTGAAGTACTTCAGGAACCGCAACCACTGGTCGCCGCCGCCGTCGGCAGGGCGCTCGCCGCTGATCTTGAAGCTACCGGAATTGCTGATCACGACTTTCAGTTGGTCCTTGTTGAATCCTGCAGGAATGCATGGACTAAATTGTTTAGTTATGCTTAATAAATGAAACTAAGGTCTTGGTTGGCAATTGTAGGGGTAGCAATTATAAAGTTTTTTTTTACTATACTGACGGTCCTATTTTGGGTAGTTTTAAGTAACGGTTTTAAGCTAGTCCAACTCATACTTATAATTCATTAACGAATGCTTCTAAAATTTTTTATAAGAATAAAATTACCTGAATGACCATATATAACAAAAGCTCTCCCGAAGTTTTGTTTCTCATTGCACGAACAAAAACAAAAAAAAGTCGTATGAATATCAACTCATGTGAACCCCAAAGCCAGAAAATAATATAAACACATAAAATAATAGAAACGCCTGAATAAAAGTAGAGATATTTTAAAAACTTAACGGAGAAAGTAGCTGTAATTTGGAAGACATAAAAGAGAAACACAGATGAGAAAAAAAAAATATTGTTGATCATTATTAGTTATAAGAGTTTTGCTATGCCTAGAAGCAAATGTTTACAACCCTCTCACAACTGCCACGTGTCGGATTTCGATTGGAGGAGGGGAGAAAGTGGTGGGGTCGGATGGAGCACATGTAGCAGGAGGTGAGAGAGGAGGTGGGAACCGGTGGGACCCATGTGTAAGAGATGAGAGAGAGATGTTGTAAGAATTTGGTAGTAGAGTTAGCATTTTTCTAGCTATAATTATATTTTTTGGTGAGCAGATAAATGGAATAAAAGAATAAAACTCCTCAAAACCTAATGATTTGAGATGTTTATAAAGGCACCCAAATTTGTATTATACCGGTTTTGAAAGATTTTTTAGCCGACCAAAACCAATACTTCAAAAAGATAACAAGCATGAATTTCTAAAATATTTCATAAAAGATCGGTTCAAAAAATATTCCAAAACCGATAAAAATACCGTTACCAAACAGACCCTAACTAAGATGAGTATATATGGGAAGCAATCATCTTGCCTGAGAGATCGACTAGTAGAGTGTCGGTTTCCTCCGCGTCTACCCACTGCGAACGAGGCTCGAAATCAATGTACGATCGATCCTCCGGTGTAGCTCCGAGCAGCAATTTCGCCATCAAACCTTTCTTTGACAATATATGAGAGAGGAGAGATTGCTTGGGCATGATCTAGTGTGTTCTATATATATAAATATACATCAGTATATAGAAGAACTCACAGTGAAACCTCATCTGGGTTTTCCTCAAATAGAGGTATTCCTTTGTAACTTGAGCATTCCTCTTGAGTGAGTACTCCCTTTGCTTGTTGGGAGGGATGTTCCTCGTGCAATATTTGCATGTTTGGTATTTTTATTTTGGTTCCTTCCTTCCTGCCATTGTACATTGCTTACTTGTTACTGTTCGTTGGCAACTGGAGTCCGGAGATGTTATATTGTCACTGCTCTGGCATGGACTCGATCTTGGGTTCGAGAGGAAGGTTTCAGGATTCCCAAACTTTTTTTTTTCCCTTCCCGTAGAATATAATGTATAGCATGTTTGAAAAACATTCCTCTCTCACAGTTTTAAATGTTCCGAAATAAAACTCATTGCATCCACTTCAGGATTTTTCTTATTACAAATGGTTGGGAGGATCAAATCACGCCGACTCCGCCTGGTGTCCGCACTGATTTTCACATAAACTACAAGCGTTGGAACATTTCAGGATTCAAACTTGTTATATTGTCTCAATTTCATAAATATATTCCAAGTATCGCACCTCCCATCCTCCATTTGGTCTTAAATCAATAAAAATCATCTTATTTTATACAACTCCCAAGGGCTGAACCACCCTTGGGCTCAGCCCAAATTTTTTTAACATTTTTTTTCATATGTTTTTATTTCTTTTTTTATACGAGTCAGTCCACCCCAATCTATCCTAGCCCACCCTAATTTAAATTTTTGGTTCCGTCCCAACTCACATTAACGAATCCATCTCATTTTAAAAAAGAAATATAGTAAATGGACCGCGCAAGGGTGACCGCACGCGTGCCGCGTCGACGTGTCACCCCCCTCCCCCCCCCCCCCCCCCCCCCCCCCTTCTCTTTTTCAGCAGCCCCCTCCAATGGAGGGACGACACATGGGCCGCGGACCAGGACTGCAGTCAAAATCCGTGGGCAACGTAGCATCACTCTGTTCTTTCCTCCTCGCCTTCCAATTAATTCAAGTAGTTGTCGAAAGTGAGGTTGCCAATGACGGTCCGAGCTACCCTGCTATCAAGTGACCGTGTGGCTGGTCATGGGCCATGGAAGAAGATCGATGCATCTTCATCTCCACCTACTCAACGAGGACGTTGTCTCCACCTACTCAACGAGGACGTTGTCCATGTCGCCGTCGCGCCAGGTCCAGCTTCCTCAAGGTGCCCTAATGGTGGTGGAACCGGTTGGACCGGACGGATCAACACGACAATGGCTTGCACCCGACTTGAGTATTTGCTAGCGAGTGAAGTAAAATCTAGTTCACGAGTTCACCAACCCGAACTTGTTTCTTTCAAGTCCGGGTTTCCGAGTTATCAAGAAAATAACTTAGTTTAATTTTTTAAGGGGAATTATTGTTGGTATAGATTTCCAACTTTGTATTTTTCAAACTGAGAATAAAATATAAATAATATAAATACTATAAATAAATAATTTAATCGAGACCGGGGCTTGAACTTGGTTCAATATCCTTAAAGTAATATTCGTCCCGCACTGGTGATTACGGTTTAATGACGATTAGTCTCACCCAGGATACAACGGTTCTTCTCCTTCGGTAGCAGCACTCCACAGGCAGGAACTGGACGAAACAATGTAGGTAGTCTCTCTCTCTTATACTTAATGTTTGATGAATAAATTGAGTGATTGAATTATTCAAACACTTGCTTTTATAGATGATAAAGAGACACAATGGAAATGACACACATTTCTAATGCATTCGTTGAATAGATTCGCTACCATATATTCGTTGTAATTGGACCCACTTATTAGAAAACAATTATTATTATTAATTAATAATTTAAGTATACATTCACTTTTCCCACAATTATAAGGAAATTCACCCGATGCTAAAATGATTATTACATTACCCTCCTAACGTTAAGTTTGTATCAAACTTCTCCGTACTGTCCAACTCAAGTAATTTATGTCAAAATGAGGTATATGATTTCTTGATGGAAAATACCCCTTCATCATTCTCAAGCATTATGCGCTCTATTCCCCTTACTCTCTATTTTGCTTCCACACTCCTTTGAAAACTAATTTTGAATGTTAAATCCTCCTTATATCTATCTAGAATTTGGGTTCAATTGTTAGACTTGAAGGAGTGCTGTTATTGTCTCATTCATTGGACATGATGTCATACAAGTCTAAAATGTACTTGTATAAGACATTGACGTGTACAATGAATAGATTACATGAAAAACAAAACTTTGATGAAGTAAAATTTCAAGCAGAGAACCGAATAACAATATAATAATGCACTGTGAGCGATATTAATCTGACTCACCCAAATCAACATACTAATCATGTGAAATCAAACGATTATATTAAATAATCTTTCTACTCTTCCTAGGGTATGTTAATAATTTATGACACTAATGTAAAGCATAATTATATCACTTTTTGAGTGACTCTTACCCACAACCAATTGTCCTCCCCTGCAAACAAATGTTATGACAGTATATAATTTATAATTTATGTCTTAGGACACTAATTTATGTATCACAAGCCCGTATTTGCATCAACATGTTAGACTTGCAAAAATAATTGTCATTAGCATGCGACGAAATTATATGATGGTCCATAGGTGACTCTCCATAATTATAAGTCAAAATGTTCAACCACATCACTCACTCTAATAGACATAACACTCCCCTAATCGTGAGGACGTACAAGTCTCAAAGTGTTTCCATCTCTCCTAAGCTTACACAATTTTAGGGTCCCAAAAATTGTTCGGGAAATTAAATCTTGTACACAAGTTGTCTAATAATTACATCACTCATTTCTTTATTCTTTTCTTATCATTCAAACGTCCCAGCCGTGAATCATAGAGCCCTAGATCTATTATTATTTTTTATATCATAATACTTGTTGTGATTTGGATAAACCCAAATATGGATGCCCTTATCCATACCCACAACAACCTCTATCCTAATCCCTCTTTATATGTTATCAATGAGAAAAGCTACGTACATTCTTCTTCTGGCTACCAATTTCTTCTCTTTCTCTTCTATTTTCACAACACGTTATCAGCACCATCTCTCAGAAAAAGGAAAGCAAAAAAATTCTTCAGAAGGGAGTCCATACCAATTTCAAAATCAAGTTCATAGATTACATGAAATATTTTTTTTAATATGGTTTTTGAGCATGATATTTGTTTTAACCAAAAATAGAAAATGATCATGCATGTGTTCTATGTCACGCCCCGCTCCCGTAGAAGCGATCGTCCTCGCTAAGGCGTGATATCGCGTGAGCCTAGATTGCGCTCACTCAAGGCAGGTTCC
This sequence comes from Iris pallida, assembly GCA_029216955.1. NCBI lineage: Eukaryota > Viridiplantae > Streptophyta > Magnoliopsida > Asparagales > Iridaceae > Iris > Iris pallida. Next base: position 782,726 of record JANAVB010020199.1, on the reverse strand, counting down.
ATAACGGTCAATTACAGGCTAAGCGACGGGGTCGTCGCACAGAAGTCCCAAGCAAAAATATTGAAGCAAAACACAAGTCATGCAAATACTCTTTTATTGATATTGAAACAAAGATTACAATATGGTACAAGGCCAAGATTACAATCACTCAAGCTCACTCTTCTCACATTACAAGTCACTATGTTCTCTCTCATCTCTCAATACAATTCGAGTAGGCCAGCGAAAGATTCGGATAGACGATGTCCATACATTATGTCCCGTATAAGTCCAGACTCTATGCGGCAGCACGCCTCAAAACGCCAAGAAACTCTATGCCTCGATGCATCCAAACGAGCTTCGCGTCGGCCAATGAGCTTCTACCTATTCCTGCACACTGTGTGGGTGTCAGTACTCAACTGTACTTGTGGTGTGAGCTCCTCGCTCACCCATACAAAACCAATACGTTCATTTACTTTGTGCAACATAATCCCTTTACGATTGTCTTTCTACTTTTGCCTTATGGTCAGTTTTAGGACATAGACTCTTGGCCTATTTTGTGTCTCTATACCATTCCGGGCCTTAACAACTTCAACTTATCAAGTCGTGTTTGCCTTTCGGCCCATACTCAGAGACACAACTACACGATAGTACCCAATTTCTATGTGACCGTGCTACAAGTCCATTGTGCCGTAAACGTGGTCGCATCATAAGACCTATTCGTGTGTCCAAATTAAGGCCGTGTCTTGCAACTCAGTATGACTTAACCATATTGCCGCCTCGTGGCCCTTGCTACTTTAATCACCAACTGACCAAATCAAGACTTGTGAACTTAGTGTCACCTATCCAACTTTGCCTTGCGGTAATTCCTGACTTAAACTCTTAACGACTCAAATCCAACTTGTGCAACTCTATGCCAACAACTTAAGACTCGATACCACATCTCGTGTCGAAGCACGGTATCTACGTTACAGCCAAATCTTAGGCCCTAAACACTGTCTTCTGATCGTGTACCTATCAACTCGACTCAATCCAAAGGCACACCTGTGGATTGCAGCCTATGTCGACCCATCTATATGAAAGGTCACTAGCATCGCAAGCTATCCGGGATGTATAGTTTGGTTAATCCGGGTCCTTTCAATACAAGTAGCTAGTCCCATTGTAAGTCCCCGCTTAACCTGTGCTATTATCCTTGCACGACTATACCATGTTTCCTCCTAGGCCGAGTCGATCCCGTGGCCCCATTGTCGCTCGAGGAACCATCTTCCTTGTCGACAAGTTGTCCATGACCATGCAAGACTCGACTCGAACTGACGTCTCACACAGTCATTCTTCTTCCAATGTTACCATCCTTTCAGGACCAAGTTCAAGACTTCTAACATTTGAGATCGCTTCCATAACCCATTGTCACGAGCAGTCTTCCTTATTGCCCTATCATTTTACTCAACTCAGGAATGCCTATTTAATAGCTCTTTTTCAAACTCTGTTTGAATCAACCGTAGCATGTGCCTTAAATTCTAAGTTCGTGACACTGTGCCTTAAGCCAACTTGTGTTCTGTGCGACACTACCGCCTAAGTCATACTTTATATGACGGGCCTTACGATTGTGAAACCACGTAATTTTGACAACTGTAAAAAACATGGGACAGTGCTTAGAATAACTTCAATAGCCTAGCATAACTTAGCCTAACTTAATCGTGCAACAACTTGATGAGCGAAGGCTGTGTCGAGCCTCGCATTGCAGGAACGTGTTGTGCCGCGTTCGACTTTGAACAACCAAGCTATTTGGGTACCTAGACTTATGCCATAAGCCGTACAATACAACTTAACCCGTGGGGCGAGCAAAGGCTATGCCAAGCCTTGGACGATGGGACCGTGTACGCTTTATCAAGCGTTTATGCAGATGACGCCCATGACTTAGGCAAATTCTTAGCTTTGTGGCGAAGACGAACTTTTTTCTCCCAAGCCACGGGACGAAGGACCGAGTGTCATTTTGAAAGCCATCGTGCATTGTTTCTAAGCCGACCGTAGGACCTTTTTCATGTGCTAACTCAATCGACCCAAGTTGGGATTATTCTCTTAGCTATGTAGATTCATCTCTTTTATTATCAAACCTACTTGTGCATTTGAAAACTTTTGTTTTATTAGTGCGAATGCCAAGCTAAGGCAAGTTCACCCAATCCACCCACCTGAGCGAGGAGTCACCTCGACTGAGCGGGTCTTCGAGCAAGCCGTTGCATGGCTAAGTTTAAACGCCATCCACATTTCGATTCCTCCAATTGACTAAGCGGGACGAGACATTATATCATACACCACTCAGAAAAAATTTCGTCCTCGAAACTAACTGAGTACTTACTTTTTGACTCATAACTTGATTCAACATCCAATGATTCTTGCACACATTCTTCCTATACGTTTCCTCAATCCGAGCCACGCTCGTGCTTATAATCAATCTTTCTTTGAAACTTACAACCGCAAAATCCTTGACATTTTATTCCTATAGTCTCACTTGAATTCAACGTATCACTTAGTTGGATCGTGTACATATTTTGGGCATCCCTAAAATATATACATTTAAACCAAGCCTCGTGATGGAGAATTCTGCCATTTCCACTCAAGCCGGATCGTGCATATATTCAAGCGTCCCTGATATATAAATGCATTTCAGCTGAGGCTCATGAGTAGTATTATCATACTCTTGAATCATTCCATTCATCAACACCAACATCCAAACTAATCAATCCTCGATATCACTCGTACCGATGCAATTCTCGCAACATGGACGTCTCTCCTAACCAATAGGCCATCTCTCCAGGCTAAAGTCAATTGTCAGTATTGGAATCACAGTTCTTGTCACGACCCGTACCCTTTTTTTTAAAAAAAATAGACACGAGACGTGTCCAAGCCAGCCTACGCTGCAGTATCGGCGGTAGAACGCTGTCACGACCATGAAGATCAAAATCACAAATAATGCTCATTCACATAAATAATTTAACTTACAATATTCACAAGTTTTACATTTGCAGAAAAATATAAACTTGTACAAATATTGAAATGACTACAACTCAGCTATCTAGCTAGTCTCTAGGTTTTTGTCTGCAAGTACACCCGTATCTCCCATGCTAGGTAAATCCACGGCTAACCTGAAAAATATTGGTTTCCAATCAGGAATGAAACGAGTACAATTCACTGAATGCAGTTCCAATATATGAAAATGACTATATAACAGGGATTAGCCTTTAGACATATGATTAATAAATAAAATGAAGAAAGACAATAAAACTGAATAATAAGAACAGAAAATGAAATGCAATAAAATACTAACCAACTGACCCACTGAAGTACCTTTGATATGTGATCGGTCTCGGAACAATTATGCGACATGGTCTACACGGTCTAAATTTACACGGTCTAAAGTTACACGGTCTACAGTTACACGGTCTATAATTAAATATTACAATAAAGAAACACTGTCTACAAAATAATAATCACGATCTACACAGTTTAAATGCAATAATAATCACGATCTACACGGTCTACAAGATATAAGTGCAATAATAAATCACTGTCTACACTGTCTACTTTGCAATAATAAATCACTGTCTACACTGTCTACAAGGTCTAAGGTCAGATCACACATCGTTGGTACTTCACCTCCCGACACAACAAGGAACAAAATCACATAAAACTGAAATCACATATCTATCGACTAAACACTGATGCATAGTAAAGATTAATACTAAAAACAAACAATAAACTGTACTCGCCTGTGGTCCTCTGCTGGTGAAACCGACAATCTGAACTACTCAATGTGCCACAATAGTCAAAACCCGTATAACAGTCCCCGGAAGCTGAAATAAACATTACCAATGTTCTCAGAATAGTCAAAATTTCTAGAATTGCCTGTCCTTAAGTCCAATTTTGGATACAGGGGCAAAACGATAATTTTGGGTCAAAACGGTATCCGCCGATGGACCCGCTTTGCACCGAAAAGCGTGCCAGAGTCAACGGACTCTAAAGTTATCAAACTACATGTCTACGGATCCAATTTTCCGATACAAATCCAACCGTATGTCCAGAGTTGGATTCCGACGGACCGTGCACAAAATCGCCCGTTGAATCGGACCGTGGGGCCCGCAAAGCGACGATCCGATCAACTGTCTCAGAATCGGACCAAACTTGGCATACAGGACCAGAAAAACGATACGGTCCTGCTGGCACAAGTTTTATCTCGATCTGATGAGCGTGCACAAACTAATTAGGAAATTTGCACAAAGGCTGATACGGTAAATTTTGACGGATATGCTTCAAATTCGTCGCGCACACGCAACCAATTTGAATTCCGTCAAAGCCCACATGACCACGAAGCCGATACACAGCTTTCGATGCTTTCGGTTTGCGGCCACATCGCCCGGATTGGCGGGACGCACGTCATATCAGAGGAATTTTCAAGTTTTCGAAAACTGTTTTTCATGGTTTTTCTTGATTTTTGAATTCGAATAACTTTGTACATACTTGATAAAATTTGAATCTACAAAATAGGTTTTAATCTCGTATATATTATCTAAAACTGTTTCAAATAGGTTTTCGAAAACTCTTAATTCCTGGCTCGAGAATTCCCTTCTAAAATGGGCGTTCGCTGCTTCCATACCCTATTTTTGGACATTTGTCCGTCAGGTTTTCGGATCGATCTTATGAGTCGATGGCTCGACTACAATATATTCTACTTGTTAGGATCTCTAGGGGGTCATATCTCCTACGCGTAGGAATTCGTAGATTGCAAAATAATCACACATAGAGGGAGAAAGTTGACCTGGAACTCGACGCACTTGTGCGCGACTGTTGCTACTGCGGTGGCTCTTCTCTGTTGCGCCCGGCGGTCCTGGCGGCGCACTGGACGGTCGCCGGCACTGTGTAGGCAGCGCGCGGGACCAGAGAGGGTCGTCCAGCCTCGAGCAAAGGTGGCGCACGCTGAGATTAGGGTTTGCGTGCGTTTCTTCTCCTCTGTTCTCTCGGCTATATACATATATATCAGCGGTTGATCGAATCAGAGGGTGGGGGAGGTCAGGCTATGCTATGCTTGGTTTGGATTGTTAGCCCATTGTGGGCTGATGGTTGCATGGGTTGGGCCGGCTGATTGGCCTGGCTTTAGGGCTGGTTTTCCTATTTTCTTTTCTATTTCCTATTTATTATACTTGTATATACACATCCACATATTTATATATACATATGCACATTTATATATCTATATTTTTATGTATATATGCACATACACTCACATATATATATATATATAATATAATATATATATATATATATATATATATATATATATATACACTCATATAATATTTATATATAAATAGACATTTATATATTTACATATATACACATCCATATACATATTATTTATTTATACGCACATGTATAAATATGTACATAAAATCCATGTCTCTATATTTTCCTATATTTATATATATCAATAAGAAATTATTATATTCCTCTTCCTATTATGTATATACATATATATATATATATATATATATATATATATATATATATATATATATATATATATATATATATATATATATATATATATATATATATATATATATATATACACTCATATAATATTATATATAAATAGACATTTATATATTTACATATATACACATCCATATACATATTATTTATTTATACGCACATGTATAAATATGTACATAAAATCCATGTCTCTATATTTTCCTATATTTATATATATCAATAAGAAATTATTATATTCCTCTTCCTATTATGTATATACATATATATATATATATATATATATATATATATATATATATATATATATATATATATATATATATATATTTACACAAATTATATATGCCCCTACATATTCCTATATATATATATATATATATATATATATATATATATATATATATATATATATATATACCTATATATGTATCTATCTGTAACTTCTCAATGAACCTAATAATAACATAATTTCTAAAGTGGGTCTTCTCACATAAAACGGTGTACACAAAATAACATTTATTTACTTATAGAAGGTAGCTGTTAACAAGCAATAAAGAAATATCATAAATTATATCTACATGAGCGTCTTTGAGCACACTACTCAACCACATGGGTTCGGGTCCAGTCTAGACTGGTTTGGTACAACCGGGTCTTCCACAAGTCAATAAACCCTAATAATAAATAATTAAATAATAAATAAAATCTTCGGTAAGGGTTAAGTCGTAACTTGGCTTGGTTTTCCTAGTTAGGACTTCACTATGGCTCGGCCTTCCCTATCAAGGCTAACACACTAGTCAAAGCGCGCCATTGCACTATCCGTGCCACGATTCCTAGTCTCCTTGTACTCCAATACTCCACTATGGTTTAAATCATCTACCGTAAAAATTAACTAAATAATTATTTATAAAAATCTAAAAATCACAATTTAATTCAAATAAATAAATAAAAATAAATTATCAAAATTTCGGAAAGAGGGGCTACAAATCTACCCACCTTAAAAATAATTTCGTCCTCGAAATTTAAGGAAAGAGTCCATCCGCTATGATAGAAGACGGTTTTCGTTAGCTATCATCTATTCTCATGGCCATTTCGTACTACGAATCCTTGAGGGTTTCTACCCACCTTCGGTCACACTACTCCCTCAAATCTCATGTCATTAAAACTTTATAATCATCCAGCTACTTGCTAAAATCTCTACCCGTAGATATCTAATGTATATGGCATCTATAATCCTCTCCCATCTATTAAGCAACCCAAAGCTTAACAAGCAACAAGTTTGCACAAGTAGCTAGGAAATATTGGTAAATTCTAATAAGCATGACCTTTTTCCGCTCTGCAATATAAAAGACAGGGAGATAAGGGAGGATAACCGAGAGCAATTTATGAAGTTTCAAGAGCGGTAGAGAGTATCCAATGTTACAGATAGAAAGGGGGTTTATGAACCACTGCCTTATTTGTTAGATTGGCTATTCTAGTCCAGTCTCTTGCAAAATCGAAGAACCCTTCGTTTCTTAGAGGGCTTGTACTCCGTGCAATACAGAAATTCCGTTCTCGAAATTAATCTAAACAAGGTTCCATAATAGAACGAAATTTGAGAAATCGAGATCGTAATCTTTCCCGTGGTTATTTAAACACACTAGCAAGGGATAAAGTGCAATACAAGTTCGTATCGCGACTTCCAGGTAGATGAAATATTTTTTACGAATGACTTCTCATTCAAAAGGGAGAGACTACATAATAGGTATGGGGACCTATTTCAAATGGTTCGGCTTTATAGTCCAAATATAGTGGTATGGGTATTACTGGGTCTCAATGGGTTCCCCAATTGGACATCAGTCGTCGGTTGGATGAACCTTGGACTTCAATCTATATTGACTGGACAAGATCACAATGATAAAACTATTTCTACTAGGTTAGGGTAACCAGGAATAAGTTTCCACCCAAGTAGTTGAGCTAGTTGGGCAGTCGGATTGGTTAAATAGGTTCTGTAAGCCCTGAAGATGCGCCTTCCGTGACTTTTGTGTTTACGTAGCAGGAGAAGACACAATTGAATGGCACACTAGTGACATGTGCGTAGTGGGCTTCTAGTCGATCACAACCATATATTGGGTCGAAAGATTCGAGTCAAAGTTGAGTCTCTAGTCGTAGTCGAAAAGTATACAGGGATTATGGTAAGGGTTATGCCTAGACCTTTTGACCTGAAAGTCGTACCATAACAATAGAGTACAAGGGGACGTGTTTGAGTGGGACATGATATACCTAGATGAAGGTGGACTCTCATAGATCTTTCATAAAAATTTGTTGGAAGGTAACCGCTGGTCTCACGCTCTGATTATTAAGGACACGGTCGGGGACACAAAATGATCCAGATGGAAAGTGGGGGTCCACGGGGCACTAACTATCATTCCAATGGAATTATTCTAATCAATCGGTAATCCTCGTATATCCCAAAATTTTAGAAGGCTTACAGTCTACATACCTTAGAAGCTAGACGTGGTTTAGAAATAATGAGGTCAGAAGAATTTCAAAGTCCGAATACTGTACCCCGACTCTTGTTGATAAAGAATAGGGCACGGCGTAACAAAATTCGGTAGATATAAGTCAAATTAAGGATCGTTTCTCAATAATTAGAAAATGAGTGTGTACAACGACACATGGTCGATAAAATAGAATGACCTACTCGTCCACAATATACGAGAGTTTTCGACGGGGTAACCGACTCTAAGGCACATTCTATGAAAGGATTTCTAACAACTGAGTTGTGAGTTTCTATTGGGGTCAAACCTGCCAAACTATTGTCACAAGGGTCTAGTTAAAGAAAGCTTCAAGCAAATAGTTAGAGGCTCACGCCATTTGGTTTCTTGAGAATAGATAGTCTCCTAGGTTGGCATTTGACTAAGGGTAGAACCCTAATCGTTCTCAGATTTCAAATGGCTTGAAAGTCCCAATAGTAGTTTGAGGGTCGTGAGGAGAACGAGTAACTCAATCACATGATTGGCCGATGGTAGCTACACTTGTGTATTGTCATGACCCGTACCCACCGTGAGGGTACGAGTACGTAATAGCGTCCAGCCTACGCCGCAGTGTCGACGGTAGAACACTGTTCTAGGTCATGAACTATAACTACATAACATGAATATACTCTCCAAAAGGAGGCCAACACAGAGGTACAACTTAATCACAATCTAAGGTAGAATGTAACACGATGGAAATAGATAAGAAATCCTCAACTGAGGTACAGTAGAATGAAATAACAGAGTCTCAACAACTACCAGTCTCAACATCTCTAAAATATACAACTCTGAAAATAAAGACAACAGCTAAACACGAAAAGAAAGAACAGTCTAAGCTATCTACACTATGCAAGGTATCATCCTGAGCAGCTGCCTGAACCTCCCCAGGGGTCCAGGTCGCGAGTGTCAACTAGGCAAGCTCCAAGTAAGGGGTGCGGGGTTCCTCATCATCCTCTGTAAAATTTTCAACAGGTCCAGTCAGGACGGGAGCGAGCACAAAACATCTCACGCAGTTCATATCAAGTTAGAAAATATAAAGCATGCAATAGAGTAAGGTACATGAAACGCTGAAAGAAGAATATATATATAAAAAATAGTAAAGATTTGATAACAGAAAATATCTATATATGATAAGTAAGAACTGTAAGCCAACTGTGATTTAGAGTACAATATGGTTATGTAAACGGTCTAGGACAATGCAATGGTAACTCCATTGTACGTGGGTGTACAATAGACATATACAATAGTTATACAATATTGTACAATAGGATTTGAGTACATAACCAATTCTACTCCCCCTCCCCAATCAATACACAAGGATCCACTCTAGTTACGTTATCTTATACAATAGTGTACAATGTTATACAATAGATGTACAATATTATACAATAGATGTACAATGTTATACAATAGTTGTACAATGTTATACAATAGTGTACAATGGTCTATCCCTGGAACTTATGTGATAATGAGAGTACAATATGCACAATAAGTATACAAGGATATGGGTATTCAATAAATATAATATGTAAGTGAAACGCACATCACAATATGTATTTAGTGAATACAAGGGGATAACATCTCAAAAGAATATCCATATAGTACCAATCCGTGATAACAATCGTGTCAGCATCAAGCACAGTAATCTAGAGCAAGAATGTAAATCCAGACAAGTATGAAACGGTCAGAGAATGTACTCGCCTCGTATCTGAATGTCTGACGTAAATGTACTGTCCGAGATGAGGTACCTGACTCCTAATTAGAGCAACACAAGTCAAGATGTATACAGGAGATGATAAATATAATCTACTATGCATCTGCATGCTGTCTAGGTCAAACTAGACTAAAGTCAACACTCGGTCAACTCTAGTCAACTAGACTAGTCAAACTAGGTCAACTAGGTCAAGTTCTAGCCCAAACAAGTATATAAAGTCTCACTAGGCCTAACCAAGCCTAGTTTAGCAATCACACACCAATCACAAGGCTATACAAGCCAATCACAAGCCATCACATTCAATATTACATATAAGAGAAAGAAAGCTAGCATGTAAAGCTATGTGTTTGTGTGAACATGGAGGTGTACATGAAAAGAGAAATCAACACTAGTTATACTACACATGGTATATAGGTTAATCATTTACATACACATTGCCTTATATTACACATGCATCAATCCATATATTTATATACCTATATATTAGAGGGAAAATGACATGCATAATAGTGTATTCATCAAGACATGTGTGTGAGTGTATTTGTGTCATCAGGAACTTGGTTTAACATCTCAGTTAGAAGAAGAAAAGGGAATCAATTCATATATTCTCAGGTTCATGGTGTATAAATGTGTGAGTGAAAAATCAGTGAAGTGACACACACTTGTGTTCAAGTGTCAAAAGAAAACAGGGAATCATTTGTGTGTGTGTCTAAAGGCATGTGAAATCATCTCAGGAACAAAGTGGCAGTGTGTGGATGTGTGGGAAACCTGTGTGACAGGAATGATTTCAGTGTACTGCCTGTGAGTAGGATTCAATAGTTAGGGAGTGTGTGTTCTCAGTAAAATTCAAGTGTTGACAATATTCTCAGGAGAGCAGTGAGCAAATGACAGTCATTACAACATGGACAATGTGACTATTAGCTAACAGTGCAAGGATTAGGGGATTTGAGTGTAATGCAACTCAGGAATGTAGCAATATAGTGTCAATATGAAATTGAATGGTGAATAGGAATAGCAAATCAGTGATTTAATTCTCAGGAAGTCTGAGAACAAAATGACTGTCCCAACCCAATTTCGTAAATCCCATTCCTGTGTCAATATCAACCCAAGTCATGAATCAATCCTCAACAGTAATCTAATACATGTGTGGGTGAATCTCACATGGCAAATTAACATCAAAAACAGGTTTAAACAGAAATCGAATTTCAGAAATTGCAAGATGAAAACGTGTATCAGTAAATATAGGGGAAACCCAAATCAAATTCAAACTACAACTAAATGATCAGTCAAATGGTTGGTAAACAAAGTGTTTTATGTGTACGTGTCCAACAGACCATAATGTGTCAAAAATATGGACACAAACGTAGACCTGTCAATGGATAGTCGAAAATTCGAATCCGATCCGATTCTGTATCCGAACTTTCGGATATTTTTCGAAATTTCGAATATCGGATTCGGATATCCAAATATTTTTCGGATATTATCCATTTTCGGATACGAATTCGGATATTAAGGTATTCGAATCCGTTAATATCCGATCCGACTTTAAATTGCAAATTTCGGATATCGAATTCGGATATCGGATTCGGATATCCAAATTTTTATATATATTATAGTATAATGTATATGTAATATATATTAATTAATAGAGAAGATTAAAGTATTTTATTCTCAACTAACTTTTACATAAAATAATTATAATATAATTTATATATAATAGTAATATATATTAACTATAATTTACAACATAAGAAGAAAGGACTCAAATTTGTAGAGAAATTGAATTTGATTTTCGGATATTCGGATAATAACTAAATTTTTAATATTTTGGATTTCGGATATTCGGATACTAGCATTCGAATTTTTTAGCTAATCGGATCGGATATTATCTGATATCCGTTAAACTAGACGGATGCGAATTCGGAGTGTCAAAAGAGATATCCGTTCGGATATCGGATCGAATTCGGATATTACAAAAAAAATTCGGATACAGATATGGATATTGTCCTGTCCGTACCGATAAGCATCCGTTGACACCCCTACACAAACGTGTCCAAATGAAAATAGGACTCAACCACAGAAACTGTGTACAGACAATGTCGTCGAGCAGTGTCGAGCCCTCGTGCTCGCGACACCAGGCACTAGAGGACACGTGCTCGTGTCAGAAGATAGGTAACCTATAGGACTACTAGGTCGGCAACCTTCCCTGTGTCCTCGTCATGTCAAGGTGAAACACGAAGCAAGTATCAGAACCCAAACTGAACTGTGCACAGACCAAAGCAAAACCCGTGCGTGGCCAAGTGCGTGTCCGATATGACACGAGAGTGTCTCCAACTTGGAGGGTGTCATGTCAGTCACGTGTCCGTGCTACATGCCAAGTATCGTGTCCGCTAGTGGCATAGACACGCCACGCTGAGCCACGAGTAGCAGGGCAGCCAACCGCGTGCGCGCGGGGGCGTGTCCACGGGTCCAGTACGACCCCGACACGACATGAGACATGTTCAGAACATTAGAAACGTGTAAGCGACATAAAAACACGAATTTCCATTCAAACACAAATCGAAAACAGAATCGAAATGCCCACTGTGGTATTTCATCGAACACCTACGACCCTACACTGATACGTGCCCGATACGGACACGTACAAGACACAAAATGGCACGAATCCTATTCCTACAGAGAGAGGACACCTAGGGCTTCCTATCCATGCAAAGAAATCGAGATTTGGTGGAGGAAATAAAAAGTTACCTATGTGTGTTCCTTCACAAGAAAAGCTCTCAAAAGTGAGATCTCCTCAAGCTAGCCAATGGCTCCAAATTGTACCAAACCTGAGAATGGCCTCCACCAACAGTAGGAGGACACTAATTAGGTTACAATGGAAGAAGTTTCAATGAAAATGGACTAATATTGAGTAAACTATGAAGAAATTTCAATGGAGAACAAACCTTTCCTTAGAAAATGAAGGGATGAATAAAGAGGAGGCACAAACTTTGAGAGAGACTTTATAGCAAGGGGGGAATCCCTAGGCTGGTCATAATTGCTAAGTTTAGGGTTTTGGGGATGAATCTAATGGCTCTCATTCCATCTAGCCTATTCAATGGCCTAAAATCTAGGTTTTCCTTCTAGCCAAGTTGCATCCTATTCATTCTAACTAATCATGACTTAACTAATCATGACTTAACCCAACTAACCAATACTAACTAGACTCAATGTGGCTCACTAGACTAGCTATGACTAATCTAGGTTAGGTCCAATCTAGGTTAGGCTAATCTAAACCACATGAAAATTAATTAAATAATATTTAAATCACACCATTCAAATAAATTATTTTAAATTCCTAATAAAATATATTAAATTCAAATAATTCAAAAATGACAAAAATACCCTCAAACTAAAAAATGATAAATGAAATACCCTAATCACGTGGCTAGGCTCTAGGGTAGACAGTCTCTACGGTTTCACTAGCAAAACACCAAAATCACAAGTCATGATTTTAAATAGTTTAAAATAATTAAAAATCACCAAAAATCATAGTATGAAATAAATATCAATAAATAATAATTATAACTACAAAATTTCAAAATTACCTTGGAAAACTGGGTGTTACATGTATACAACTACCATAGTCATGGGGGATATCTCTCTACCAATTACGAGCTTTCGTCTTTCCAAATCAGTAAAAGACAAAAACAATAAAGAGTTCAAGGAAAATGTCACTGAACACAATTACGTGATTCAAAGGCGAATGTATAATTCAAGAGGAATTGTTAATGCAATAGTGGATGAGAGTCTAGAGACACCTATATCTCAATCCACGTAGAATAATTAAGGGAGCAAATCGGGTGCACTACGGTTGATCAGACCGTGATACATCGATTCTGATTAGACAATATGTTAGTAGGCGTCCCCACTAAACATATGTCTTGAATCGAGCTCGAGAACAGAGTGAGCTTGCAAAACTAGGCTGTAATAGCAACTTTGGTCAAGATAGTCAATATACAAGTATACAAGATTTTTTTTTGAAAGAAGGCACAAGTAGTTCGAGTTTGGTGAGAATCAAAACTCACCTGGTGTTCTTGCTTATACAGTCTTCCTACTATCATCTTATCCAAGGCCTTGGTCGACTAATGGGTTATGGACCTCAAAATTCTATATTCTAGGTAAACCTATTAGCGTCAATCAATATTCTCGTCAATAGGTCACAAGGACCACGGAATGCTAGATTGGAAGACATGTTAACTTACAAAACTTCCACTAATATTGGCTTTGGATCTTATGGGTCATACATGGCATTGTCCTATCCTCTATAGTATCCTAAACTTGTAATCACGTCTGAAGTCATTTCACCGAGGATTACGCCTCGCCCGTATACTATGGCTGTGGTAAACCCTTGGTTTCGTGATTCAGATGTGACATGCTATCCGATGCTCTACCTTATATTGACACCAGTGTGACTACGGTCAAAAGAGGACCACTAGCCATAGTTTTTAATAATATTCTATAACCTATATTTCTTAAACAAATTCCAACTCTAGGGGTCGTGTCTCGCCAGTGCACTGCTGGCTGCAGTGAATCCATAGTCTCCATAATTCAAAATAGATGGCGACAGTGCACTGCTGTCCTACCATTATGAGTTAACTAACATTCCTTAAACTATGTCTGTAAAAAAAATCCATGAGCTCCTAGAGATTCAAACAAGTTGACTATGAAATAGGTAAGTATCTATCAATCACAATCCTTAAAATAAAAGATGAACATGGAGGAAATAACTGAGGACAAAGAAATACAAACATTCTAACTATTCCATGTGTATTCAAACCACAGAGGAAAACCTTTGGATCGAAACTAACTTGAGGTTCGTATGGGTATAATGTAGTGACCCGCTCCGCCCTAGCGGAACGCCGATTCAAACGGCAAGTGTAACGACTCAAGCGAGCCGTCGACTCGAAGAGTTGCATCGACTCGATGAAGTATCGATGCGAATCGATGCAAGGCTTACATTGGCCCGTCAAGATGAATCCAGACTTAGACTATCAAAGGCGCGCTCGGAGTATCGCTCGACCGATGCAAACATCGCTAAGGTGGGTGGCTCCGATGAACCCGTCTGTGCTTAGCCTAGACACATAATAATACGGACACTATCACTGAAATCGCTAGGCGATAACACCCCGCATGCTAATAAATGACTCAACGCACCTAGCTAAGGGAATAATCCCATCTTGTATGCTTGTATAGAATATGAAAAAGAACATAGAAAATACGAGAACTCTCGCACCGTGCTCCACGTTCGTGCTAAGGCACAAGCTTGCGTTCAAAAATGAAATAATGACTGGTTTACAACAATGAAACGGAAAGACTATCAACATAGTCATTCCGAGTAGAGTTTAGCAACATTGAAAGGCTATGGGACCAATGGGTCGCCAAGGCGACTCCCGCACAGGGAGTTGCAAAATGTATGAATGAATAAGTGAATGAATGAATCAACGAATATGTGAAAGAACCAATAAACGAACGAACAAGTGAAAGAAAGAAAGAAAAGAAAGAATGAATGAAAGATAAGAAAGAAAAGAATGGTTAGCGACAGGTGTGACGGGCACGTGCAATGGGGCTCGCTACCCGCGCTACACGGACGCCAACCTGGTCGATAACGTAAGAAGGCTAAGGGTTAGCCTACGGCTCAGAGACAGCCGTTAAGTTAAAAAGACAAGTTAATACGAAATGGTCGTGGACAAACGGCACGAGCGAGGGGGTGTCGTATGCTGTGATCGTGAAGAAAAAGGGATTCCGCGGCATGATCAAAATGTGAAGGACTTGTCGGTCCGGACGGAATCAAAGGAAATGGCTTACGGACGAGGCCTGAGTGCGGGCTTGGCCACCAGGGGACGTAAGGCCGGGTATTTCAAAAGACTATCAGGGTGTAC
The DNA here is from genome assembly GCA_029216955.1 of Iris pallida. NCBI lineage: Eukaryota > Viridiplantae > Streptophyta > Magnoliopsida > Asparagales > Iridaceae > Iris > Iris pallida. The sequence goes on along the minus strand of JANAVB010020199.1, from coordinate 767,055 downwards.
CAAGCCGCACGCCATGATAGGTGAGAAATTACCACAGGGGAAGACATATCCAGGATGGCTTGTGATGCCAGCGACCGATGCATATAGATTAAGTGGGCTTTGCTGGTGGCGATCCACGTGCAAGTCCTTGCATTGAAATCAAAGTAGTCTAAGTTAATCTGAACAAAGCACCTTCTGAATAAGCTTGAAATGTATCACACCAAATGATAATGAATACTTCGTACAATGAGTTAGAGAATACGCCTACGATGCGCTAGTAACTGAGGCAGGGACACGCCCTTGATATTGAATATTTTCAAGAATCATATTATGTTGTTCCATATGAATTATTGACTAACTTGGTTTACTTTGGACAGGGAAGGCCGGACGGTAAGTATGGGTAAGTCGTGCATATATTTCCATGCGACACTTGAATTTGGCAACACGGGATAGGTTATGACATATGCCATGAAATTGATCCTAAGGCAAGATTAGAAAGACAATGAATGATAGAGATGCACAAAAGTAAAATAAAACGTGTTTGGTAATGATAGCATTGTGGGCGAGCTAGCCTCCCCACCAGTGTATAACAATGTACTAATAACCCTACAGTCTACTTGCAGGATGCAGGTATCGTCGGCGGGTGCGGAGCTTCCATCGAACGTGCTAAGGCGCGGAGCTATCTCTGGAGCCTTGGAGCGTTGCAAGGAGCTGAAGCACCCTATACAGGACATAATGTATCGGAACATCGTCATGAATCATTCCATGTTGTAAGCCACTTGGCACGCCTTTTATGTTTCAGAGAGAGAGAGAGCTTGAGCGATTTGTAATATCGGCCTAGCCGCTTGTAAACTTCTTGAATATCAATAAAGAGTTCAAATTCGCTTCCACTTGTGTTCATTTACTTTCCGCTGCAAATGGGGACACTCTGTGCGACTCTGTGGCCTAGCTCAAATCGGCCGTTTCTGGACATAGCCTTGTACGGGCGCAACCTAGGCCCGTGCGGCATCACGCCTTAGCGAGGACGATCGCTCCTGCGGGAGCGGGGCGTGACATATAACAATAATCAGAATTTTATAAAAAAATAATAATTCCTAGGGCAATAGAAACTACACAGGCAATTCGACAATATATGAGGATGATATCTAAGCGGCAAAGAGAAGGATTTGTATAATTCATCAGGGTTAGATCATTGATTCTATAAAGCCCTGTCCCACCAAGTGAATAACCTATCCACATTGGATCATTTCGTCGTATCAAGAGACAATACTGTACCTATGGGGATCTGACAAACTATCAAAATTAATAACTTCTCATCCAAATTGCATGGTCTAGACTACCCATCGGTAAATTTATATAAGGGACTCCTAGTCCTAGTCATCCTCTTAAATTATATTAACCCTAACTTGTGAATGAGCATTTCCTATTCGCAGGCTCGTAATAGTACAACTAACTTAAGTACTATCACGAGTTCGCATGATTTGCGAAAACAGACCTGCATGGGCCACCACAAAAACTTGTCACGACCCGCACCCGTTTTTCTTTTTTTTTAAACGGATACGAGACATGTCCAAGCCAGCCTACGCCGCAGTGTCGGCGGTAAAACGCTGTCACGACCATGAAGATCAAAATCACAAATAATGCTCATTCACATAAATAATTTAACTTATAATATTCACAAGTTTTACATTTGCAGAAAAATATAAACTTGTACAAATATTGAAATGACTACAACTCAGCTATCTAGCTAGTCTCTAGGCTTTTGTCTGCAAGTACACCCGTATCTCCCATGCTAGGTAAATCTACGGCTAACCTAAAAAATATTGGTTTCCAGTCAGGAATGGAACGAGTACAATTCACTGAATGCAGTTCCAATATATGTAAATGACTATATAACAGGGATTAGCCTTTAGACATATGATTCATAAATAAAATAAAGTAAGACAATAAAACTGAATAATAAGAACAGAAAATAAAATACAATAAAATACTCACCAACTGACCCACTGAAGTACCTTTGATATGTGATCGGTCTCGAAACAATTATGCGATACGATCTACACGGTCTAAAGTTACACGGTCTAAAGTTACACGGTCTACAGTTACACGGTCTACAATTAAATATTACAATAAAAAAAACACTGCCTACAAAATAATAATCACGATCTACACAGTTTAAATGCAATAATAATCACGATCTACACGGTCTACAAGATATAAGTGCAATAATAAATCACTGTCTACACAGTCTACTTTGCAATAATAAATCACTGTCTACACTGTCTACACGGTCTAAGGTCAGATCACACATCGTTGGTACTTCACCTCCCGACACAACAAGGAACAAAATGACATAAAACTGAAATCACATATCTATCGACTAAACACTGATGCATAGTAAAGATCAATACTGAAAACAAACAATAAACTGTACTCGCATGTGGTCCTCTACTGGTGAAACTGAAGTCTGAACTACTCAATATGCCACAATAGTCAAAACCCGTATAACAGTCCCCGGAAGCTGAAATAAACATTACCAATATTCTCAGAATAGTCAAAATAGCTAGAATTGCTTGTCCTTAAGTCCAATTATGGATACAGGGGCTAAAAGGTAATTTTGGGTCAAAACAGTGTCCGCCGTTAGACCCGCTTTACACCGAAAAGTGTGCCAGAGTCAACGATCTCTAAAGTTGTTAAACTACATGTCTACGGATCCAGTTTTTCGATACGAACCTAACCGTATGTCCAGAGTTGGATTTTGACGGGCCGTGCACAAAATCGCCCGTTGAATCGGACCGTAGGGCCCGCAAAGCGGCGATCCGATCAACTGTCTCAGAATCGGACCAAACTTGGCATACAGGACCAGAAAAGCGATACGGTCCTGTTGGCACAAGTTTCATCTCGATCTGACGAGCATGCACAAACTAATTAGGAAATTTACACAAAGGCCGATACAGTAAATTTCGACGGATACGCATCAAATTCGTCGCGCACACGCAACCAATTTGAATTACGTCAAAGTCCACACGACCACGAAGCCGATACGCTGCTTTTGATGCTTTCGGTTTGCGACCACGTTGCCCGGATTGGCAGGACGCACGTCGTATCGGAGGAATTTTCAAGTTTTCGAAAACTATTTTTCATGGTTTTTCTTGATTTTTGAATTCGAATAACTTTGTACATACTTGATAAAATTTGACTCTACAATATAGGTTTTAATCTCGTATATATTATCTAAAACTATTTCAAATAGGTTTTTGAAAACTCTTAATTCCTGGCTCGGGAAAACCCTTCTAAAATATGGCGTTCGCTGCTTCCATACCCTGTTTTGGACATTTGTCCGTTAGGTTTTCGGATCGATCTTGTGAGTCAATGGCTCGACTACAATAGATTCTACTTGTTAGGATCTCTAGGGGGTCATATCTCCTACGCGTAGGAATTCGTAGATTGCAAAATAATCACACATGGAGGGAGAAAGTTGACCTGGAACTCGGCGCACTTGTGCGCGACTGCTGCTACTACGGTGGCTCTTCTCTGTTGCGCCCGGCGGTCCTGGCGGCGCTCTGGCTGGTCGCCGACGCTGTGCAGGCGGCGCGCGAGACCAGAGAGGGTCGTCCAACCTCGAGCAAAGGTGGCACGTGCTGAGATTAGGGTTTGCGTACGTTTCTTCTCCTCTGTTCTCTCGGCTATATACATATATATATCAGCGGTTGATCGAATCAGAGGGTGGGGGAGGTCAGGCTATGCTATGCTTGGTTTGGATTGTTTGCCCATTGTGGGCTGATGGTTGCATGGGCTGGGCCGGCTGATTGGCCTGGCTTTAGGGCTGGTTTTCCTATTTTCTTTTCTATTTCCTATTTATTATACTTGTATATACACATCCACATATTTATATATACATATACACATTTATATATCTATATTTTTATGTATACATGACATGCACTCACACATATATATATACACTCATATAATATTTATATATAAATACACATTTATATTTTTACATATATACACACATTTATATATTTACATATATACGCACATGTATAAATATGTACATAAAATCCATGTCTCTATATTTTCCTATATATATATATATATATATATATATATATATATATATATATATATATATATATATATATATATATATATATATATATATATATATATATATATATATCAATAAGAAATTATTATATTCCTCTTCCTATATATATATATATATATATATATATATATATATATATATATATATATATATATATATATATATATATATATATATATATATATATATATATATATATTTGCACAAAATATATATATGTCACTATATATATATACACAAAATATATATATACATTTATTTTATATATATATATATATATATATATATATATATACATATATATATATATATACATATATATATATATATATATATATATATATATATATATATATATATATATATAAATTATATATATATATATATATATATATATATATATATATATATATATATATATATATATATATTTTATATATATATATATATATATATATATATATATATATATATATATATATGATATATATATATATAGAGAGAGAGAGAGAGGAATATACATATATATATATATATATATATATATATATATATATATATATATATATATATATATATATATATATATATATATATATATATATATATATATATATATATATATGTATCTATCTGTAACTTCTCAATGAACCTAATAATAACATAATTTCTAAAGTGGGTCTTCTCACATAAAACGGTGTACACAAAATAACATTTATTTACTTATAGAAGGTAGCTGCTAACAAGCAATAAAGAAATATCATAAATTATATCTACATGAGCGTCTTTGAGCACACTACTCAACCGCATGGGTCCGGGTCCAGTCCAGACTGGTTTGGTACAACCGGGTCTTCCACAAGTCAATAAACCCTAATAATAAATAATTAAATAATAAATAAAATCTTCGGTAAGGGTTAAGTCGCAACTTGGCTTGGTTTTGCTAATTATGACATCACTATGGCTCGGCCTTCCCTATCAGGGCTAACACACTAGTCAAAGCGCGCCATTGCACTATCCGTGCCACGATTCCTAGTCGCCTTGTACTCCAAAACTCCACTATGGTTAAAATCATCTACCGTAAAAATTAACTAAATAATTATTTATAAAAATCTAAAAATCACCATTTAATTCAAATAAATAAATAAAAATAAATTATCAAAATTTCGGAAAGAGGGGCTACAGTTCCCAAACAATAATATCAACACTGACCCCATCCTAAGGTCAAACCAAAGTTGATAGTATAAGATTTTCTACCCATGCTCACATCACTCAAATTTCTAAACTTTGAGCATAGATTTCTCCTATTCGCACTCGTAACGTTCAATCTTGGGGTCCGAGTCATTCAGCAAAGCCATCCTACTTCAAGTTCTACTCAACCAAATCTCTTTCATATCGCTATCGTACGCCCAAATTTATAATTCGCTTAGTCTATCTCTTTGGATCCGTTCGATGTAGTCTACCTATCCATTCTTTCCAAGTCAAACACACTATGACACGATTTATCGCTAGACCATAATTTTCATTCCATATTTTCTAAGTCGTTCATCACAATTCACGCATTCGATTACAAGGTCATCTAGCTTAGCAATATGTCACGCCTCAATCTCACGCAAGTCTGATTTTCTACGATGGGCATAAAATCACCATGCACGCTCCCGCGGGATAATCGTCCTCATCGGGACGTAACTCTTATTTTAAGTCTAGACTAATTCATTCTCGATACGCATATTGGATCTACTCAATCCTCGAGTTTACTTAGTCGTCAATCACCAATCGGAACAATCCTCGAATTCACATTCGTATCAAACTACAAGTCGAAGCATACAAATTGCCACGTCCTGATTTTTCAAGTTCGATCATTCACGCGACATGAATCACCAAGTCAGCACTCACGCGGAACGATCGCCCCAAATCTGACGTAACACATGTGCGAGGCTGGAGTTGCGCTCGAACAAGACAAGATCTTTGGCGTTATGGTTATCAGCGCAACCATCAAAGACACGATCATTTTCATCCAATATTCATTTCAGTCAAAATCCTAAGTATAGCATCCGTCAGGACAACAACACTTGCACGATCGTCATTCCTCGAATTAGAGTGCTTTCGAGTTATCGCATATCGATCTTTGATATGCCTCAATACCATCGACAATATGCATAACCTGACGATCTTCTTTTGCAACGAATTTCGAGTCGCATAACTGATGCTATCATCCGAACTGGATGTACCATATTTCTTCGACATTCAAGATCAAGTTCGATCATTATCTCCCAGACTAGTTACATGATCAATTCGTCTAAAAATTAAAATCACGCGTATTCATCCGACTATCTTAAGTCATCGAGCAACATATTTCCTCAAGTCGTATCGTTCTATGCTAACTCAAATCATCGAGCAACATCTATCCCAATTTGTTATAGTCATTATTAACATTCGAATCATTCTCATGCACGCTATCATCCGATCGTGCTAACTTTTCGTATATGATTCATGTCGATCTCCTCTATCATGTCATTCGTTCGTTACACCTTACTTTTCCTCGATTCAGTTTTACCTACCCAATCTATCACGACCTGCATCCGCTTTCTGGGACGCGAGCGCGTGAGCAAGCCAGCTACGTATCAAGCGGACAACAGCCCGACTCGAATACGTAAACGTTGTCAAGAGCATGGTAAACTGCCAAATCTTGGTAAGGCAAAACTATATCTCAAATCCACAAGAGTATTATGAACACGAATAAACACTTTGGGTCGTGGTCTACAACCCACTAGCATATATGTCCGATGAGACTCCAATAGAAAATAATATGAGTCTATAAACTAGGCTAACAAGCCGGATATCTCATGATAAGGAATGAAAGCACGAGAAGACAATAAACGTAATATCAATACCTGAATCCTGCAAGAGCAGCACAATCATCTACCATCCTGCTCTGCTAACTAACTACATGTAATCGTTAAACCTGAAGAGATCATCAGGTCCTCAGGGGACATAGCAAGATACATAAAAATATGCTTATCTAACATTTTATCATGCACTAAAGTAAATAGAGGATGTAAACAGGAAAAGACCAAATTACACGAAAATACGACTATATACGACTGGGAGAACCACTACGCATAAACGAACTACTGGAGGAGAACAAGAGAACACAATGTCACGATGTCAACGGATAATCAATCGGATACTCAAACCCTCGTCCCTAGTATACACTCGCATGTTTGAACAACTACTAACCCTCGCCCCTAGTATGGACTCGCAGGTTAGCTTCAAGAATCACTCTCGCCCCTAGTGTGGACTTGCAGGTGTGGACATATAACTACTAACCCTCGCCCCTAGCGTGGACTCGTAGGTTAGCTTCAGGAATCAAAGTACAGATAATACTAACCCTCGCCCCTAGTGTGGACTTGCAGGTTGGCTTCAAGAATTCAAGGTACAACAATTCTGTTATGACTTATTCTTCCTATGACACGATACGACTCAGTCGAAGTACAGGTGATGACACGACACGACTCAGTCAAGATACACTGGAGAACAAATCCAATATGAACTACAAGCTAACTATGAACAAGGACTTTATATCTATATATATATATATATATATATATATATATATATATATATATATATATATATATATATAAAGGAAAAAGCATTTCATTTGAAAATAAAAGTGGCTCTAAACGAGCAGTACAGATGCCATGGCCCCAAAAACACAAAATGGACATGGAATGCAATGTGGGAAATATAAAAGGATTGGAAAGTTAATTTCGAAATATCAAAAAATTTCGAAATTTAAAAACTGAGTGGGCTCTCAGCCCAATGGAGCATGGGGCACACAGCCCGAAACTGCGGTCACGCTGTCCCAGGGTATATATTTATATATATATATATATATATATATATATATATATATATATATATAAAGGAAAAAGCATTTCATTTGAAAATAAAAGTGGCTCTAAACGAGCAGTACAGATGCCATGGCCCCAAAAACACAAAATGGACATGGAATGCAATGTGGGAAATATAAAAGGATTGGAAAGTTAATTTCGAAATATCAAAAAATTTCGAAATTTAAAAACTGAGTGGGCTCTCAGCCCAATGGAGCATGGGGCACACAGCCCGAAACTGCGGTCACGCTGTCCCAGGGCGCGCTTCCCGAAGAGGGGGGAGCTGGCATGCAACCCATGGGGGTGGGTGGGCACGCAGCACGAGGGCGCCTCGGGCCCCCAACCCTGGCGCGTCACCCGGAGCCGGGAGGGCTCCGGCGGAGGACCGACCCGGAGGGGCGCAGACGGGAGAAAAGCGTCAGAGAGGGTGGGCGGGGGGAGAAAAACGGAAGTGTCACGCCCCAGAACCAGAATACTGGAGTGCGGGGGAATGACTCAGCCAGCTACGTATTACGGGTAGATGAATACCGTATAATACGATCAATGTTGTCTACAAGACGAGGGGGTGCATACTACATGAAAGTCTCAATATGGTCACTTCACATCTATTGTCTCAATCATTCAAACAAGAAATAAAAATAGAGAACATATAAGATAAAGCAGTAAGGCGTCCCAAACGCTTAGTCAAAATGTTCTTTAATATCTGGCTTTACAAAACATAGCCAGATGATGTAGCAAGGCATACACAATTGTTATCAGCTGCAGCCTGACTTAGTTACAATTATGTAAAAGTAAGTACAAGACGATCCGACTAACATGTCGGTGCCAAACGGTAAAGTATAAGGTAAATAACAAAACGAGCGGTGAAGTAAGGAACCCACTCGAGTCCTCCTGCGATCATCCCTCTAGTGTTGACCATCTTGGAGGTAGAAGTAAGCTGAGTCCTCGGGAACCGGCTCTAAATCTGGCCATGCAAAACCAGAGAGGTTAGACCTCTAATAGCAAGTACCACAAGAAAGCACGACATGAGAACTAAAACCAGTAATGAAAAAATATGATAAATAGATCTCTGCTTGCTACTAGGATTCACATAACATCCCGACACTTCGAACCAACCTCCCAACCAAACAAGGACAGAAGTTGGCCCGTCATGTCCTGACATACTGATCATCTCAGTTAGGCAGCAGAGTAGGTACAGTACACAAATAAATCCGTTTAAACGGCCATTCAACTTCTACGGCTTGCTATTGTGAGTTCCAAGTTATCCTGGAAATATGCAATAAAGATTTCTCAGTTCTTACTATGTGCAAGCAAGGCTAGTTTATCCAAATCAATCAATTGCGCCAATCATGAATTAGACGAGCAGGACGCCCGTCATCAATATACAATATACAATAAATAATATAACCAGATACCGCTCCCTGCCTGTGTGGCAAATTTGCAGTATCTGTGGGGACCAGCCGGCCTGTCGGGCACTACTAGTCCCAAGAGGGCTGCCATGTAAGAACTCGGGGATCCATTCTCTCCATGCAATCATTAATTTATTTAACTTAATAGGCTCTATGTTGAGTGAAATCCCATGCCGTGGATCATGGTCATTCAAATAAGTACTTTCGTACGAGGTACGATATACGCAACTCTACAACGATACCCGTGCGGCTATGTTATAGGTCTTACATAGCGTAATGCAACAATCAAAACTAACCACGGAATAATCATGCCTTGACCATACGTACACATGCTGCGGTTTGTAGAAAATGGACAAATAAATAATTAATTAGATTGAAGCATGCATGTGTCTGTATGTCGAGGTTCGGGATTAGCCAGTCGATTGCAATAGTTCATAGTTACTATGAACGTGTCTCATTCGTTCAATTCAATAAGACGACTAGCCAGTCTTTTAGTTCCAACTAGGAACGCATGATCAATTATTAGTAAAATTACCCATCAATGTTAATTTGTACCAAGGCATGAAAGTCAACTATTATAGAGCAATAGAAACACCAAGGTTAGATTACGCCAAGGTTGGTCTATGCCCAAGTTGGGCTACGCTCAAGTCAGGCTGCGCTCAGGTCAGGCTGCGCTCAAGTCAGCGTATGCAAGACATATGCTTCCAAAAGACAGCGTATGAACTCCATACGACTCCTTACCATCCAAGTCAGCGTATGCAAGACATACGCTTCTAAAAGGCAGCGTATGAACTCCATACGACTCCTTACCATCCAAGTCAGCGTATGCAAGACATACGCTTCCAAAAGGCAGCGTATGAACTCCATACGACTCCTTACCACCCAAGTCAGCGTATGCAAGACATACGCTTCCAAAAGGCAGCGTATGAACTCCATACGACTCCTTACCATCCAAGTCAGCGTATGCAAGACATACGCTCCCAAAAGGCAGCGTATGAACTCCAAACTGCGCTGCGCTAAAGAGCGTGCACAACTCAGTGGCGCAAGCTAAAAAGCTCGCGCACGCTGCTCACTGTCTTCTCCAAAACAGCAAGAACTCCATGGTTTGAATCCAAAGCTTCAAAAGTCCATAACTTGGTCAAAACAAGTCCAAATCCAACTTTTCAAAGGTCAAAATTGGGTAGAATAAAATTTTCTACAACATGAAACCATCAAAACTTGAAAACAAAGAAGTTTGATAGATCAAAACTACCAAAATCCGAAAATGACTAATTTCTAGATCTACAAAAATTAAGACTTCGAAATGAAAAATGCCAAGTTCTAAACTCTCTTAGGATCATGAGAGGAAGATAAATGAACTATAAAAACATGGGTTCTCATGTGGAAGCAAGATGTACTTGCCTACGGTTGGTAGGTGGAGAGAGTAATGAAGAAGAAGAAGAAGAAATAATGGTGAAGGGGAGTTTATGAAGAGAGAGAAAGGGGTGGGCTTTAAATGGGAGAGGTGGTGGTAGGTGGAGGGGTTTGTTGGGTTCGGTTCATGTTGAACCAACTAAACTAAACCAAACCAAGCCGAACCCAAAGTAAGACTAAAGCAGAGAATAAAAGCAGGAAATAAAATGTAAAAATAAAATTGCAGAAAATTAATTAACATAAATTAAAGGAATTTAAATACAGGATAATATATGATAAATATCAAATAAATACATTCAAGTAGTACATGTATAAAAATACGTATTCTGGGAACGGGGAGTGACAGGAAGGAGGGAGCGGGGGCTCGACCTCCGGGCGGCGGAGGAGAGTGGGGTTCCGACGAGGCTGGGGTCCCGAGGCAGACGGAAAGCCCGAGCCCGAGGCGACAGCGGGTGATGCGGGGGGCGTCAGCGGGGGACGCAGGGAGCAGGGCGGGGGCCGGTGGGCTAAAGAAAGGGGCGGCCACAAGAGGTGGCTAAAGGAGGGGAGGGCAGATGGACGGGGATGTGAAGGTGGCCGACGTGGTGGCTACTGCAGGTCCACCGGAGGGGACGGATCCGGCTGGGGAGGAAGCCTGGGCGGAGGGGATCGAGGAGGTCCACCGTGCGGTGGCCAGAGTGCGGGAGGTCGAGCATGCGGGCCGCGGCGCGACCACCATGGCCCACGAGGGGGGGCCTCCGACGCTGGGGGGAGCACCGACGAGAAGAGAGTGAAGGCGGGGGGCGGCCCAGCGCCGTCGGAGGACGGGGAGGGCGAGCCCGCCGGCCACCGGAGAGCTAAGAAGGCGGTCGCCTCCGCAGCGGGGTGAGGCGTCAGCCACGATTGGGGAGCGTCGGAAGGTGGGGGAGCCTGGAAAGGGGGGACGCGCCCGGCGGAGCAGCGGGAGGGACGACTCGAGGACGGAGAGGCTGGGCGGGCACGCCGAGCGGAGCTACAGGCGACGATAGGCCTCGCCTAGGCCGGTTGCGTCGCTGCCGACGAGGATGACGGCGACGCCGACAGGGAAGAGGTAGGATGGGGGGTGAGTGGTGGGGGAAGCCGCTCGGCGGGCAGTCGGCGAGTGGGGGCCAGGCGGCGCCCGGCCAGCCGGGAGAGGAAGGTTAGCTGCCTAGGGGGTGAGTACGTCGAAGGGCGTGGCCGGGCCGGGAAGGCCAACTGGCCAGCCGAGCCACCAGATCCCGACCGGGGCAGGGGCCGGAGTGGCGAGGAGAGAGGCTCCCGACTGCTACCTCATCCAAGGACTATATAAAGCCCCCCTTAGAAAGCCCCCTAAAAACTCCCCCTCACTCTAATTCGTAATATTAATATTAATATTAATATTAATGTTAATATTAATATTAATGTTAATATTAATTTTAATATTAATGTTAATATTAATATTTATTTATTTATTTATATATTAATGTTAATGTTAATATTAATTTTAATGTTAATATTAATGTTAATATTAATTTTAATGTTAAGTTTAATATTAATTTAATATTTAATGTTAATATTAACATTAATATTAATATTAACATTAATATTAACATTAATATTAACATTAAATTACGGATTAGAGTAAGGAAGGTTTTTAGGGGGTTTTGTAAGGGGGGCTTTTGATCCGCTTTCTATATATATATATATATATATATATATATATATATATATATACACTAGCATACATGATGTATAAATCACATGTCAATAATCAACTAGTAAAACTAGATAATAATAGGAATATGCATGTAAATAAACTATATAGGGAGGCAAGGTATACTTGCCTGGTGGAAGTACGCGGAACCAACAATATCTCGTCAATCGACGAGTCACAAGAGTCAACTCTCACAATAGTCTCCCGAGGCTGAAACAAATATTACCAACGTGTTCAGATTAGTCAAATTAGCTAGGATTGTCTGTCCTTAAGTCCAATTCTAGACACAGGTATATATATATATTAAATATATTATATATATATATATATATATATATATATATATATATATATATATATATATATATATATATATACACTAGCATACATGATGTATAAATCACATGTCAATAATCAACTAGTAAAACTAGATAATAATAGGAATATGCATGTAAATAAACTATATAGGGAGGCAAGGTATACTTGCTTGGTGGAAGTACGCGGAACCAACAATATCTCGTTAATCGACGAGTCACAAGAGTCAACTCTCACAATTGTCTCCCGAGGCTGAAACAAATATTACCAACGTGTTCGGGTTAGTCAAATTAGCTAGGATCGTCTGTCCTTAAGTCCAATTCTAGACACAGGAGCAAAACGGTAATTTCGTGTCAAAATAGTGTCCGCCGTTGGACCCGCTTTGCACCGAAAAGCGTGCTAGAGTCTATGGTCTCTAAAGTCGTCAAACTACATGTCTATAGATTCATTTTGACGGGACAAACCCAACGGTTTGTCTAAAGAATTAAATCTAATTAACTAGTCCAATTGTTAAATACTCATTATGATTACTTTTAAGTAAGATGGGATAAATAAGGGTCCGTTTGGTAAACCGTATTTGGAGGTGGATTTTATGGATTTGGAGTTGAATTCGTGGAATTCCATGTTTGGTTGGAGATGGATTTAGATATGGAAAGTATAACCAAATCCAAAATTTGGAAAGTTGGATTTTGGAGAAAAAAATAGTCATTTTTTAATAATTTAGTTGTTATATTAAATATTTAGTAAAAACTAATTAATAATTAATAGTTAATAAATAAGTTAATAATTCGTTATGTTTTACATATAATTTTTTTACAATTATTATTTTCAAAAATATTTAATTTATAATTAATAGAAATTAGTCATTAATATTGTTTAAATTTTTTTTTATAACTAATAGTTAGTTATCATAATTATAATCTAAATTAATGATTTGTAATTTAATTAATATTAGTTATCATAATTATAATCTAAATTAATAATTTACAGTTATAATTTATAATTTATAATTTAATTTTTTATAATAATCTTAATGAATAATTTACAATTTAATTAATCATAACTATAATCATAATTATAATCATTTACTAATCATAACTATAATCTTAATTAATATTCAATTATAATCATAATAAAATATTTATTAGTCTTATTATAATCTTAATTAATAGTTCATTAATTACTATTTATAATAATCTTAATTATTAATATTTTAATCACAACTATAATCATATTTAATAATTTATAATTTAATAATCTTTCATTATAATCTTAGCTTATTATAATCTTAATTAATAATTGAATAATATATTAATCATAATTATAATCTTAATTAATAAATTATTAATTTATTAATTATAATTATAATCTTGATTAATAATTTAGTAATTTATAATTTTATTTTAATATTTTATAACAATCTTATTTAATAATTTATACATTTATTAATCATAATTATAATAATTTATTAATGATAATTATTATAAACTTTAATATAATCATAGTCTTATTATAATCTTAATTAATAATTGTTTAATTTGTTAATCATAAATATAATCTTAATTAATAATTTATCAATTATAATTATAATATTGATTATAATAATATATTTATCATAACTATAATTTTAAATAATTTAGAAATAAATACTTAATTATAATATTAATTAATAATTTGTTTGTCTTAATTATAATCTTAATTATAAATTATTAGTTACTATTTTGTTATAATCTTAATTAATAATATATTAATCATAGTTTTCATCGGTATTAATAATTATTATTTAATAATTAATATATTATTTAAATTTAAATTAATAATTTATTATTAGCATATAATCATCATTATAACCTTAATTAATAATTTGTTAATCATAAATAATTTTATAATTATAATAATAATTTAATTATTAATCATAACTATAATTATAATAATAGTAATTAATTAATTAATTATTATTTCATGAAATAGTATTTTTATTATCATAATTGTTAATCATAAGTCTAGTTTACCAAATTCTATGTTTGGTTAGAGTTGGATTTTGCTTTGGATTTGGATTTGGAAATCCATGATTTGAATTTGGATTTGACTTTTGGATTTCCAAATCCAAATCTAAAACAAAATTTATTTTACCAAACAAGCCCTAAGAGTAAAGGTGGGCTTATATGTAAAATTTCACAACCATATATTTTTGTTCACGTGAAGAGCTGAATGCAACTAAAGCTAACAACTTTAAAAAGAAAGAAAGATTCTCTTTCCATTTACCAATGACATTCTTCTAAAAAGCATACTACACTCCAAAATTGTGAGCTTGCAACTTTATATGCATAAGGCTTAATTGCACTTTGATACCCTCAACTATTTTAATTTTTTAACTTAATACCCTAATTTTTTTACTCAACAACTCGATACCCTCAACTATTTTATTTTTTCAACTTAATACCTAAAACACAAAAAATTCGAAAATGCCCCTGGCTTTCTCTCTCCCATGCAACCCCCCTCCCCCCCCCTCCCTCTCCGACGACCACCTCCCCCCCCTCCCTCTCCGGCGATGGTGGAGTCGGGAAAGGGGAGGAGGGCAGCGAGAGAGGGAGGGGGGAGGGGGTGCGGGTTGCCGGAGGGTGCAGGCGGGGCGGCGGAGGGGGAGGGTGCAGGCGAGGCGGGGCGGGGGGAGGGGGGGGGGGGGGCGGAGGGGAGAGGGGTGGGGGGGGGGGGGGGGGGGGCTGGAGTAGAAGGGGGGGGGGGGGGGGGGGGTAATTGGTAGTTTTAAAATTTTGGTAAGGACATTATTGTCCAAAAAATTATCTAGGTATTAAGTTGTTACAAAAAAAAGTTTAGCGTATCAACTTGAAAAAGCGTAATAGTTGAGGGTATCAAGTAACAATTAAGCCTATGCATAATGCTTCCTGTTCTTCTTTCACGTGAATAGCACTATGTATTAGAAAATTTATAACACTTCTCTACTACAATTTCGTATACGTGAACAGTGGTCATTTGAAAAGCATCTTTGAATTGTAATTAATTATTTTCTTTAGGTTTAGTTTGTAACTACTATTTAGTTAAGGGTCTAAGGTGGAAACATACCTTGGTAACTTCCAAGTTTGTTTCTGCTGCAACCAACAAACAACATGAACTGGACCTAATGAAACGTCGTCGAGGACCTCATGCTGATACTTAAAGGAGAACGTGGGTACTGTGCCGACATTGATCCCTTCTTCTTGCGGCGGGGACATCAGATGGACTTGTCGAAGAGCTCGTTCAAGACCTTCCGGGTGGAGGACGTTCGCACGAGGCTCGATCGACAGTCATGCACTGTGAAGGAGGCGGCTTGCTCTGGCTCAGGTCGATGCTACCCGACACATCGGTGCGGAAGCATACTGCACATCGTTGGTGAGGTGGGTATTCAGTCGACCCGAGGTTGATTCGTGCTTACGCTCATGCGGGTCGAGGAAGGACGACAATCGGATCCTCACAATGGTCGACCCATGGTTGAGCCCTATGGAAATGAGGGTGTTGTCTTGATCGACTGGGTTCAGCCGATGGAAAGGGCCACGACGTGGAGGATGGTCACCATGGTCAAGCATACTAGCGCAGGGAAGGGTATGGCTCGGTCATGCTATCTTGGCAACTTGGGCGGTGAGCGGTGCGGATAGTTTCACAACCCGTACCCGCTTTTCGGATGCGAGCTCGTGAGCAAGCCAGCTACGTATCGAACGGACTCCAGCCCGACTCGAATACGTAAACGCTGTCAAGGCTATGGTATACTGCCAAATTATGGCAAACAAACCTATATCTCAATCTACAATAAGTATATGAAACATGAATGAACACTATGGGTCGTGGTCTGCAGCCCACTAGCATATATATCCGATAAGACTGCAAGGAAAATAACAAGAGTCTAAAACTGAATCAAGAAACAGGATATCTCATGATAAGGTATGAAAAAGCACGAAAGGATAACCATGTAATATCACTGACAAAATACCTAAAGCATGCATCGCAATCATCTACCATCCCGCTCTGCTAACTAACTCCATGCAGTCGCTAAAACCTGAAGAGATCATCAGGTCCTCAGAGGACATAGCAAGATACATAATATACATGCCTATCTAACAGTTTTATCATGCGCAAAAGGATAAACAAGAAAATAGGAACACGACAAATGACCACGAACACGAATACGAACATGAACATGAACACGAATACGAACACGAACATGAACACGAACACGAACACGAATACACGAACACTAGAACTACTACGCATAAATGAACTGCCGGATGAACGAATATACGAGATCAATAGAAGAACCAAACCCTCATCCCGAGTGTGGACTCACGGGTTTGAACTAAGCACTAACCCTCGTCCCGAGTGTGGACTCTCTGGTTAGCTCACGGCAGGACACCCTCGTCCCGTGTGTGGACTCTCTGGTGTAATTGGTCAACCCTCGTCCCGAGTGTGGACTCTCTGGTGCCAAGGATCACGACAAACACCCTCGTCCCGAGTGTGGAATTTCTGGTGCACCAAACAACCCTCGTCCCGAGTGTGGACTCTCTGGTTGTGCAAAATGATAATCAAGGCTATGGTAGTTCACTACACGCACTCGTTCTATGACACGACTCAAGCAAGGTACTGATAAGAACTCCAAGCATGAAACACGAGGCCAAACATGAACACGGCTATAAACAATAAAAACAACTCCACAAAAAAAACACGAAAAGCACATGTCCATAAATAATCAAATCACTGAAAAACGAAAGAAAATGCATGTAAGTAAAACTGTAGAGGAAGGCAAGGTATACTTGCCTGGAGGTTGCACGCAGATCCAACAAAATATAGTCAACTGGTAAGCCGATAAGTCTAAATCATCATAACTGTCTCTGAAAGCTGAAACAGACATTGTCAACATTCTCAGAATAGTCAAATTAGCTAGAATTGCCTGTCCTTAAGTCCAATTCTGGACACAGGGACAAAATGGTAATTTTGGACCAAAACGGTGTCCGCCGTTGGACCCGCTTTGCACCGAAAAGCGTGCCAGAGTCAATGGTCTCTAAAGTTGTCAAACTACATGTCTACGGATTATTTTTGACGATACAAACCCAATGGTATGTTTAATTTTGGATTCCGGTGGGCCGTGCACAAAATCGCCCATTGAATTGGATCGTGGGGCCCGCGAAACGGCGATCCAATCAACTGTCTTAGAATCGGACCAAACTTGGCATACAGGACCAGAAAAATGATACGGTCCTGTTGGAGCAAGTTTTGTCTCGATCTGACGAATGTGCACGAAGTAATTGGGAAATTTGCACAGAGACCGATACGGTGAATTTCGACGGATACGCATCAAATTCGTCGCGCACACGCGACCAATTTGAATTCCGTCAAAGTCCACACGACCACAAAGCCGTTACGCACCTTTCGATGCTTTCGGTTCGCGACCAAGTCGCCCGGTTTGGCGGGACGCACGTGGTATCGGAGTGATTTTGATATTTTTAAAACAGTTTAGATAGGTTTTTCGTGAAATTCACGCTGTTATATCTTGCTGTAAAATAATTCAAATCAAAAAGCGTAAATTGTGTTCTAGTGTCCTACAGGTTGTCTAAAATACTATTTAATTAGAATTTCCAGATTCATGATATATTGGTCACAAATCGTCGAGGAACAGGGACTTCAGATTTCATGAATCTGTCATTGCTTCGAGGATTTTTCGAGAACTTCCAAGAATTTTTACAAACTGTGCAAGCCAATCTAAAATAGTCTATTTGAAGGGATGGGTAGATGGTCAACTAGGCTATCATTAGAATTTAGGGTCGAAAAATCGTTGGGAGATGAGGGAGAAACTTACCTCGAAAATTGCCCAGTTGCTGCCATTGTTGTTATTTCTGCTGTGCTCGCGTTTTGTTTTGCCGTTGCTTGGCCGCGCGTCTGCCGGCCGGCGGTGGCCCAGGGCGGCGCTGCGGTGGCGCACGACCGTCTGGATGTCGAGGGTGGGGGTTTTCTGTTGGGATTAGGGTTTCAATAGGGTTCGAGTACTCAATCTTTCCGCTCGGCTCTCTCCCTTTCTATACAATTATAACCGCTGCTGTGATATGGGGATCGGCTGCTTTGGATCGGGTCTGAGGGTTTTTTGGTAACTCGCGAGATATTGTATTTGCAATATCTCGTGAGTTATGGTTTTTCTTTTTCTTTTTCTCTTTTTTTCTATTTCTTTTTTCCTATTTCTATTTTTTTTCCTATTTCTATTTGCATATATATATATATATATATATATATATATATATATATATATATATACATATATACGGGTATTTATATACATATACGTATATACGAGTATTTATATACATATGCATATATACGAATATTTATATATATACGTATATATATTCACACCCCTACAACCAAATAATATCTATACACACACACACACACACACACACACACACACACACATATATATATATATATATATATATATATATATATATATATATATATATACACGTCAATAATCATATCTATATATGTATAGATCTACTACACACAATAAAATATCCATAAAAACTTAATATCATCTATCCAAATTATTTAATATATTTAAACACATCTGGATATATATATATATATATATATATATATATATATATATATATATATATATATATATATATATATATTGGGTCTACAATAAATTGAATCAATAACTTCTAAATAGAGTGAACATATATATTTATTTAATCTCCAAAAATAACTCTAATGATAATAAAATAATAAATTTGCTCAATGGTGGTTTTGATGAACCCATACCACACTTCCAATTTCGGGTCCAGAACAATTTGTACAAATGTTGCAAAATATTATTTAATAACAAATACCAATATTTGCACAAATAGTTAAGTGATTAGAAGTTGTACAGGAAATTCTAAAATAGTTTAGAGAATATTTGTACATACATAAAATATGCCTATATGGCCACATTTGGTCTCACTACATACCTACAAAGGCTTGGATTCGACTTGGGCCCAATCTGGACAGGTTCGGTAAACCGGGCTCCCTAAAACTCAATAATATAATTAAATAATAAATAAAATCTTCGGTACGGGTTAAGTCGCAACTTGGCCTGGTTTTCCTAGTTAGGACACTCATATGGCTTTGTATTCCCCTACCATGGCTAAACACTAATCAAAGCACGCTACTGCACTATCCGTGCCATGATTCCTAGCCGTCTGATACTTCCAAACTCAACCATGGCTAAAGTCATCTACCGTAATAATTAACTAAATAATTATTTATAAAATCTAAAAATCACCACTTAAAACAATTAATAAAAATATTTCAAAAAAAATCCGAGAAGGGAGGCTACAAATCTACCCGCCTTAAAAATAATTTCGTCCTCGAAATTCTAATTCATAACTATTCCCTAAAATTCAAAGTCAACTATTACCTTAATCTCCTCAGTTTAATTCTTCAAAATATTTTATAGCCTTCTCTAGTCGTTTATAATCCCGAATACTTGAGGACTTCTACCCACCTTTGGTCATACTACTCCTCAAAATACGGTCACTATAATCTTGTAATCTTCTAACTAGTTGCTAACAATTCTACCAACAGATATCTAGGGCGGATGGTACCTATAATACCTCATATCTATAAGCAACCAATATCCAATAGTCAAGCAATATTATACTATAACTTAAGAACTTTTGATAATTCTAGACAGCACGATCGTTCGTCACCTCGAAATAAAAGGGGCGAGAATCAATGGTACGGAAAGCAAGAAAGTATAATCGAGAAAAAATATGAGATTTCAAAGATGGTAGAGAAATTTCTAGAGAATTTTCAAGGCAGAGCGGATTGAGATTTCTAAATTTAGTCAGATGCGCAGGCTCGTACCAGTATAGTTACGTAACCGGTATGATATGCTCTGATCTGCATGGGCCACCAAAAAAACTTATCACATCCCGCACCCGTTTTTTGGATGCGAGCTCGTGAGCAAGACAGCTACGTATCGAATGGACTCCATCCCGAATCGAATACGTAAACGCTGTCAAGGCTATGGTATACTGCCAAATCATGGCAAACAAATCTATATCTCAATCCACAATAAGCATATGAAACATGAATGAACACTATGGGTCGTGGTCTACAGCCCACTAGAATATATATCCGATAAGACTCCAAGGAAAATAACAAGAGTCTAAAACTGAATCAAGAAACATGATATCTCATGATAAGGTATGAAAAAGCACGAAAGGATAACCATGTAATATCACTGACAAAATGCCTGAAGCATGCATCGCAATCATCTACCATCCCGCTTTGCTAACTAACTCCATGCAGTCGCTAAACCTGAAGAGATCATCAGGTCCTCAGAGGACATAGCAAGATACATAATATACATGCCTATCTAACAGTTTTATCATGCGCAAAAGGATAAACAAGAAAACAGGAACACGACAAATGACCACGAACACGAATACAAACATGAACATGAACACGAATACGAACACGAACATGAACACGAACACGAATACACGAACACTAAAACTACTACGCATAAATGAACTGCCGGATGAACAAATACACGAGATCAATGGAAGAACCAAACCCTCATCCCGAGTGTCGACTCACGGATTTGAACTAAGCACTAACCCTCGTCCCGAGTGTGGACTCTCTGGTTAGCTCACGGCAAGACACCCTCGTCCCGTGTGTGGACTCTTTGGTGTAATTGGTCACGACAAACACCCTCGTCCCGAGTGTGGACTCTCTGGTGCCATTGATCACGACAAACACCCTCGTCCCGAGTGTGGACTCTCTGGTGCACCAAACAACCCTCGTCCCGAGTGTGGACTCTCTGGTTGTGCAAAACGATAATCAAGGCTATGGCAGTGTAAAACCCCTAAATTTCTACTGATTTTTTATTTATTTTGGTACTGATTTAAAATTTGGTATTGTACGCCGCGTAGTCGTATTGTACATCGCGCGAGAAATTTTCATCTTTTTGAATTTGCTCGACGAGTGCGAATATGTGCGAGCGTACATATTTTTGAAAAAAATATATTTTCTATATTTTTATGGTTTCAAAATAATATACAATAATTTTGTTATCGTTTCAAAAATTTTCAGGTTTGTTATTTGTTTATAAAACCTTTCATTTACACAGTTATAAATAATAAATAAATTTTCCTATAAAATGGTGTATTATAAAAGTATATTTATATAAATATTATTTGGACATACATATATAATTAGTAATTATTTATTAGTTTATTTTTAAATAATAATGAATTTTCAAAATTAATAATATTAGTATTTTAGAAAATATATTTTGAAATTATTGTGGCATTTAAATTTTGATTTAAATTTATGGATTTATTTAAATAGATAAATATTTGCAATTGATTTATCCCATTTGATTTTTTTTTGACAAAAAATTAATTTAATTTAAATTAGATTCGAATTGGATTTGAAATTGGATTCAATTATTGATTTAAATCTAATTGGGATTTAAATAATCCCAATCATTATCCTAATGGGAATTCCCGCATCCTATAAATAGGCAGGTACTCCTCCATATTTCTCAACCACAATTTCCACCAAAGTCGTACATCGTGTCCGTGCCCGTGCCCTCCCCATCCACTATAGCATTTTATTACAGTTACAAACTGTATCGTCCGACAAACCCGGACATGAACTCTCCTGTTAACTCACCCTTACCGCGTCGGACACTCCCCGACACGAATTATCCTATCCTAACATCACCGCCACCGTCTCCTTCTTAGCCCGGTCACCCCCGGCCAACACCAGCACCCTCGTCATCATCACATTCACCCACGCCCCGCCATTGCCACCACCACGGGCGACCACCCGAGGCCGCAGCCGGCCAACACCACCCCCTCAATCATCAACACCATGACCACCATCGCCAACACCCCGCTCATCACCAGAACCATCAGCCGTTCGACAAACACCACCCTTCCACCATCGCCACCATGATCACCGCCACACACCGACAGCCCCGACAACCTCCTTCATCACCACCGCCGATACCCTGACACTCCAAGCCCCCGCACCCCTGTCCCGGCCACGACCACAACCGCCCTTTCCGCAGATACCAGAAGAAAAAAAAAGAAGAGAGAAAAGAAAACCTAACCTAGCCTCCGCACGCAGCCGACGAGCTCCCTCCGCCGCTCACGCCCTCCAGCCGTGTCACCCCTAGCCACCCAGCCTCCCGACGTCGAACCCCTCTCCGTGCCGTCATCGGCGACGCCTCAACGAACCCTCGCGCAGCCCGCGCCACCGCCTGCCTGGTCCTCCCCGTGTGCCGCAGAGGATCCGCCGCCCGTGTCTTCACCACCGCCGACGAGTCCTCCAGGCCGCTCCACCGCCACTTCTGGCGCAGCACCCCCTTTTGCTCCGGCCGCCCCCTTCATCCCTACTCCTCCCGTCCCGCCACCGGAATCCTCGCCGACCCCGCGCGTCGAGCAACGCCGACGCCCGACCCCGGGTCCTCCACCCGGCCGCCTTCACATAAACCCGCCGGACACGCCCAGCCCCGTCATCCTCCGCCCTCGTATACCCCGTCCAACCCGGTCGACGCCACCAGAGTGCAGACACTGGGTCATCGCCGGCGATCGCCGCTAACCCTCGTGAGTAAACCCCTTTCCTCACTCTTTCCTTCTTTCTCTCTCTCTTACTGTTGCGGCTTGAGGAGGATTAGATATTTAGGAAAATATTAACTTATTATTATTATTATCTTTATTATTATTATCTAATAGTATTAGTTATTATTATTATTATCTTTATTATTACCATTCTTATTATGATTATTATTATTGTTATCATCATATTTATTAATAATATTATTATTATTATTATTATTATTATTATTATTACTATTATTGTTAGCTATAAAAAAAAATCTATACATATTCTAAAAATTATACGTGTAGTACAAATATTGAATTGGGCTTGGTCCCATATTATTTACAAATTTGTCTTAAGTCCTAAGGGTAATTTTTCTAGATTACTCATTACTTTAAAAAAAAAATATATTTTGACACGTAAGAAATATAGTTTTCAAATAATAAAACGATTTTCAAAATAATTAATCTAAATTATTTTTTGCTAATAAAAATATAGTTTCACTATCTAAATATTTTATTTTTACTTAGTTTTTGCCTAAAAAGACTTTTAGACTTTAAAGAAATTATCTAAACCTATTTTTACCAAAAATATATATTTTTTAAGTATTTAAGCATTTTTTTCTAAAATTAGTATGAATATTCTCTCCACTAATCAAAGTTGATCGTGACTAATTCCATAATCATATTTCCTCACAACTTCAGACCATTGTCCATCGACCACGGCTATTGGACACTTCGTGACGTGTCAGGACATTGCACCACATCAGACGACACACCAGGCAAGACACCTTGCCACTACTGTTTAAATTTCCTGCTCAATAACATGCATGTTGTGTTTTCAAGTTGTTTTCTTTTAAATTATATGTAGATACAAATTACTATATTTTGTGCAATTGACTTAGAGTTAAGGGACCACCGTATATTTAAGTGCATCTCATGAACTGTCACGATGTGCCACGGGTTGTGTGTGAGCTGCGAGTCGCATATAGCTTCGGACTTGCGTATCGATCGTACATCGGTGCGTAAAGGCCGTACGTTAGGATGTAACTGCTAATAGATTTTTGTAGAAGACTTGACAGTTATTAAGGATTAAACAGTGTCGTAGAGACGACGCTTGTATAGTATCATGGGGAGGGGGGAAGACAGTTATTAGCGTAGGGGCTACCTGTTCAGTACACATATAGATTTGGGCCGATAGTGTCTCGGATGAGCGCTACTTACTGCCCCGGGGCCGATAGTTCTCATATGAGAACTACTTTCTGCCCATAGTTGATAGTGCCTCTTATGAGCGCTGCCTACTATTACTCTCTCTCCATCTATGCTGAACACTATAAGCTCCTGCGTAGAACGTTGTCTTCTCAAAATATATATCACATAGAATGGTTAGGAACCTTACGCATGTATATTTTCTATTGAGCTCTTACTATTCAGTTTATGGCATGATATTATGTGTCTTGTTACGTCCCTCTGAGGACCTGATTTTTTTTTCTCCAGGTATGTGTTTTCGTGATTTCTTGCAGGTGCTCTAGCTAAGGCCATGACTTGCGCTCTATTCTGTCGTGATGATTACTCTTGGATTCGTCACTTGCTCTCGCTTGCTAAATTCTTTCCTTGTATATATTTTCATATTTAAATTGGTTGGTAGTGGACTTTGTCTCCGCCCAACTACTGTGTACATGACAAATTCAAAATTGTTTTATATCATTATTTATCTTGTGGATGAGATTTAGTTGTCTTGGATTACTACATTTACAGCTTATGTATACATACGAGGTCCATGTATTTCGTATGTATACAGCTGGCATGTCTACGTACTTGGTCCTACGTATTTTGGGACTGGGGCGTTACATGTTTTTGTGGTGGCCCATGCAGGTCAAGTTTGTCACTTCGGTTACGTAATTGTACCGATGTGGACCTGCAATATAGGATTAGAATCTAGGAATCTCATCCACCTACTTGACATCCTTTCTTGACTTCAAATTTTGAACTCTCGTTCGCCCTCCTTGATTTGCATCTTGCTTGACTCCTTCTACCGTAAATTCTTAGTTTCGTGCTTAGTGACAATTAGAAAGATGACTACACTCGTATATGCTCATAGGTTAAACACATGGCTAGATGGATTGCATTGACAATCAATATGCATGGAGATTTTATTTGAGTTATAAATGCATTTATTCTTAAGGATTAGTTAATTCCAAGTTGGTTAGTAACATATTTTTCGCTTTCAAATGATAGTTGGAACTTTATTTTGATATTACAAGATGATATACACAAGAGGATAGCTAGATCGAGAAAATAATTAATTTGATTTGCGTTTTGATTTTTGAAGGCCTTTGAACATTTATGACTTATTGAGTTATAGCTGCACATCTTTTGGAGGAATATCAATTTGATTTGAAAAGGATCATAAAATTTTAAAAGTGGAAATGTTGAGAAATCTTGGTAAAATATTTTTGGGTTAAATTATGTCATATGATCTATGAGTTATAAAGTTATTTAAATTTCGTGTTTTAAGCCTTGATTATGGATAATTAAATTTTTAGTATAAAAAAAATGTATGTTCATTTTGCGATATACAAGGACTATTTCGAGGTTGATTAGAGATTTAAATTAAACTTGACAGTCTAAGTTAATTGGTAATTGTGGCGGAGTATTTTGAAAATTTTATTGAGAAATTTCGAGGAACTTGAAATTTAGATTAGATCATATTGGTAGAAGACCAAGAAGCAAGGAAGGCCACCCTAGTGAGATAGAAGTATTGTACATTAGATTGCCATGCCACCTATGATTATGATATCGCATATACACAAGTGTAGTTAGCCATTACCAACCCATGGTTATATCCTCGTCTTAAAACTTTTCGTCCTATTCCTCGACCCTATATCTTCAACCGTAACCCCTAATCACTGGAATGATTCATAACATCCTTTCATTTGGGCCCTCAACCTCGACACTTACCATGCAACCTTCTCTGAAGAGCCCTATCCCCCAAGTCCCCAAAATATCCACTTAAGCTACTCCCATCGTACTATCATGATCTTTTACCTTGACTAGTTACCCACGTTCAAATTCCAAAATTGTGAATTATTTCGTCATTATCAAAATCACGATTTCTAAGGCATATTTGTCGTCTCGCTGCCTCGCCCAATGAATTATGTTGCTTTACCCTCGTACCTTCTTACCCTCTACTAATCCTTAATTTCGAGGACGAAATTCTTTTAAGTTGGGTAGGATGTAAAATCCCTAAATTTCTACTGATTTTTTTATTTATTTTGGTACTGATTTAAAATTTGGTATTGTACGCCGCGTAGTCGTATTGTACGTCGCGCGAGAAATTTTCATCTTTTTGAATTTGCTCGACGAGTGCGAATATGTGCGAGCGTACATATTTTTGAAAAAAATATGTTTTCTATATTTTTATGGTTTCAAAATAATATACAATAATTTTGTTATCGTTTCAAAAATTTTCAGGTTTGTTATTTGTTTATAAAACCTTTCATTTACACAGTTATAAATAATAAATAAATTTTCCTATAAAATGGTGTATTATAAAAGTATATTTATATAAATATTATTTGGACATACATATATAATTAGTAATTATTTATTAGTTTATTTTTAAATAATAATGAATTTTCAAAATTAATAATATTAGTATTTTAGAAAATATATTTTGAAATTATTGTGGCATTTAAATTTTGATTTAAATTTATGAATTTATTTAAATAGATAAATATTTGCAATTGATTTATCCCATTTGATTTTTTTTGACAAAAAATTAATTTAATTAAAATTAGATTCGAATTGGATTTGAAATTGGATTCAATTATTGATTTAAATCTAATTGGGATTTAAATAATCCCAATCATTATCCTAATGGGAATTTCCACATCCTATAAATAGGCAGGTACTCCTCCATATTTCTCAACCACAATTTCCACCAAAGTCGTGCATCGTGTCCGTGCCCGTGCCCTCCCCATCCACTATAGCATTTTATTACAGTTACAAACTGTATCGTCCGACAAACCCGGACATGAACTCTCCTGTTAACTCACCCTTGCCGCGTCGGACACTCCCCGACACGAATTTATCCTATCCTAACATCACCGCCACCGTCTCCTTCTTAGCCCGGTCACCCCCGGCCAACACCAGCACCCTCGTCATCATCACATTCACCCACGCCCCGCCATTGCCACCACCACGGGCGACCACCCGAGGCCGCAGCCGGCCAACACCACCCCCTCAATCATCAACACCATGACCACCATCGCCAACACCCCGCTCATCACCAGAACCATCAGCCGTTCGACAAACACCACCCTTCCACCATCGCCACCATGATCACCGCCACACACCGACAGCCCCGACAACCTCCTTCATCACCACCGCCGATACCCTGACACTCCAAGCCCCCGCACCCCTGTCCCGGCCACGACCACAACCGCCCTTTCCGCAGATACCAGAAGAAAAAAAAAGAAGAGAGAAAAGAAAACCTAACCTAGCCTCCGCGCGCAGCCGACGAGCTCCCTCCGCCGCTCACGCCCTCCAGCCGCGTCGCCCCTTGCCACCCAGCCTCCCGACGCCGAACCCCTCTCCGTGCCGTCATCGGCGACGCCTCAACGAACCCTCGCGCAGCCCGCGCCACCGCCTGCCTGGTCCTCCCCGTGTGCCGCAGAGGATCCGCCGCCCGTGTCTTCACCACCGCCGACGAGTCCTCCAGGCCGCTCCACCGCCTCTTCTGGCGCAGCACCCCCTTTTGCTCCGGCCGCCCCCTTCATCCCTACTCCTCCCGTCCCGCCACCGGAATCCTCGCCGACCCCGCGCGTCGAGCAACGCCGACGCCCGACCCCGGGTCCTCCACCCGGCCGCCTTCACATAAACCCGCCGGACACGCCCAGCCCCGTCATCCTCCGCCCTCGTATACCCCGTCCAACCCGGTCGACGCCACCAGAGTGCAGACACTGGGTCATCGCCGGCGATCGCCGCTAACCCTCGTGAGTAAACCCCTTTCCTCACTCTTTCCTTCTTTCTCTCTCTCTTACTGTTGCGGCTTGAGGAGGATTAGATATTTAGGAAAATATTAACTTATTATTATTATTATCTTTATTATTATTATCTAATAGTATTAGTTATTATTATTATTATCTTTATTATTACCATTCTTATTATGATTATTATTATTGTTATCATCATATTTATTAATATTATTATTATTATTATTATTATTAGTATTATTATTACTATTATTGTTAGCTATAAAAAAAAATCTATACATATTCTAAAAATTATACGTGTACTACAAATATTGAATTGGGCTTGGTCCCATATTATTTACAAATTTGTCTTAAGTCCTAAGGGTAATTTTTCTAGATTACTCATTACTTTAAAAAAAAAAAATATTTTGACACGTAAGAAATATAGTTTTCAAATAATAAAACGATTTTCAAAATAATTAATCTAAATTATTTTTTGCTAATAAAAATATAGTTTCACTATCTAAATATTTTATTTTTACTTAGTTTTTGCCTAAAAAGACTTTTAGACTTTAAAGAAATTATCTAAACCTATTTTTACCAAAAATATATATTTTTTAAGTATTTAAGCATTTTTTTCTAAAATTAGTATGAATATTCTCTCCACTAATCAAAGTTGATCGTGACTAATTCCATAATCATATTTCCTCACAACTTCAGACCATTGTCCATCGACCACGGCTATTGGACACTTCGTGACGTGTCAGGACATTGCACCACATCAGACGACACACCAGGCAAGACACCTTGCCACTACTGTTTAAATTTCCTGCTCAATAACATGCATGTTGTGTTTTCAAGTTGTTTTCTTTTAAATTATATGTAGATACAAATTACTATATTTTGTGCAATTGACTTAGAGTTAAGGGACCACCGTATATTTAAGTGCATCTCATGAACTGTCACGATGTGCCACGGGTTGTGTGTGAGCTGCGAGTCGCATATAGCTTCGGACTTGCGTATCGATCGTACATCGGTGCGTAAAGGCCGTACGTTAGGATGTAACTGCTAATAGATTTTTGTAGAAGACTTGGCAGTTATTAAGGATTAAACAGTGTCGTGGAGGCGACGCTTGTATAGTATCATGGGGAGGGGGAAGACAGTTATTAGCGTAGGGGCTACCTGTTCAGTACACATATAGATTTGGGCCGATAGTGTCTCGGATGAGCGCTACTTACTGCCCCGGGGCCGATAGTTCTCATATGAGAACTACTTTCTGCCCATAGTTGATAGTGCCTCTTATGAGCGCTGCCTACTATTACTCTCTCTCCATCTATGCTGAACACTATAAGCTCCTGCGTAGAACGTTGTTGTCACGCCCCGCTCCCGTAGGAGCGATCGTCCTCGCTAAGGCGTGATGCCGCACGAGCCTAGATTGCGCTCGTGCAAGGCGGGTTCCATAACGGCCGATTACAGCGGCTGCGACGGGGTCGTCGCACAGAAGTCCCGAGCAGAGACATTGAACACGCAGCGGAAATTTAGAACAAACACAAGTTATTCAAAGAAGCTCTTTTATTCATATTGAAACGACGATTACATTGGGGGCACAAGGCCGAGATTACAATCACTCAATACACTCGCCTCACATTACAAATCACTCTGCTCTCTCTCATCTCTCGATACAATACTTGAATCCAGCGGAAGCTTCGGAAGGCGATGTCCATACATTATGTCCCGTATAAGTCTTTGATCAATGCGGCCGCACGCTTCGAATCGCCAAGGAACTCCATGCCTCGACGCATCCAAGCGAGCTCCGCGCCACGAGCTTCTACCTGTGCCTGCACATAAACACTGTGTGGGTGTCAGTACCACTGTACTGGTGGAGTGAGCTCCTCGCCCACCCATACAAAACCGACACGTTTATTTGTCTTTGTGCAATGTAAGCCCCCCCCTTTACGATTGTCTTTCTAGTCTTGCCTTAGGATCGATTTTAGGACCGACGCTCGGCCTATCTAGTGTCTTTAGACCATCTCCGTGCCTTGCACTAATAACGTACCCATACCTTGCCTCGTGCTTGCCTTGTCAACGTACTGACTCATACTTGTCTTTCGTACCATCCTCTTGGACGTAACGACTAGGTCGTGTCATTTACTTGCCCTACGGCCCTTCTCGACTTAACTCGAAACGTATAACCCAACTTGTGGAACTGATGTTAAGAACTCAAGTACGATAACGTATCTCGTGCCGAAGCACGTGTCTTTACGTATAGCCAAATCGTGGACTTTATAATACTTTGGGTGCAACCGAGCACACAATTCAACATTCAACGCAAACCGTGCTTACACTTCCTTTGTTACGACCGACATCGTGCATGCGGATTCGCCGCGTAGCACGCCAATTATCTATATGAAAGGCCACTGGCATGACAAGCCATCGCGGACATAGCTCGGGCAGGCGGCGGGTCCTTCGATGCAAGGTAGCTAGCCCCATGGAAAGCCCCCGACTACCCACGCAATAAAAGCATGCGCGCTATAACGTCTACCCCCTAGGATGACTGGGCCCGGTGCCCCGGCGTATAACCAGTCTAGGCAGAAATCCTTGTCGACAAGGTGTCCAATGACCACGCACCTACGAGACATTCTAGACTCACGTAAATGCATGGCCTACTTGTTGGTACGACCGGAACTATACTTAGCAACTCGTGCTCTGAATCACACTTGGCATAACGTGCCTCGGGACCGCGAGACTCCCAACCGAGGGATCGCCTCGAACTTCTTAACGTGGATAGGAACGCGAGACTCCCAACCGAGGGACCGCCTCGAATACTTAACGTGGATAGGAACGCGAGACTCCCAACCGAGGGACCGCCTCGAATACTTAACGTTGATAGGCACGCGAGACTCCCAACCGAGGGACCGCCTCGAAACTCAACGTGGATAGGAACGCGAGACTCCCAACCGAGGGACCGCCTCGAATACTTAACGTGGATAGGAACGCGAGACTCCCAACCGAGGGACCGCCTCGAACTACATTGAACTCAAGGGAACGACTACTTTGTAGCCTTCCAACTTAACTTGAACAAACGTGTTCCTTAAGTGCCATGGACCGTGGCTAACTTTATATCGTGCCAACCGTAGCTCGTGCCTGTAACTGACTTCCGTCTTACGTGACGCTATCACCCAAGTCATACGTTATATGACGGCCCGTGAGATCGTGGGACTATTTGACTTGACAACCGCAGAACGAGCGGGACGGCACTTAGAATGACTTAGGTCGATCGGCATAATTTTGCCTAACTTACTCAAGCCTACAACTTAACCCGAGGGACGAACCAAGGCTATGCCAAGCCTTGCGCAGTGGAAACGGACATGCTTTATCGAGCATTTAAGCGGGCGACGCCTATGACTTAGGCTAACTCATCGTTTGTGTCGAATACCAACTTTTCCTTCTCCCAAGCCGCGGGACGAAGGATCGAGTGTCATTTTCAAAGCACGCTGAGCCGACTTCTATTGAGACCGTGGGACCATTTTTCATGTTCTAAGACATTCCGACGGGTCGGGATTACTCCCTTAGCTATGTGCGTTCGTAGCTTTTATATTAGCCTACTTGTGCAGTTGAAAACACGAATTATTAAGTGAAGGCAAAGATGAGGCAAGTTCACCGAAACTCCCCCACCTGAGCGATGTCTTCGAGTCGCCGTTGTAAGGCCAAGTCCGAACGCCGTCGGCGTTTCAATTCCTCCGATTGACTTTGCGGGACGGGGCACTACAACATACACCACTCAGAACAAGTCTCGTCCTCGAGACTTTCCTGAAGGCAAACCATCCTACCGTTTCTATGGCCAAGACTTAATCGTACACTCTCCGCCTACGCGTTTCTTCGATTTGGAGCCACGCTCGTGCTATCGCTAACGTAGTCGTAAGGCACACTAATCGATCAACCAACATTCGAACTCGTCTAAAATCAATGATCGTATTACCATCAACATTTCTTTGAAACTCACGATTTCAAAATCCTCGACACTTTTTCGTTCCTCAAGTCTCACTTGATTCAACGTATCACTTAGTTGGATCGTGCACATATTCCAGGCGTCCCCAAAATACATGCATTTCAGCCAAGCCTCGTGATAGAGAATCTGCCATCACCACTCGAGTCGGATCGTGCACATATTCGGGCGTCCCTGATATACGTGCATGTCAGCCAAGACTCGCGAGTGGTGCCTCCGCAACACCTATCGCTTCGCGCTCGAACGCCTGCCTAACCGCTAGGCTATGTCTTTTCGTCAGTACAGGAATCATAGTTCCCAAACAACGATATCAACACTGACCCCATCCTAAGGTCAAACCAAATCGATGGTACGGGGTTTTCTACCCAAGCTCGCATCACTCTGATTTCTAAACTTCGAGCATCGATTTCCTACGCACATCCCCATATTCGTCGTACGGGGTACGAGTCGTATCGGTAAAGCCATCATACGATAATTCACGTTTCAACCAATCCTCGATAAGAACATATCGCTCGTTCATCAAGCCATTTCGCATTGTCTATCTCTTCGAACACGTTCGACATTAGTTCGCCTATCATTCATTCTCAAATCAAGCACGCTATGACACAATTCATATCTAAATCGTAGTTCACATTCCACGTTTCCGAAATCATCTATTCCAATTCACGTAATCGATCACAAGGTCGTCTGACTTAACAATATGCCACGCTCCGATCTCACGCGAGTCCGATCATCCACGGTGGTTCATGAATCACCATACAACGCTCCCGTGGAATAATCATTCTCATCGGGGCGTGACTCTTGTTTCGTGTCTAGACTCGTTCATTCTCGATGCGCGGATTGGACCTACTCAATCCTCAAGTTTTTAATCAACCGTCAATCACAAGTCCTAACATTCTCGAGTTCTCCTTCGCATCAAACCAACAAGTCGGGACAATCGAAGTTGCCGCAGCCAAATTTTCTGAGTTCGATCATTCCCGCGACATGAATCACCATGTCAGCGCTCACGCGGAACGATCGTCCCAAATTCGACGCAACGCATGTGCGAGGCTAGAGTTGCGCTCGCATAAGACAAGATCATCGACGCTGTGGTTATCCGCGTAACCATCAAAACACGATCAGTTTCATCCAAAGTACTAAGTATAGCGTCCAACCGAATAATAGCACTTGCACGATCGTCATTCCTCGAATTAGAGTGCCTCCGAGTTATCACATATCGATCTTTGATACGCCTCAATACCATCGATGATATGCGTAACCTGACGATCTTCCTTTGCAACGAATTTCGAATCGTGCGAATGATGCTATCGTCCGACCGGATAATCTCCTCGAATCGTTCACAACATCAATTTCTTCAACCCAAATTCACGTATCGTTTATCCGTCGATCTTAAGTCATCGACTACGTATTTCTTCAATTTGCATCATTCTTTGCTAACTCAAACCATCGAGCACATCAATTTCAATCCTCAGAGTCGTTTACGACTCTCGAATCATGACCATCTAAGAGCTACTCGTTCTAAGGCTTTGCGATATTCTCGCTTGTCGACATACTTGTACTATCCGTAACTCCTCTGGTCCTGCTCGAACAATTTCTATAACGTCCATACACCACTCGGGTTCGAGCCATCCGATCTAGTCCTCAATCACGTTCGCATCGACGCACTAAGTCGTTCGCACAATCCTCAAATCCCAATCAATCTTCCGTGTACGCCTAAGCGTTAGCTCGATAGCGTTTCTATCGATGGGCACTCTAAGTGCATCTTCGTTCCCGACCGAGCGATACTTGATGTCGCTCGCGACTCGTTTGCACCAAAAGGTCGGGGTACGCGATACGCGGCACAGCTTAGCCAAAAGGCCGTGTGCATAACCATCCCGTATGGGCTATACTCCAACTTTGCGTGCTCATTTTATAATGTCGACGTAGGACTCGTTAGACACGCACACGACTTGCTAACTTTAGCACGCATTTTCTATCAACTCAAGGTCGGCACCGTTCGGCCCAAAGGCCACCACCTATCGATGCGTTCGATTGAACGCTTGTATGAGCTTTCGAAAATATTAGACTTATTGTATGGACATGCCGAGGGACGTTTGAGAGAGAGCGCACCAACGATAACAGCTTGCGAGAGCAACATTCAGAGTTCTCGGAAACAACAAAGTTATAGAATCCAATCGGTAGTCCAAGGACGTAAAGCCGTGCTCTGATACCATTATGTCACGCCCCGCTCCCGTAGGAGCGATCGTCCTCGCTAAGGCGTGATGCCGCACGAGCCTAGATTGCGCTCGTGCAAGGCGGGTTCCATAACGGCCGATTACAGCGGCTGCGACGGGGTCGTCGCACAGAAGTCCCGAGCAGAGACATTGAACACGCAGCGGAAATTTAGAACAAACACAAGTTATTCAAAGAAGCTCTTTTATTCATATTGAAACGACGATTACATTGGGGGCACAAGGCCGAGATTACAATCACTCAATACACTCGCCTCACATTACAAATCACTCTGCTCTCTCTCATCTCTCGATACAATACTTGAATCCAGCGGAAGCTTCGGAAGGCGATGTCCATACATTATGTCCCGTATAAGTCTTTGATCAATGCGGCCGCACGCTTCGAATCGCCAAGGAACTCCATGCCTCGACGCATCCAAGCGAGCTCCGCGCCACGAGCTTCTACCTGTGCCTGCACATAAACACTGTGTGGGTGTCAGTACCACTGTACTGGTGGAGTGAGCTCCTCGCCCACCCATACAAAACCGACACGTTTATTTGTCTTTGTGCAATGTAAGCCCCCCCCCCTTTACGATTGTCTTTCTAGTCTTGCCTTAGGATCGATTTTAGGACCGACGCTCGGCCTATCTAGTGTCTTTAGACCATCTCCGTGCCTTGCACTAATAACGTACCCATACCTTGCCTCGTGCTTGCCTTGTCAACGTACTGACTCATACTTGTCTTTCGTACCATCCTCTTGGACGTAACGACTAGGTCGTGTCATTTACTTGCCCTACGGCCCTTCTCGACTTAACTCGAAACGTATAACCCAACTTGTGGAACTGATGTTAAGAACTCAAGTACGATAACGTATCTCGTGCCGAAGCACGTGTCTTTACGTATAGCCAAATCGTGGACTTTATAATACTTTGGGTGCAACCGAGCACACAATTCAACATTCAACGCAAACCGTGCTTACACTTCCTTTGTTACGACCGACATCGTGCATGCGGATTCGCCGCGTAGCACGCCAATTATCTATATGAAAGGCCACTGGCATGACAAGCCATCGCGGACATAGCTCGGGCAGGCGGCGGGTCCTTCGATGCAAGGTAGCTAGCCCCATGGAAAGCCCCCGACTACCCACGCAATAAAAGCATGCGCGCTATAACGTCTACCCCCTAGGATGACTGGGCCCGGTTGCCCCGGCGTATAACCAGTCTAGGCAGAAATCCTTGTCGACAAGGTGTCCAATGACCACGCACCTACGAGACATTCTAGACTCACGTAAATGCATGGCCTACTTGTTGGTACGACCGGAACTATACTTAGCAACTCGTGCTCTGAATCACACTTGGCATAACGTGCCTCGGGACCGCGAGACTCCCAACCGAGGGATCGCCTCGAACTTCTTAACGTGGATAGGAACGCGAGACTCCCAACCGAGGGACTGCCTCGAATACTTAACGTGGATAGGAACGCGAGACTCCCAACCGAGGGACCGCCTCGAATACTTAACGTTGATAGGCACGCGAGACTCCCAACCGAGGGACCGCCTCGAAACTCAACGTGGATAGGAACGCGAGACTCCCAACCGAGGGACCGCCTCGAATACTTAACGTGGATAGGAACGCGAGACTCCCAACCGAGGGACCGCCTCGAATACTTAACGTGGATAGGAACGCGAGACTCCCAACCGAGGGACCGCCTCGAACTACATTGAACTCAAGGGAACGACTACTTTGTAGCCTTCCAACTTAACTTGAACAAACGTGTTCCTTAAGTGCCATGGACCGTGGCTAACTTTACATCGTGCCAACCGTAGCTCGTGCCTGTAACTGACTTCCGTCTTACGTGACGCTATCACCCAAGTCATACGTTATATGACGGCCCGTGAGATCGTGGGACTATTTGACTTGACAACCGCAGAACGAGCGGGACGGCACTTAGAATGACTTAGGTCGATCGGCATAATTTTGCCTAACTTACTCATGCCTACAACTTAACCCGAGGGACGAACCAAGGCTATGCCAAGCCTTGCGCAGTGGAAACGGACATGCTTTATCGAGCATTTAAGCGAGCGACGCCTATGACTTAGGCTAACTCATCGTTTGTGTCGAATACCAACTTTTCCTTCTCCCAAGCCGCGGGACGAAGGATCGAGTGTCATTTTCAAAGCACGCTGAGCCGACTTCTATTGAGACCGTGGGACCATTTTCCATGTTCTAAGACATTCCGACGGGTCGGGATTACTCCCTTAGCTATGTGCGTTCGTAGCTTTTATATTAGCCTACTTGTGCAGTTGAAAACACGAATTATTAAGTGAAGGCAAAGATGAGGCAAGTTCACCGAAACTCCCCCACCTGAGCGATGTCTTCGAGTCGCCGTTGTAAGGCCAAGTCCGAACGCCGTCGGCGTTTCAATTCCTCCGATTGACTTTGCGGGACGGGGCACTACAGTTGTCTTCTCAAAATATATATCACATAGAATGGTTAGGAACCTTACGCATGTATATTTTCTATTGAGCTCTTACTATTCAGTTTATGGCATGATATTATGTGTCTTGTTACGTCCCTCTGAGGACCTGGTTTTTTTTCTCCAGGTATGTGTTTTCGTGATTTCTTGCAGGTGCTCTAGCTAAGGCCATGACTTGCGCTCTATTCTGTCATGATGATTACTCTTGGATTCGTCACTTGCTCTCGCTTGCTAAATTCTTTCCTTGTATATATTTTCATATTTAAATTGGTTGGTAGTGGACTTTGTCTCCGCCCAACTACTGTGTACATGACAAATTCAAAATTGTTTTATATCATTATTTATCTTGTGGATGAGATTTAGTTGTCTTGGATTACTACATTTACAGCTTATGTATACATACGAGGTCCATGTATTTCGTATGTATACAGCTGGCATGTCTACGTACTTGGTCCTACGTATTTTGGGACTGGGGCGTTACAGGCAGTTCACTACACGCACTCGTTCTATGACACGACTCAAGCAAGGTACTGATAAGAACTCCAAGCATGAAACACGAGGCCAAACATGAACACAGCTATAAACAATAAAAATAACTCCACAAAAAATAACACAAAAAGTACATGTCCATAAATAATCAAATGACTGAAAAATGAAAGGAAATGCATGTAAGTAAAACTGTAGAGGAAGGCAAGGTATACTTGCCTGGAGGTTGCACGCAGATCCAACAAAATATAGTCAACTGGTAAGCCGATAAGTCGAAATCATCATAACTATCTCTGAAAGCTGAAACAGACATTGCCAACATTCTCAGAATAGTCAAATTAGCTAGGATTGCCTGTCCTTAAGTCCAATTCTGGACACAGGGGCAAAACGATAATTTTGGGCCAAAATGGTGTCCGCCGTTGGACCCGCTTTGCACCAAAAAGCATGCCAGAGTCAATGGTCTCTAAAGTCGTCAAACTACATGTCTACGAATTTGTTTTGACGATACGAACCCAACGGTATGTCCAATTTTGGATTCCGGTAGGACGTACACAAAATCGTCCATTAAATTGGATCGTGGGGCCCGCAAAACGGCGATCCAATCAACTGTCTCAGAATCAGACCAAACTTGGCATACAGGACCAGAAAAACGATACGGTCCTGTTGGCGCAAGTTTCGTCTCGATATGACGAATGTGCACGAAGTAATTAGGAAATTTACATAGAGGCCGATACGGTGAATTTCGACGGATACGCATCAAATTCGTCGCGCACACGCAACCAATTTTAATTCCGTCAAAGCCCACACGACCACGAAGCCATTATGTCCCTTTCAATGCTTTCGGTTTGTGACCAAGTCGTCCGGTTTGGCGGAACGCACGTGGTATCGGAGTGATTTTGATATTTTAAAACAGTTTAGATAGGTTTTTTGTAAAATTCACGCTGCTATGTCTTGCAGTAAAATAATCCAAATCAAAAAGCGTAAATTGTGTTCTAGTCCTACAGGTTGTCTAAAATACTGTTTAATTAGAATTTCCAGATTCATGATATATTGGTCACAAATCGTCGAGGAACAGGGACTTCAGATTTCATGAATCTGTCATTGCTTCGAGGATTTTTTGAGAACTTCCAAGAATTTTTACAAACTGTGCAAGCCAATCTAAAATAATCTATTTGAAGGGATAGGTAGATGGTCAACTAGGCTATCATTAGAATTTTACGGTTCGAAAAATCGTTGGGCGATGAGGGAGAAACTTACCTCGAAAATTGCCCAGTTGCTGCCATTGTTGCTGTTTCTGCTGTGCTCGCGTTCTGTTTTGCCGTTGCTTGGCCGCGCGTCTGCCGGTCGGCGGTGGCCCAGGACGGCACTGCAGTGGCGCGCGGCCGTCTGGATGTCGAAGGTGGGGGTTTTCTTTTGGGATTAGGGTTTCGATAGGGTTCGAGTACTCAATCTTTCTGCTCGGCTCTCTCCCTTTCTATATAATTATAACCGCTGCTGTGATATGGGGATCGGCTGTTTTGGATCGGGTCTGAGGGTATTTTGGTAACTCGCGAGATATTGCATTTGCAATATCTCGTGAGTTATGGTTTTTCTTTTTTTTTTTCTTTTTTTTTTCCTATTTCTTTTTTTCCTATTTCTATTTTTTTCCTATTTCTATTTGCATATATATATATATATATATATATATATATACATATATACGAGTATTTATATACATATACGTATATACGAGTATTTATATACATATGCATATATGCGAATATTTATATATATACGTATATATATTCACACCCCTACAACCAAATAATATCTATATACACACACACACACACACACACACACACACATATATATATATATATATATATATATATATATATATATATATATATATCTATATATATATATATACATCAATAATCATATATATATATATATATATATCTATATATGTAAATATATTAAATAATTTGGATAGATGATATTAAGTTTTTATGGATATTTTATTGTGTGTAGTAGATATATACATATATAGATATGATTATTGATGTATATATTATTGATGTATATATATATATATATATATATATATATATATATATATATATATATATATATATATATAAATATATATATATATATATATATATATATATATATATATATATATATATATATATATATTGGGTCTACAATAAATTGAATCAATAACATCTAAATAGAGTGAACATATATATTTATTTAATCTCCAA
This sequence comes from Iris pallida, assembly GCA_029216955.1. Lineage (NCBI taxonomy): Eukaryota > Viridiplantae > Streptophyta > Magnoliopsida > Asparagales > Iridaceae > Iris > Iris pallida. The sequence continues at coordinate 727,191 of JANAVB010020199.1, read as the reverse complement.
AAATAAATTTAATGATAATAAAATAATAAATTTGCTCAATGGTGGTTTTGATGAACCCATACCACACTCCCAATTTCGGGTCCAGAACAATTTGTACAAATGTTGCAAAATATTATTTAATAACAAATACCATATTTGTACAAGTAGTTAAGTGATTAGAAGTTGTACAGGAAATTCTAAAATAGTTTAGGAAATATTTGTACATACATAAAATATGCCTATATGGCCACATTTGGTCTCACTACATACCTACAAAGGCTTGGATTCGACTTGGGCCCAATCTGGACAGGTTCGGTAAACCGGGCTCCCTAAAACTCAATAATATGATTAAATAATAAATAAAGTCTTCGGTACGGGTTAAGTCACAACTTGGCCTGGTTTTCCTAGTTAGGACACTCATATGGCTTTGTATCCCCTACCATGGCTAAACACTAGTCAAAGCACGCTATTGCACTATCCGTGCCATAATTCCTAGCCGTCTGATACTTCCAAACTCAACCATGGCTAAAGTCATCTATCGTAATAATTAACTAAATAATTATTTATAAAATCTAAATATCACCACTTAAAACAATTAATAAAAATATTTCAAAAAAATCCGGGAAGGGAGGCTACAGATAGGAAGAAGAAGAAGAAGAAGAAGAGGTGAGGGAGAAAGAAAGGATATGCGGCTAGGGTTCCCATTGCCTATCTCCTCATACTCATATATATACATACAGTAGCAAAGTAGGCTAGGTCTTTGCTAAATCTTGAGAGGAGAAAATAAGGGCTTGGGCTTGGGTTGCATTAATAGTTAGGAAGTATTTATGAAAAAGGGTTTGGGCTTGCTAAAATAACGGAAAAGATTTTTTATTTAATTTTTTTTGATGCACAGGAAAGGAATTAATAAGATAAATAAATAGGATGAAAATTTTGACTTAGGGTATATGGTTAAACGAGAATAACGTATTTTGGGGTTAAAATAAATTAAGGAAACTATTTATATGCAACAAATTACTCTATCAAATATGGTTTAGGCCATAATCCAAAAATTTATTATGGAGGGTTTAAGAACCCAACGATATATATATATATATATATATATATATATATATATATATATATATATATATATATATATATTCCACGTACATATGGGCCCCTCCACCTACGTATGGGCTCCAAAGAATATAGCCACATATTCAATTAAGAAAATCTTATGATAAAATATATATATATAAAAGGAATTCCTCTAAAATATTATTTAAGTTAAAAATAAAATTTAAAAATTTGGGAGCTTACATAATCATTTTGCATTTCATACTTGCGTAATCATAATCCCGCGCATGTCATTTCTAATTCGTTCAAATCAACTCGTTCAAATCTTAAAGATCATAACTTACTCAATGATACTCAATCTAATGCTTTACATACATGCGATGCTTGCTGACAGACTCATTGGCACTCCACATCTTCAATCGACCAACATCCCTGAGGCTATCACATACACCACTCAGGGATGAAGTCATTCGACAAATCATCAAAACTATCATTCAATTCGCAATCGACTACTTCGAATCTCCGTTCGAACCATTCCTCAAATTTCAAGCATGCTCTTATATATCACATCGACGATAACATCGTCGTTCGATAGCACCGCTATCGAAACTACCCAACACTCTTTGAATCGATTCTAACTCATTCTTGCCCGATACAATTTTGGTGTATATGCCCAGCCCGACTTAGCCAACCATGCTTATTGAAGCTAACTTTTGTTCAACTAAATTTTCTTTCGTACAATTTTTCAAAATATATAGACTTATTATATGGACATCCCGTGGGACATTTGAGAGAGAGCGCACCAACGATATCAATTTGCGGAAGCAACACAGAGTTAAAGAATTCAATCAAATGTCCAAGGACATAAAGCCGTGCTCTGATACCATTATGTCACGTCCCACTCCCGTAGAAGCGATCGTCCTCGCTAAGGCGTGATGCCGCATGAGACTAGATTGCGCTCATGCAAGGCATGTTCCATAACGATCGATTACAGGCTAAGCGACGGGGTCGTCGCACAGAAGTCCCAAGCGGAAACATTGAAGCAAAACACAAGTCATGCAAATACTCTTTTATAGATATTGAAACAAAGATTACAATGTGACGTAAGGCCAAGATTATAATCACTCAAGCTCACTCATCTCATATTACAAGTCACTTTTCTCTCTCTTATCTCTTAATACAATTCGAGTAGGCCAACGAAAGCTTCAGATAGGCGATGTCCATACATTATGTCCCGTATAAGTCCAGACTCCATGCGGCCGCACGCCTCGAAACGCCAAGGAACTCTATGCCTAGACGCATCCAAGCGAGCTCCGTACCAACGAAGTTCTACCTGTTCTTGCACATGAAAACTATGTGGGTGTCAGTACTCAACTGTACTGGTGGTGTGAGCTCCTCGTCCATCCATACAAAACCAACACGTTCATTTACTTTGTGCAACATAATCCCTTTATGATTGTCTTTCTACTCTTGCCTTAGGATCAGTTTTAGGACATAGACTCTCGGCCTATTTCGTGTCTCTAGACTATCACGTGCCTTAACAACGTCATATTATCAAGTCATGTTTACCTTTTGGCCCATACTCAGATACACAACTACATGATAGTACCCAATTTCCATATGAACGTGCTACAAGTCTATTGTGCCATCAACGTGGTCGCATCATGAGACCTATTCGTGTGTCCATATTGAGGCTGTGCCTTGCAACTCAGTATGACTTAACTATATTGCCGCCTTGCGGCTTTAATCACCAACTGACCAAATCAAGACTTGTAAACTTAGTGTTACCTATCCAACTTTTTCTTGCGGCGATTCACGACATAAACTCGCAATGACTCAAACCTAACTTGTGAAACTCTATACCAATAACTTAAGATTCGATGCCACATCTCGTGCAGAAGTACGGTGTCTACGTTGCAGCCAAATCTTAGGCCCCAAACATTGTCTTCTGATCGTGCACCTATTCAACTCGACTCAATCCAAAGGCACACCTGTGGATTACCGCCCGTGCCGACCCATCTATATGAAAGGTCATTAGCATCACAAGCTATCCTGGATATATAGTTTTGTTAATCGGGGTCCTTTCAACGAAAGTAGCTAGCCCCGTTGCAAGTTTTCGCTTAACCTGCGCTACTATCCTTGCACGACCATACCCTATTTCCTCCTAGGCCGAGTCGGTCCCGTGGCCCCGGGTTGTCGCTCGAAGAACTATTGCCTTTGTCGACAAGTTTTCCATGACCATGCAAGACTCGACTCGAACTAACGTCTTGTCACGACCCGCACCCGCTTTTTCGGATACGAGACATGTCCAAGCCAGCCTACGCCGCAGAGTCGGCGGTAGAACGCTGTCAAGCCCGCAAGAAATAAATGCTCAAAATATAACATTTTTTGTTCATTCATATTTCTAAATTTGTTACAACATTTATAATTAAAGAAAATACATGATTGTACAATTAATGAAATTGATACAATTACTTTCTATTTCTAGGTTTTTACCTGCAAGTACACCCGTATCTTCCAAGCTAAGTGAAGCCACAGCTAACCTTAAAAATAATGGTTTCCATTCAGGAATGGAACAAGTACACAAACCGACGGCAATGCGAAAATACAATAGAATTAACAAGTTATAAAAATAACATATGAGATATGAAAACTGGAAAGTACTGAAGACATGGCACGGTGGAGAAGAAAAGGAAAAATAAAAGACATCTACCCATATGATGTGAAATATCCGTTTCGACATGTGAACGGCTAGGGGTAAATCTGGCACCATGCACGTGTCGTGTGCAGCTGCTATTATTCAAGAATAGACTCATGGGATAGTTCTGGGTAGTCCACATGTCTACTAAGATATTTTCCCTCCCGACTACTCCGTGTGACGAGCGTGTCAACAAGCAGCAAAATATATGTATAGACATGAAATGAAAAGACTACTATGAATCGAAAGCAATCAGAAAGTGCACTTGCCTGAGGTCCTTAGCTGGAGAAACCGATAGTACAACCACAACAGATGAGTCACTAAAGTCAACACATGCAAAAAGTCTCGAGATGCTGAAATAAACATTACCAACATTCTCAGAATAGTCAAATTTGCTAGGATTACCTATCCTTAAGTCGAATTCTGGACACAGGGGCAAAACGGTAATTTCGGGTCAAAACGGTGTCCGTCGTTGGACCCGCTTTGCACCGAAAAGCGTGCCAGAGATAACGGTCTCTAAAGTCATCAAACTATATGTCTACAGATCCAGTTTTTCGATACGAACCCAACCGTATGTCCAAAGTTAGATTTCGGCGGGCCGTGCACAAAATCGCCCGTTGAGTCGGATCGTGGGGCCCGCAAAACGGCGGTCCGATTCGACTGTCTCAGAACTGGACCAAACTTGGCATACAGGATCAGAAAAATGATACGGTCCCGTTGGCGCAAGTTTCGTCTCGATCTGATGAGCTTGCACAAAGTAATTGAAGAATTTGTACAAATGTCGATACGGTGAATTTTGACGGATACGCATCAAATTCGTCGCGCACACACGACCAATTTAAATTTCGTCAAAGCCCACACGTCCATGAAGCCATTATGCACATTTTGATGCCTTCGGTTCGCGACCACGTCGCCCGAATTGGCGGGACGCACGTCGTATCGGATGGTTTTCTAGTTTTTTGAAAACTGTTTTTTCGTATTTTTCTCGATCTTCGAGTTGATTTATCCTAGCATCTACTAATTAATAAAATAATCTAAAAATAGGGTTTAAAAGCTGATTAGGTTGTCTATAAACATGTTCAAATGGATTTCGAAAATCCTAACTGTTCTGTCCACAATTACACTTCCAAAACTGGGTCTGGATTGGGTGTTGTCCTGTTTTCAAAACGGGTTTTTTGTCAATTTCTCGTCGAATCTCTACAGGGTTTTAATCCATGTTAAATAAAACTATTTGATGGGGTTAAGAGGTGTATAGATTGGGAACACACCTGAATAATTGGATCGACAAACGATCCGCTGCGTGTCGAGATATTCGATCACGAACTCGGGCCGACGTTGCTGCTGTCTGATCTGTTGTGTGTGGCTTCCGGCGACTCGCGCGGCCGCGCGCAGCGGTCCAGCGGCGCGCGCCGGCGCCTGGGGGCTGGGGGTAGGTCGCCAGGTGTTTGAGAGAGGTCGAGGATGCTCTGGCTTCGAATGCGTGGGGTTTTTCTAGGGTTTCTCGTCGATTTCTGACTTCAGCGTATTATATATGCTCGGTTTGGCCTGGAGGAGTTTTTATGATCGAGCTGGGCTGCTCTGTTGATGTGGGGGCTGGGCTCTGGCTGGCAGGCCGGGCTCAGCTGGGCTGGGTTGGTTGTTATGGGGTTGGATTGGGCTATTTAATATTTTCTTTTTCTATTTCTTTTTCATTTATTTCTTTTAGTTAACTATATATATATACTTATATATATATATATTTTTTTTTATATATATATATACTTATATATATATATACCCTTATACATGTACAAGTGTTCAACATCTATATATATATAGATATATGCATATAACTTTTCTAAAATATTAAAATACTAGAATATTTATAGTATACCATATACCTATCTATTATATACAACATAATTATACTTTTAAACACATATATTTACTATATACACATATATACCATCTACATATATATAAATAAATACAAAAATCAATCATATAAAATTTATGAAGAACAGGAGAGTTTAACACTTACACGGTATATCATACATCTCACTAAATATTGATTTTATCATAAATTAACTTCCATATATTAAATAGGAACTTATTAACCAAATCCTAAAATAAATACACATATTTGTTAAGGACAATTATTCACTATATTGTCAACAAAACATTATTTAATATTAAGAACTTATAATATATATAAATACCACCACCTTGGCTAAAGTCATCTACCGAAATAATAAACTATATAATTATTTATAAAATCTAAAAAATAACCATTCAAATAAAATAAAGAATAATAAAATATTTTTTAAATTTGCGGGAAGGGGAGCTACAAATCTACCCACCTTAAAAATAATTTCGTCCTCAAAATTCTAATCCATAACTATTCCTTAAAATTCAATAAGAAGTCTACCACTATCTTAATCTCCTTAACTTTAATTCCTTAGAATAGTTTATATCCTCCTCTTAGCCATTTTGTAACTACATAAACTCTAGGACTTCTACCTACCTTTGGTCACACTACTCCTCAAACTAAAATTTTATAATCTTCTAACTAGTTGCTAACAATCCTACCCACAAATTTCTAGGCATATGGCATCTATAATCCTCTCTTATTTATCAAGCAATCCAAAATTTAACAAGCAACGAATTCACACAAGTAGCTAAATTATATTGGTAAATTCTAGTAAGCATGGCCATTCGTCTCTCCAAAATAGTGAGGAATAGAAGATAAGGAAGAATAACCAAGAGCAAATATAAATTTTAAGAGTGGTAGAGAGTATTTAATAATACAGATAGGAAGAAAGTTTATGAACCACTGCCTTATTTGCAAAATTGGGCTACTCTAGTCCAGTCACTTGCTACGTCGAAGAGCCTTTCGTTACTTAGAGTGGCCCGTAATTCGTGCAATATAGAAGTCTCGTTCTCGAAATTCTAATTCCAACAAGGTTCCATAATGGAACGGAATTTGAGAAATCAAGATTGTGATCTTTTCCGTGGTTATTTAAACACACGAGTCAGGAATATAAATACAATACAAGATCATATCTCGACTTCCAGGTAGATGGAATAAAGGTTACGTATGGATTCATATTCTAAGGGGTGGAGACAACATAATAGGTATGGGGACCTATTTCAAACAGTTCGGTTTTATAGACCAACTATGGGGGTTTGTCTGGATGGGTTTTGCTGGGCCTTAAAGGGGTTTCCTATTTGGATATCACTCGTTGGTTGGGTGAACCTTGGATCTCAATCTATATGGAATGAACAAGATCCCAAGATAAACTATTTCTACTAGGTTAGGGTACCCTAGAATAGGTTTCCACCCAAGTGGTTGAGCTAGTTGTCAGTCAAGTTGGTTAGTTAGGTTCCTAAAGTCCAAAATGCGCCTTCAGTGACTTTTGTGTTTAAATAAAACTTGAGGCCTCGGTTGGGTGGCACACTAGTGGCATATGCGTAGTGGGCTTCAAGTAAATTACAACCATATATTGGATCGAATGAACTGAGTCAAGGTTGAGGCTCTAGTGGAAGTCGGAAAAGTATACCGGTGTTGTGGTAAGGGTTATAGCTAGTCCTTTTTGTCCTGAAAGTCGTACCACAAAATAGAGTACAAGGGAACGGGTTTGAGTGGGACAGGATATACCTAGATGAAGGTGGACTCATCTAGATCTTGCATATGAAATTTGTTGGAAGATAACAGCTGGCCTCGTGCTCCGAATATTAATGGCACGGCCGGGGCACAAAATGATCTAAATGGAAAGTGGGAGTCCATGAGGCACTAATTATTATCCTAATAAAAATTATCCTAATAAAAATTATCCTAATAAAAATTATTCTAATCAATCAGTAATCCTCGTATATCTCAGAATTTTAGAAAGCTTACAGTCTACCCACCTTAGAAGCTAGGATATGGATTTAGGAATAATGGGGTTAGAAGGATTTCAAGGTCCGGATATTGTATCCCGACTCTGGTTAATAAAGAATAAGGCACGACGTACGAGATACAGTGGATATAAGTCAAGTCAAGGATCGTTCCTCAACTTCAGATGGCTAGAAGGTCCCAATAGTTGCTTGAAGGTCGAGAGGAGAACGAGTAACTCAAGGCAAGGTTCATGTCACAGGGCTGGCCGATGGTAGCTACACTTGCGTATACAACTATCATAGCCATGGGAATACTCTGTATCTATCTATCAAATACGAGTGTTCGTCTTTCAAATTAGTGAAAGACAAAAGTATTAAGGAGTTCAAGAAGAATGTCATTGAGTACAATTACGTGATTCAAAGGCGAATGTATAACTCAAGAGGAATTGTCAAAGCAGTTGCGGATGAGACCCTAGAGACATCGATATCTCAATCCACGTAGGGTAATTAGATGAAGAGCGAACCAAATGCATCATGGTTGATCAGACCATAATATAATGATTCTGATTAAATAATATGTTAGCGGGCGTCCCCAATAAACATATGTCTCAAATCAAGCTCGATAAAGGAGTAAGTTTACAAAAACTAGGCTGTAATAGCAGTGTTGGTCAAGATAGTCAAAATACAATTATGCGAGATTTTTGGAAGGAGGAAATAAGTAGTTCGAGTTTTGAGAGAATCAAAACCTTACCTGGTGTTCTTGCTTATACAGTCTTCCTATAATCTTCCTATCTCTATGGCCTTGGTTGACTAATGGGTTATGGACTTCTGAGTTCTATTTTCTAAGTAAACCTATTAGTGTCAGTCAATTACCTCGTCAATAGATCACAAGGACCACGAAATGCTAGGTTGGGAGACATGCTACTCAACCTACAGAACTTACACTAGTATTGGTTTTGGATCTTAGGGTCATATAGGACAGTCCCTATCCTCTATAGTATCCTAAACTTGTAATCATGTCTGAAATTATTTTACCGAGAATTATGCCTCGCCCATATACTCTAGCTGTGGTAAACCCTTGGTTCCGTGATTCGAGGTGATATACTATCAGGCACTCTACCTTATATTGACACAAGAGTACCTAAGATCTAAAGATGTCAACTAGGACATAGTTTTAGTAATGTTCCATAAACTACAATTCTTCGAAATGATTTCAATTCTATGGGTTATGCCTTGCCAGTGTGCTGCTGGCTGCAGTGAACCCACACTCTCCGTACTCAGGTAATTGGCGACAGTGCGCTGCTGTCTAGTTATCACAGTTGGTAAAATGCTCCAATTCCTAAGAACGTCAAAGAGCTGCTGGGGATTCAACTTAGTTGACTATGGTGGAAAGCGTAAACACCTGCCTGTAAGTCTCAATCCTTAAAATAAAAGGTTGATCGGGGGAAATAACTGACGACAAGGAAAATAAGAACATCCTAACATTTATCTCATATATATTTCAAATGGTTGAGGGAAAAACTTTGAATCAATCTACCTCGAGATTCATACAGGAATAACAGAATCAAAAATTATAAACTAACTCCTTATAGCAAAAGAGAATTTAAAATAGAAAATTCTAACTTATGACATAAGATTTATATCTAATACAACAAAAGAGAATTAAACAGTTTATCAAAATTAATGCCTTAATTCTAGGCAAGTCTAACATACCAAACGAATAGTATATCCACATTGGATCACATTGTCATATTAAAAGTAATAGTGTATCTATAGGGATCTGGCAAGCTATCTAAATTCAATAATTCCTTATCTAAATTGCATGGCCTATCAGACAACCTTAACTACCCAATGGTCAATTTGAACAAGGGACTCCTAGTCCTAGTTATTCTCCTAAATTATTTTAATCCTAATTGTGAATGAGCATTTCCTGGTCGCAGGCTCGCAATGGTACGACTAACTTAAGTACCATCACGAGTTTGCAATCTTTTACGAAAACTGACCTGCATGGGCCACCACAAAAACTTGTCATAACCCGCACCCGCTTTTTCGGATACGAGACGTGTCCAAGCAAGCCTACGCCGCAGAGTCGGCGATAGAATGCTGTCAAGCCCACAAGAAATAAATGCTCAAAATATAACATTTGCTGTTCATTCACATTTCTAAATTTGTTACAACATTTATAATTAAAGAAAATACAAGATTTTACAATTAATGAAATTGATACAATTGCTTTCTATTTCTAGGTTTCTGCCTGCAAGTACACCCGTATCTCCCAAGCTAAGTGAAGCCACAGCTAACCTGAAAAATGATGGTTTCCAGTCAGGAATGGAACAAGTACACAAACCGACGACAAGGCAAAAACACAATAGAATTAACAAGACATGAAAATAACATATGAGATATGAAAACAGGAACGTACTGAAGACATGGCACGGTAGAGAAGAAAAGGAAAAATAAAAGACATCTACCTATGTGGTGTGAAATATCCGTTTCGACATGTGAACGGCTAGGGGGTAAACCCGGCACCCTGCACGTGTCGTGTGTAGCTGCTATTATTCAAGAATAGACTCATGGGATAGTTCTGGGTAGTCCACATGTCTACTAAGATATTTTCCCTCCCGACTACTCCGTGTGACGAGCGTGTCAACAAGCAGCAAGATATATGTATAGACATGAAATGAAAAGACTACTATGAATCGAAAGCAATCAAAAAGTGCACTTGTCGGAGGTCCTTAGCTGGAGAAACCGATAGTACAACCACAACAGACGAGTCACTAAAGTCAACACATACAAAAAATCTCTAGATGCTGAAATAAACATTACCAACGTTCTCAGAATAGTCAAATTAGCTAGGATTGCCTGTCCTTAAGTCCAATTCTGGACACAGGGACAAAACGGTAATTTCGGATCAAAACGGTATCCGCCGTTGGACCCGCTTTGCACCGAAAAACGTGCCAGAGTCAATGGTCTCTAAAGTCATCAAACTATATGTCTACAGATCCGATTTTTGATACGAACCCAACCGTATGTCCAAAGTTGGATTTCGACGGGCCGTGCACAAAATCGCCCTTTGAGTCGGACCGTAGGGCCCGCAAAACGGCGGTCCGATTCGACTGTCTCAGAACTGAACCAAACTTGGTATACAGGACCAGAAAAACGATACGGTCCTGTTGGCGCAAGTTTCGTTTCGATCTGACGAGCGTGCACAAAGCAATTGGAGAATTTTCACAGAGACCGATACGGTGAATTTCGACGGATACGCATCAAATTCGTCGCGCACACGCGACCAATTTGAATTCCGTCAAAGCCCACATGTCCACGAAGCCATTACGCACCTTTCGATGCCTTCGGTTTGCGACCACGTCGTCCGGATTGGCGGGACGCACGTCGTATCGGATGGTTTTCTAGTTTTTTTAAAACTGTTTTTTTATATTTTTCTCGAACTTCGAGTTGATTTATCCTAGCATCTACTTATTAATAAAATAATCTAAAAATAGGGTTTGAAAGCTGGTTAGGTTGTCTAAAAACGTGTTCAAATGGATTTCAAAAATCCTAACTGTTCTGTCCACAATTATACTTCCAAAATTGGGTCTGGATTGGGTGTTGTCCTGTTTTCAAAACGGGTTTTTCGTCGATTTCTCGTCGAATCTCTACAGGGTTTTAATCCGTGTTAATTAAAACTATTTGATGGCGTTAAGAGGTGTATAGATTGGGAACACACCTAAACAATTGGATCGACAAACGATCCGCTGCGTGTCGAGATATTCGATCACGAACTCGGGCCGGCACTGCTGTTGTCTGCTCTGTTATGTGTGGCTTCCGGCGACTCGTGCGGCCGCGCGCGGCGGTCCAGCGGCGCGCGTCGGCGCCTGGGGGATGGGGGTGGGTTGCTAGGTATTTGGGAGAGGTCGAGGATGCTCTGGCTTCGAATGCGTGGGGTTTTTCTAGGGTTTCTCGTCGATTTCTGACTTCAGCGTATATATATACGCTCGATTTGGCCTGGGGGAGTTTTTATGATCGAGCTGGGCTGCTCTGTTGATGTGGGGGCTGGGCTCGGGCTGGCAGGCCAGGCTCAGCTGGGCTGGGTTGGCTGTTATGGGGTTGGGTTGGGCCATTTAATATTTTCTTTTTCTATTTCTTTTTATTTATTTCTTTTAGTTAACTATATATATATATATATATATATATATATATATATATATATATATATATATATATATATATATATATATATATATATATATATATATACCCTTATATGTGTACAAGTGTTCAACATCTATATATATATATATATATATATATATATATATATATATATATATATATATATATATATATATATGCATATAACTTTTCTAAATTATTAAAATACTAGAATATTTATAGTATACCATATACCTATCTATTATAAACAACATAATGTATACTTTTAAACACATATATTTACTATATACACATATATACCATCTACATATATATATATATATATATATATATATATATATATATATATATATATATATATAAAATATATATATATATATATATATATATATATATATATATATATATATATATATATATATTCAAAAATCAATCATATAAAATTTATGAAGAACAGGAGAGTTTAACACTTACACGGTATATCGTACATCTCATTAAATATTAATTTTATCATAAATTAACTTCCATATATTAAATAGGAACTTATTAACCAAATCCTAAAATAAATACACATATTTGTTAAGGACAATTATTCACTATATTGTCAACAAAACATTATTTAATATTAAGAACTTAAAATATATATAAATACCACCACCTTGGCTAAAGTCATCTACCAAAATAATAAACTATATAATTATTTATAAAATCTAAAAAATAACCATTCAAATAAAATAAAGAATAATAAAATATTTTTTAAATTTGCGGGAAGGGGAGCTACACGTCTCACACAGTCATTCTTCTTCCAATGTTACCATCCTTTCAGGACCAAGTTCAAGACTTCTACCATTTGTGTCCGCTTCAATGACCCATTTTCGTGAGCAGTCTTCCTTATTTCCCTATCATTTTACTCAACTCAGGAATGTCTATTTAATAGCCCTTTTCTAAACTCTATTTGAATCAATCGTGGCATGTTCCTTAAAAACTAAGTCTGTGACACTGTGCCTTAAGCCAACTTGTGTTTTGTGCGACACTACCACCCATGTCATACTTTATACGACGGGCCTTACGATTGTGAAACCACGTAATTTTGACAACCGTAGAAAACGTAGGACAATGCTTAGAATGACTTCAATAGCCTAGCATAACTTAGCCTAACTTAAATGCGCAACAACTTGACGAGCGAAGGCTGCGTCGAGCCTCGCATCGCAGGAACATGCAGTGTATGCGTTCGACTTTGAACAACCAAGCTATTTGGGTGCCTAGACTTATGCCACAAGTCGTGCAATGCAACTTAACCCGTGGGGCGAGCAAAGGCTATGCCAAGCTTGGACGATGGGACCGTGCATGCTTTATCAAGCGTTTATGCAGGCGACGCCTATGACTTAGGCAAATTCTTAGCTTTGCGGCAAAAACAAACTTTTCCTTCTCCTAAGCCACGGGACGAAGGACTGAGTGTCATTTTGAAAGCCATCATGCATCATTTCTAAGCCGACCGTGGGACCTTTTTCCATGTTCTAACTCAATCGACCCAACTTGGGATTATTCCCTTGGCTATGTGGATTCATCTCTTTTATTATCAAACCTTCTTGTGCATTTGAAAAATTTTGTTTTATTAGTACGAAGGCCAAGCTGAGGCAAGTTCACCGAAGCCACCCACCTAAGCGAGGAGTCGCCTCGACCGAGCGGGTCTTCGAGCAAGTCGTTGCATGGCTAAGTTCGAACGCCATCGGCATTTCGATTCCTCTAATTGACTGAGTGGAACGAGGCATTACATTCTATATGGTTCTTCACTTTACTATAGTATAAAATTTTTTTAATATGGTTTAGTGATGTCACGCCCAGAACCAGAATACTGGAGAGCGGAGGACAAACACAACCAGCTACGTACATTGAAGTGAATCCTACCTCGCAATACGGTCACGGCTGTCTAGATGTATGAGGGTTTATCAACAAGCCAACAGTCTCTTATGGTCAAGTACAAGACTAGTGTCTCAATCTCAAGCAAGAAAGTAATGTAACAAGATGGTAGATCATCAGACATACAAGGTAAGACGTCCCAAACATTACATATTCAGATGATCATGAAGCTAGTCATACAAAATGCGAAGACTAGCAAGAGTTTAAGCCATACATGATCAACCCTAGGATTTGTCAATCATGTTACAGCCCTTAGGCAGACAGGAATGTAAATTCAACACGAGCTAACACTTGTTCGGCGGCTAAACGTCTCAAAAGAATAATTTACAATGGAGTAGGAGAGCAAAATAAAACCCATTCGTTGCCAGGGTGGCGTCTAGTGTTCCCCATCTGGCTGGAAGACTGGGAGATCCTCAGGAGCTATCCCGAAATATGGCCATACAAAACTAGCTGGGTCAGAACCCAAAAGAGCAAGTGCCACAAAGGAGGCTTCACTTAAGAACTAAAACCAGCATATTAGCACATAAAGACAAATGATGACAAAAAAAACTTGAAGTTAAGCATTCAGGGATAAATGACAAGATAACTAAGAAACTTCTCCGGTAACCAGGTTACAACCTGTAAACCAAACAAGAATCGGGATTGTAACCCTTCACTTGAACAAAATTTAGTCTCAGATTGATTATCGATAAAGCAAAGCATAAACGGTAATATGCTGAAATAACTATGTACTGGCCTTGCCTAAACAAGACTAGACGGGACTCCATTCATCAATCATGGCCAAGCAAGGTGTACGACTTGATACTTTAACTAACTAGGGTTATCACATGCCTAATTACTATAAGATGCATTGAGATATCCCAGCAGTCACAAGCCCTGCAGCTATCCAGTTATCCTTCCGCAGGTTGAAAGAGTTGATTAGGTGACTTGTGGGTGCAACACATGACAGCGTACTGGAAATGTGCCCTACTCGACGGCAGGCTACAAGTCTAATTAGAGCGCCCAGATAACGGGATTGCCTGTGACTGGGGAATCTTATTATGATCTACTTGATCAATCTAGTCATTAACTTAGTCAGATTCAGTGTGAATCCCTGACCGTGGAAATCAGGAATTCATGTCCTAGACATGATACAAGACGAGACATGTAGCTTGTACAGATACAATCAAGAGAAATCATCCACAGTGTTAAGACGAGAGTTACATGTTACTTGTCAATATCACATATCATGTTATGTAACTTATCAAGTCAAGAGTGCGTCACAACGGACCACCATCAAGAATTATCATGCCAAGTAACTTATCAAGAGTGTACCACGACGGGTCACTATCGAGAGTTATCATGTAAAGTCACATTGTCATGTCGTGTTCATGTAAGTGCACCACGGCGGGCCACTATCAAGGAGTTGTTATAGTGTACGTGCCATACCAAGATCGTGTTTAAAGCTCAGAGTACATGTGCAACATAGAAAATAACAGTATAGGACTAGTCAAGTAAAGAGTACAAACAAAGTCACAATTCACACTAAGGACCATGGAGACAAATACGGACATTTGCAAGAGATGGCACAAAGGGTCAATAGGGTGTCATGAAGAGCATGCACCCAAAAATAGATGTGCTGAGAGTGGTATGCGCCCAAGGCTATGTGCCTAAGGGTTTGCGCCTACATGTATGCGCCTAGGACCAAACACATCATGTAGGGAATATGCTATGGAAGGAATGCACAAGAGAGTGCATGCGCCCATGGCCTATGCGCCCACATGCATGCGCCTATGGTCTATGTTCCCATATGGGTGAGGCAGGGAGCAGTAGAAAGCTAAGTCAGGAGCCATCTATACTGGCTTTGTGGGCGCATAATAAAGCCATACGCCCACACTGAGGAAGACAAGGAGCTTGGGCGCATATAAAGCCATGCGCCCATACTGAGGAAGGCGGGAAGCTTGGGCGCATATAAAGCCATGTACCCACAGCGAGGAAGGAAGGGAGCTTGGGCACATATTAAGCCATGTGCCCACAATAAGGAAGGCAGGGAGCTTGGGCGTATATAAAGCCATGCGCCCACACTGAGGAAGGCAGGGAGCTTGGGAGAAGGAAGTTGGCCTAAGTTTCTAAGTTGCCACAATGCTGGAATTAGCCTAAGTCATAGGCATCGCCCGTATGAATGCTTGATAAAGCATACACGGTGCCGTCGTCCAAGGCTTGGCATAGCCTTCGACTGTCCCGTGGTTTAAGTCGTAATGCACAGCTTGTGGCTTAAGTCTAGGCACCCAAAGACCTTGGTTGTTCAAGTCGACCTCGTGCATAGCATGTTCCCTCGATGCGAAGCTTGGCGTAGCCTTTGCTCGTCAAGTCGTTGCTCGAATAAGTTAGGCAAGAGTTTTGCTGGGCTATCGAAGTCATAGCAAACACTATCCCCTGTTGTCTGTGGTTGTCAAGTCATATAGTCCCACGAGAACAAGGCTCGTCATATAAAGTATGTGACTTGGGCGATAGTGTCACCTAGAGAACAAGTCAATCTAAGGCATGAGCCACTGTCGGTTTAGTAAAAAGCATGCCACGGACAAAGGAAGTACACGAGATTGGTCCCGTTACTTGGGAGTCTCGATAAGTCTCGATAAGGTATCACACGAGATCGGTCCCGCTACATAGGAGTCTCCATAAGGAAGGTCACGAGATCTCGGTCCCGCTACTTGGGAGTCTCGATAAAGAAGGTCACGAGATCGGTCCCGCTACTTGGAAGTCTCGATAAGGAAGTCCACGCGACTGGTTGTCGCCGAGATCGATCCCGCTACTTGAGAGTCTCGATAGAAAGTTGGAAAGCATGGTCATGGTTAAGGAAAGACTTGATAGATCGACTTGAGTCTTACATGGTCATTGGACAACTTGTGCGCAAGGTGAATTCCTCGAACGATCCCGGGGTACCGAATTCGTGTCAGCCTAGGAGGAATTACAGATATTGTACGGCCTTCATCGATGGTACGTCTTGATTGAAGTGAACCGTTATAATATAGGCTGCGGGTCATTCGGTGGGAGCTCGTACCTCGCCACGCGGATGGTCACCGTATGCAAAGATCCAGGATAGCTTGACATTGCTAGTGACCACTCATATAGATGTGTCGGCATAAGAGCGGCTATCCGCGTGTATGCCATTGGATTGCGTCGAGTACTATCAAGTCACGAGTTAGGTTATCAAGGCGTAATTGTAGCAAGTGCTAGATTGAATCGGCACGGGTTAGGGTATGCACGGTTGCGTCACCATTCTAGAGCCTATGATTTGGCTATAGCAAGGACACGTGCTTCGACATGAATGTGGCATCGTCTCGTGTTAAGTCAGGAAGGGCCGTAAGGCAAGTTTGCTTAAGTCTTGTTGATATGCGAGGCACGGCCTCGATCTTAAGGCACGATCAAGTCTAGTGGCACGACCAGCACGAGTCGTCCCCTTGACGTCGTTGGCACGAGAATGGTCTAGAGGCACATGAAAGAAGTGAAAGTCTTAGCATGACCGAGTTGTGTAAGTTTCTACTCGGTGAGGCATTGCCTCGAATATGTATTGAAGTCACGAATAGAGTATGGCACGACCCTGTCATTGCGTTGCCAAGTATAGGCCAAGACGTCTTTGTCCTAAAATTAATCCTAAGGCAAGACTAGAAAGACAATCAAAAAGGGATTAAGCTGCACAAAGTAAATGAACATGTCGGTTTTGTATGGGTGGACGAGGAGCTCACTCCACCAGTACAGTTGAGTACTGACACCCACACAGTTTTTATGTACAGGTACAGGTAGAAACTTATGGCATGGAGCTCACTTGTATGCGACGAGACACGGAGTTCCTTGGTGATTCGAAGCGTGCGGCCGCATGATCAAGACTTATACGGGACAAAATATATGGACATTTCCGAAGCATCCGCTGGCTCAAGCACTGTATCGAGAGATGAGAGAGAGAGAGTAGAGTGACTTGTAAAATGAAAGAAAAGTGAGCTTGAGAGACTTGTAATCAGGGCCTTGTGCTCCATTGTAATCTTATTGTTCAATATCAATAAAGAGCACTTTTGAATAACTGGTGTTTTGCTTCTAAATTTTTGCTGCATGTTCAATGTTTCTGCTTAGGACTTCTGTGTGACGACCCCATCGCAGCCATTATAATCGACCATTATGAAACTACCTTGCACGAGCGCAATCTAGGATCATGCGGCATCACGCCTTAGCGAGGACGATCGCTCCTACGGGAGCGGGGCGTGACAATAAGTCACTCAAAATAACTCAAAATTCGGGTTTTCAAAGGTCCATTTTAGGTAAATCAAATTTTATACAACATAGAACAATCAAAACATGAAAATAATAAAGTTTGAGAGATCAAAACCCAAGAAAACCAAAATTTGAGAAAACTTAGATCAACAAGTTTTAATCCACCAAAACCAAAAGTGCTAAGTACTAAAGAGTCTTAGAAGCTTGTAGGGAAGACAATAGAACAATAAAAATGGAGTTCCTCTATGAAGCAAGATGACACTTGCCTAAGGTGGTTGGAGAGAATTAATGGAGGAAGAAGTAAATGAAGAAGTAAAGGAAATAATGAAGAGAGAGAGAGTGGAGTTGATATTTATATCAATCCTATCCATCTCTAACCAAAACCAAAATAAACCAAGCCAAGCTAAACCAAGTAAAACCAAGACCAAACCAAGCCAAGCTATGCTAGACAAGTCAAAATACGGGTCGAAAATCTGTACACGTATACTGAAAATATGTATAACGGAAAACGGGAGTGACAACTCTACCCACCTTAAAAGAATTTCGTCCTTGGAATTTAATTAAGAGGCTAGAGATGTCGGGGAAAGCTATACTAATCACGAGCAATCTATGACTAGCAGTTAATCAAGCAATCATTCATACAAGCAAGGAATTAAAAGCATAAGGAATAAGGAAGATATTATACCTTATGAGTCAAACATGTGTGGATACCGCGATCGGATATCATCCTCACGTTCCCATGTTGACTCACCCAAAGAGTGATGATCCCAAGCAACACGAACTAAACTAATAGTCTTGTTCTTGAGTATCTTCTCTCTCCGGTCCAATATGGATACGGGTCTTTCCTCATACGAAAGGTTGGTACCAACAACCAATTCCGAATGATCAAGGAGATGACTCGGATCCGGGATATACCGTCGTAATTGGGATACATGAAAGACGTCATGTACTTCATGTAACGACAAGAGCGAGACGATAGGACACATCACCTACTCGCTCAAGAATGTCTGTAGAGCCTAAAAATTAAGAGGCGCCACTCATTAAAGTCTTCAATCATCTGATGGCGCCAAACCAATCAAGCTGCGCCGGATCATCAAGTTGTGCAGCTTTAGATTATGCCATCGCCAGGTTGCACTGGAGTCAGGGTGTGCAGAGCAACACGTGGCGCACTTCCTCGAGAAGCTGTAACGACATCATCATTACCTGATAACTGACAGCACGGAGATAAAGGAAAATCCCTTCGAATCCCGCGCAACGCGGCACTCGAGAAGACTTTGTCAACATGTAATTAATGCTGACAGCTGGTTGGCGCAAGTCACTGAATGGTGCAGGGATTAATCAGCACAACATAGAAGACCTAGTCAAAATACATTAGTCGTTAAGTTGTGCCTATGCGCAGCCTGACAAAGTGGCGCCACTTGATCAACTCTTAGTTTAAAACAGGTTGACGTGGCACGCAAGCCATCAACTTCGCAGAGCGTGCCCACTATACTGCCCATGACCATGCGCATCTTAATTAAACGATGCCACGCGTCTACAGCAGTTGGTACAAACCGCTCGTACAGGTTGTTGCATTGCGCCCTCGTACAACCTGATGAAGCACGCACAAAGTGTTCAAATAGTGTTCTAGACAGAGTGACATGGTGCGCAAGCCACTAACTTTGCAGAACATGCCCACTATACTGTCCACAACCACGCGCATCTCAATCAAACGATGCCACGCGTCCATAGCAGTTAGTACAACCGTTTATGCAAGTGAACAGGAGGCACGCAATCTGAAGCACACGCAATTCAGAATAACTACTAAACAGTTATTTCAAGAACTCTATAAATAGAGTTTCAAATCAATCACAAAGCATCAAGAGCGATCATAATCTCCTGCTAAAGTGCTGCTGCATTCTTGGGAGGCTCGTGTCTTCGATATCACATCGTCCAAGGGATAAATTGATCATCTTCTAATCAGATTCCTATAGTTGTACTTCTCCAAAAATCAATTGTACTCTTGTACTTCTTTTTTTTAGTTTGTAATAAAAACTTTTTGTTCTTTGTAAACAAAATGGAGGCTCTGCTGGGGACGACTTTCTCCTCCGACGAGAAAGTGACAACTCCATCTGATATCGCGTCAATCGGTAAGACGCAGAAGACTCTGGTCGTTAAATTCGACCAGATAGCCTACGAGACTATGATCAATGCTGGGGGTGCCAAGCGCACTTCTTCCGCTGTTAAGAGCAAGACTCGCTCTGTTTAGACTCCTAAGTCCTTGGCGGCACAATCTTCTGTCTCTGCGCAACTTGCACCCATCACTACTTTGGCGCAACCTAAGGGAAATAACCTTTTGGCTAATCCCTCTACTTCTCCAATTCTGAAATCGAAGAAGACTCTGTCTCGACACACTGCTGCCCAAAATAAGGGAAAGTGCCCTTCAGCCCTCTCTTTCCTGGCGCAACCTGTGCCTGTTCCTACTTCTGCGCAACTTGCGCCCATTAATGTTTCGGCGCAACCTAAGGGAAACAGCCTTTTGGCTAATCCCTCTACTTCTCCGACTCTGAAATCAAAGGAGACTCTGTCTCGACACACTGCCGTCCAAAATAAGAAAAAGTGCCCCTTGGTCTTTTCTTCTTCGCCACAACTTACGCAGGTTCATGCCTTGGCGCCACCTGCACGAACTTGTGCACAAGCAATGTAAAGAGAATCACTCTTTTCTACTAAATCAGAAGCTTAGTGAGAAATAACCAAATCAAGGAAAAGGTTGTTTAACTTTTCCTCATTATGTTCGAGTCGTTGACTGGGTGAAAAGTACTGCTCTCCTTAATAGAGACAGCCAAATCTCTATCGGGAAGATGAGTTCCATTCAGAACACCTTTCATGCAAAAGGGCATCATGCCTACTCCAAGGAGATCAGGACAGGATCTACCAGCCTTATGTATTTCAAGATCCCAACGAGGCAAACTACTAGTATCTCAAGTAGATATACAAGCAGCTCCCCTGTCAGACTTGCGCACCTATATCAACAGGTGCCAATTAGGCTCAACCTCGGGAAATCACAAGATTCATTAAGCACAACCCGCACCAGTTGCTAACTTACACCAGAGGAAGAATGCTGAGGTGAAAGATCATGTGACTTATGCTAATCAGCTTAGCACGTCCTTGTACACTCAAGATACAGTACATCTCAGGAACAAGAACCATGTCCCGAATATCATCAAGGACTACGTTCCTGCAACTTATTTCTGTCCTGTTAGCGACCTCCGTGATCTCTTAATACAGAAGCGGAAGGTTACAAATCTATCTCGTCCAGTGGTGGTCCAACAACAAGAACATCATTACAACCACCATCATGAAGTTGTCATCAAATGCTGCTGTCAGTCAGCCAAGCGGTTCATCTTTGACCGTTTGAATTATGTTCAGACTCCCGAACCAATCCTAGTAGACGAAGATGAACTTCTCTATGCTTCTGTCAACATGGCATCTCGAAGCACTGGGGGTGGAAAATGTCTAAGATGTAATGCGTCCCGCAATCCTAGTCAGCAATACTTAGATCGGATTCATGAATCCGGTGAAGAAGTATACCAATATACTAGATCAAAAAGCCGAGACACAATCGGTCAAAGGAATCTTCTTGATTCAAACCAAGATTCCTTCAGTCAAAAAGATATCCCTATCACTCATTCTGGGGATAGTTCTTTATGTGACTTTGACGTTGACAGTGAAAGTTCTGAAAGGACCATTCTTTCTACTGGCTCATCTTCAAAGGCTAGAGAAGTGACTGCTTTTGCCGTCACAGAAGATTAAGATACCTCTATTTCTTCCAGTCAAGAGCAGAGAATTACTGTTTTGGAGGCTAGTTTGAAGAACATGGCTGAGATGATGGCAGGCATGCATACTGTGATTATGGCACAACATACAGTTCCACCAGTCGCGAATCTGATTCCGACTCAAGAACCTGTGACAACATCAGTTCCTACCAATATTGATCTCGAGGTACAATCTCCTCACACTGCTTCCATTCCTGCACAAGCTATTCCAAGTCAATATGGTACAGGGGTGGTACTTATCATGTGGTACCCCCTCCTAACACATTGAAATAATCTACTACTCCGCAATCAACAGGAGATACCAATGAGGCCGTAAAACTTTTACGTACTTAATTTGAAGCTTTCAAACAGAATGATGGCCTGCAGAAGCTTGGGATCAAACAACCCTATCCCATAGAATGGAAAGAGGTCCAATTTTCTCCTAAATAAAAACCCTCTACTATTATGTTGTTTGATGGCAGCACGTCTCCAAGTCAATACCTCAATCACTTTGAAGTAATGACTGACCAACTTCAACCAAATGATGCTCTTCTTACCAGAGTATTTGTTGGCTGCTTAGCTGGTGCAGCATATGACTGGTATCGTAGTTTACTAGATGGGTGCATAACCTCGTTCACTGGCTTCAAACAAATATTCTTGGAACGATTTTATGAGGAAACCAACGATATGACTATGTCTGCTCTCATCAAAATCAAACAACGATATAATGAAATGACTGAACATTTTATTGAACGGTTCCGCCGTAAAGCACTCAAAATGCATCTCGGAACTCCAGATGCTTTAACTATAGACACTTGCAAATTAAACTTGTTGCCTATAATCAGCATGTGGATAGGATCAACACAGTTCCAGGATTGGCCTTCTTTCATAATGAACACCAAAGTCGCAGAAGAAAGTGCTAACAAATTCAAGCATTAGGCATTCAAATGCCTAATCTTGACAAAGAGGAACGTGCTACACCAAATAATAATGGCCGTCAGAACAATCGCAAGAGCAAGGAGACTTTGGCCATTATACTAAAATACAAAGAAGACCTGGCCATCAATATAAATCAGCCAACATCTAGCTCTTCAGCACCACCACAACGGGCACCTCATCCAAAAGAAGAATACTCTTTCGATGAAGATGACATCATGAGTATCTTTGATTGCCTCATCAAGAGCAGCAAACTTGTCACGCCCCAGAACCAGAATACTGAAAAGCGGGGGCAGACATAGCCAGCTACGTATATGAAATAGAATCCATCTCCCTATACGGTCACGGCTGTCTAGATACATGAGGGTTTATCTACAAGCCAACAGGCTCTTAAGGCCATGAACAAGCCTAGTGTCTCAATCACAAGCAAGTAAGTAAAAGATACAAGATGTATGATCATTAAATATACAATAGTAAAGCGTCCCAAACATTATATATTCAGCTGATCATGAAGCTAGTCGTTACAAAATGTCAGGACTAGCAAGAGTTTTAGTCATACATGATCAACCCTAGGATCTGTTAATCATGTTACAGCCCGTAGGCAGACAGTAAGTAAAAGTGCAATCGAGCTAAACAGGTGCTCGTCGGCTAAACGCCTCAAAAGAATATTTTTATAATAAAGTAGGAGATCAAAAATAAACCTACTCGTTGCCAGGGTTCCGTCTAGTGGCCACCATCTGGCTGGAAGGTCGGTAGATCCTCTAGAGCTGCTCCGAAATCTGGCCACACAAAACCAGCTGGGTCAGACCCCAGAAAGAGCAAGTGCCACAAAGAAGGCCACGAAATAAGAACAAAAGCCAGCACATCAGATCATAAGAAAATAATTACATAATAAAGACAATTAATAAGAAGAAACCTGGCAGGTGATATACGATGAGATAACCATGGGACTCTTCAGATAACCAGGTTACAACCCGTGAACCAAATAAGGACCGGGGTTGTAACCCTTCGTCTGAACAGAACTTGGAATTCTCACCATTTATCGATAAAATAAATACAAGCATTCTGGTCATGCAGCAATTTGGAACAGGATCAGGGCAAGACTAGACTGGTTAGACTCCATCCAATCATTTCACGGCCAAGCAAGAATTACGGCTTGATACTTTAACTAACTAGGGTTGTCACAAGCCTAATTACTAACAAGATGCAGCGAGATTATTCCACAGCCACAAGTCCTGCAGACCATCCAGGTTACCCAGGTCGAAAGATTAGGGTTGAATTCAGGTGGGTACATCGTCCAGGAAACACATGTACCCTTAAGTAGCTTAAAGGGTGCAACACATGACAGTGTGCTGGAAATGTGCCCTACTCGACGGCAGGCTACAGATCCCAGGCGCGCCCAGGTAACGGGATTGCCTGTAGCTGGGAAATCTCTTCATGACTACTGTGTTATTCTAGTTATTAGCCTTAGTCCATTTTAGTGGGTGCTCCTGACCGTGGTACTCAGGAGTCCCATCCTAGACATAATGTAAGACAGGACTGGTTTATTTATACAAGCACAATCGCCCATGGTGTCCAGGTTATTATACAGGTCATATTATGTCAAGTAGCCGTCACAACAGCTTATCAAGATATAACATGTCAGGTTATCAGGTCAAGTGTACTAGTCAGGAGTGCGCCACGACGGGCCACTATCAGGTCATGTCAGGCTACTCATGTCAGGAGTGCACCACTACGGGTCACTATCGTGTCAGGCTCAGTTATCCTTTTCAAACATATTACATAAATTCGTGATTATCAAGTTCATGACAAAAGGCGTAAGGATATAAAATGGGCGTAAAATATCTAATAAAATATCAATAGACAGGGCTATAGAAGAGCCAAGCTTAAGGAAAATAAAACCAAACTGACACGCTGACTTAAGACCAAGTCAGCCAAAGGCCATACGCTCAGTGCAAAAGTTATACGCTCAGTAAATATTGTACTCCATACGACTCCTCATCAAGGTAGCGTATGAACTCCATACGACTCCTCATCAAGGCAGCGTATGAACTCCATACGACTCCTCATCAAGGCAGCGTATGAGGACCATATGACTCATTGTCACCCAAGTGAGCGTATGCAAGACATACGCTCCCAAAAGGCAGCGTATGGACTCCATACGACTCCTTGTCACCCAAGTGAGCGTATGCAAGACATACGCTCCCAAAAGGCAGCGTATGGACTCCATACGACTCCTTGTCACCCAAGTGAGCGTATGCAAGACATACGCTCCCAAAAGGCAGCGTATGGATCAGACTGCGCTGCGCTAAAGAGCGCGCGCAGCTCAGTGGCGCAAGCTAAAAAGCTCGCGCACTGCTCACTGTCTTCTCCAAATCAGCAAGAACTCCATGGTTGAACCCAAGCTTCAAAAGTCCATAACTTGGTCAAAACAAGTCCAAATCCAACTTTGCAAAGTTCTATCTTGGGTGAAATTCAATTCTCTCCAACATAGGAACATCAAAACCCATAAAAATACAACTTAAATAGATCAAAATCATGTAAAACCAAAAATAGAGAAAACTTAGATCTAGAACAATGGAGACTCCAAATCACAAAATGTTAAGTTCTAATGTTGATCACCATGGCCTAATCTAGCTAATGGACAAATAAAAAGTGGTTCTCATGTGATGGCAAGGTGCACTTGCCTATGGGTGTTGGTGTTGTGTGGAGGAAGGAAGAAGAAGAAGATGAGGAAATAAATGAAAGAATTATGAGGAGAGAGAAAGGTAGGTGGAGATAATAAAGAGGGTGGTTGTGGTGGAAATGAGGGAGGATCATAGGCTTAAGGTGTTCCAAGCATATTGAACCAAACCAATCCTACTCCACAAAATAAAACCAAGCCTTGCCAACTAAAACCGAGCCGCGCCAAAAACTCAAAATACGAGAAAACCCCAAAACTCCGCAAGTTGAGAAAAATAAAAATTTATGCCAAAATCCAATTACGAGAATAATTACGAAATACGGGAAACGGGGGTGACAACTCTACCCACCTTAAAAGAATTCCGTCCTCGAAATTTAATCAAGGAGCTAGAGATTGCCACGACAAGCTACACTAAGCACAGGCAAGTTACACTAAGCAGTTCAATCATACAATCATACAATACAAGCAAGGAAGGGAAAACGTAAGGCATAAGAAAGATATTATACCTCACGAGTCAAACAGGTAGGGATATCGTGATCGGATGTCGTCCTCACACTCCCACGTTGACTCACCTAGAGAGTGATGACCCCAAGCAACACGGACTAATTTAATAGTCTTATTCTTGAGGATCTTCTCTCTCCGATCCAATATAGACACGGGCCTCTCCTCATACGAAAGGTTGGTACCAACAACCAATTCCGAATGATCCAGGATGTGGCTCGGGTCTGGGATATACCGTCGTAATTGGGATATATGGAACACGTCATGCACCTCGCTTAGCGACGGTGGAAGAGCGAGACGATAGGATACATCTCCTACTCGCTCTAGAATGTCAAACGGCCCTATATACCTAGGACTAAGCTTTCCCCGTACGCCGAAACGAATGACGCCACAGTTAGGCAAAATCCTCAGGAATACATGATCGCCGACCGAAAACTCGAGAGGGAGCCGATGAGAATCGGCCCAATGACGCTGGCGATCTTAGGCAACTCGAAGATGATCTCGGACTCTCCTGACCACCTCAACTGTCTGGGCAATCATTTCTGGACCAAGCATCTGCCTCTCTCCAACATCATCCCAGGCTAAAGGGGATCTGCACTTCCTGCCATATAGTGCCTCGAACGGTGTCATCTGGATACTGGCCTGGAAACTATTATTGTACGAGAATTCCACCAGGTGTAAGTGATCTTCCCATGAACCACCGAAGTCAAGTGTACAGGACCGCAACATATCTTCAAGAGTCTGGATTGTGCGCTCTGACTGGCCATCTGTCTGCGGGTGATAGGCTAAACTGAACTGGAGAAGAGTCCCCAAACTCTTTTGCAAGCTACGCCAAAAGTGTGACGTAAATCTTGAATCTCGGTCCGAGGTGATACTGACTGGCACACCGTGCAATCTGATGATCTGCCTAAGATACATCGCCGCTAGCTGAGCCGTCGACAGATCAACTCTGAATGGAAGAAAGTGAGCCACTTTCGTGAGCCTGTCAACTATAACCCAGATAGCATCTCTACCAGCTGGGGATCTAGGTAATCCAGTCACGAAATCCATGGTCACATGCTCCCACTTCCAGTCTAGAATCGGCAAGGTCTGAAGAAGTCCAGCCGGTCTCTGATGTTCAGCCTTAACTTGTTGGCAAACCAAACACCGAGAGACAAACCGAGCTATCTCCCGCTTCATGCCATTCCACTAAAAGTGCTGACGAATATCACGATACATCTTCGTACTGTCAGGATGGATAGAATACTGAGAACTGTGCGCTTCTGACATGATTTCCTGCCTGATATCTCTACTGGGTACACAAAGACGCTTACCATGTCGAAGTGTATCATCCTCATGAATACATAACTCTGGTCTTCGTCCTGCCTCACACTCTGCTCTGAGTCGCTGAAGCTTGGAATCTGCCGATTGTGCCATCCGGATCCTCTCAACTATAGTGGACTGAACTTGCATGCTGGCCATCAATGCCACACTGGAAGGGAGAATAACTTCTATACCCATCTTCTGAAGATCTGCTAACAATTCTGGCTGTGCTGTTAGAAAATAAGCTCCGGCTCTCCTACTCAATGCATCTGCTACGACATTGGCCTTCCTAGGATGATACTGCAGGTTGACATCATAATCCACAAGAAGCTCCAGCCACCTTCTCTGACGCATGTTAAGATCCTTCTGGGTGAAAATATACTTCAGGCTCTTGTGGTCGGTAAAAATCTCCACCCTATCTCCGTACAAATAGTGCCTCCACAACTTAAGTGCAAACACCACTGCTGCCAACTCCAAGTCATGGGTTGGGTAATTTCTTTCATGATCACGAAGTTGTCGTGATGCATAAGCTATTACCTTCCCATGCTGCATCAGAACACATCCTAAACCTCTGCCTGAAGCATCACAATACACTAAGAATCCTCCGGTTCCATCTGGAAGCGTGAGAATAGGAGCTGTTATCAAGCCTCGCTTCAACTGTTCAAAAGAACTCTGACACTCTGCTGTCCAAGCAAACTGCGCATCCTTGCGGGTCAACTGGGTCAATGGCGCTGATATCCGAGCAAAGTCTGAAACAAATTGCCGGTAATAGCCAGTCAATCCAAGAAAACTGTGAACTTCTGCAACGGTGCTGGGTACTGGCCATGACTCAATAGCTACAATCTTCTGGGGATCCACTTCTACTCCTCCTTTGGTGATGATATGACCCAAGTACGAAATACGATCGAGCCAGAACTCGCATTTACTGAACTTGGCATACAGCTGGTGCTCCCTGAGAGTCTGAAGAACCACACGAAGATGCTGCTCATGCTCCGCCTCACTCTTGCTGTAGACCAGGATGTCATCCAAGAATACGATCACAAACTGATCCAAGTAAGGCATGAAAATGCGATTCATGAGGTCCATGAATACTGCCGGTGCATTGGTTGCTCCAAAAGGCATAACATGGAATTCCTAATGCCCATATCTCGATCTAAAAGCTATCTTCGGGATGTCCTGCTCTCTGACTCTGATCTGATGATAACCTGAGCGCAAATCAATCTTCGAGAATACTGAAGCCCCCTTGAGTTGATCAAACAAGTCATCTATCCTCGGAAGAGGGTATCTGTTCTTGATTGTCACTGAGTTCAAGGTACGATAATCAACACATAACCTAGACGTACCATCCTTCTTTTTCACAAGAAGCATCGGGGCTCCCCAAAGCGATCCACTTGCACGAATGAATCCCTTAGTTCTAAGCTCTTCAATCATCTTGTACAAGATCTCCAACTCCGATGGCGCCATCCTGTAGACTCTCTCTGACACTGGGGCTGTCCCAGGAATCAAGTCTATAGTGAACTCGATCTCCCGCTCCGGAGGCATTCCTGGAAGTTCTTCTGGGAAAACATCTGGAAACTTCTCGACTATCCTGGGCAACTGAACTGCTGCTACTGCCATCCGCAATATCGGAGGAGAAGGCTCAACCTCGCCTCGAGAGAAAGAAAACTCCGGCTCTCCTGGAATGCTAAAAACAACCCTACCAATATGGCAGTCTATCCTAGCATACTGGTTCCTCAACCAATCCATCCCTAGGACCACATCATAGTCGGCCATCGGGAACTCTATCAATCTAGCGGGGAATTCTCTACCGCTAACTACGATTCGACACGAGGAAAACACCCTATCTACACCCACAAGTACGTTACCAGTAAGTATATTGAGCCTTACTGATAATGACTCGGGCTCCAGTCCTATCCGTATCGCGAATCGTGTAGACATAAATGAATGCGATGCACCAGAATCAAATAAAGCTGAAGCTGGAAAGGAGTTGACGAGAATAGTACCTGCCACTACCTCTCCTGGTGCCAATCCTTCTTCCACGGTCATCATCATGGCCTGACCATGCCCTCGGGGTGCTGGTCCCCTCTGCTGAATTCCTTGCTGCCTATTCTGACTCAAGGCCTGGGCTTGCGTATACTGCTGGGGGCTCTACTGCTGAAACGCCTGGGACTGAGGCGGCAAGGGCCTCGTCAATGGATACTGCTGCTGCTGGACCGGTGCTGGTCCTCTCACCGAAGAACTAGAAAGTTTGGATGATGATGAACCACCCCTGTTCGGACAGGATCCAACCCTATGGTCTGCTGCTCCACAAGCCAGACATAATCCCTGCGCCCTACGGTACTCTGCCACCACATGGTCTGGCTTCCCACAATAAGAACATCCCACTGCGGAAGACTGCTTCTGCTTCTGCTGCTGCTGAGGGTGCGTCGGAGTTGAATACTGAATCGACGTTACTGAGGCCGCTCGCCTCAGAGCTCCAATAGTCAAAGCCCTGGCTGCCGGGGCTGGGGCTGAAGACTGATTCATCTGGCCGTGAGATCTCTTCCGACCTTCGGCCCTGTCCACGATCCTCTGGGAGGTATACTCATGCCTCCTAGCTGCTCTCAAGACTGCATCAAAAGTCTGATGCTCAAATTGCTCTACTGCCAACAAGATCTCCAGATGAAGTCCCTGCTGGAACCGCTGGGCTCTATCATACTCGGTTGCCACCAAGGTGGGAGCAAACCGACTAAGTCTGGAAAACTCGGCCGCATATCCGTCGACCGTCCTGCCTCCTTGCTTCAGATTGGTAAACCTCGTCTGCAGATCATACCGAGCCACGGCATCGAAATACTTGGTCTGGAATCTCTCTCTGAATACTGCCCAAGCAATGGGTGCTACTAATCCAACGGCCTGCGCTGCCCACCAGCTGCGGGCAAGATCTAACAACTGTAGGCGCACAACGGCCACCTTCTCGTTCTCTGGGGTCCTGGCTGCTTCTAGAATCACCTCTGTGTCCTGAAGCCATGCATCTGCCGCGATAGCATCTTCACTACCATCGAAGAATGGAGGGTTCAAGCGCTTGAAGCTGTTGGCCGCGCTGTTACCCTGATGACCACCTCGGGTCAAAGCATCCGTCACTGCCTGGTGCAAGGCATCTCCACGCTAGTCTTGGGAAGCTATCAAGGTCCTGACGAGTCCTACCAAAGTGCCGTCATCATGTTCTACAGGTTGAACTGGCTGGACTGGTGGCTCTCCGCCAGAAGGCACGACTCTGGAGGCTACCCCGGAATGCTGGGCTTGATCTTCAGGTTGCTGCTGGTCCGCAGGAGGTACTCCGCCTTACTGATCGGCCGGGTCAGGTACTATGTCGCTGAAGAAGACGACATAGAAAACAAATAAGGAAGGACCAGGACCGACCAACGATGCAAGCATATGATCAGGACAAGAATCCAGAGATTCAGAAGATACGAGCAGAGATCAAGGACGAATACTGATTGAGACATCTATTCGGTAAACGCTCACATATCTTGATTTACAAGACCTGCATGGGCCACCACTTAAACCATGTCACGCCCCGGAACCAGAATACTGGAGAGCGGGGGCAGACATAGCCAGCTACGTATATGAAATGGAATCCATCTCGCTATACGGTCACGGCTGTCTAGATACATGAGGGTTTATCTACAAGCCAACAGTCTCTTAAGGTCATGAACAAGCCTAGTGTCTCAATCACAAGCAAGTAAGTAAAAGATACAAGATGTATGATCATTAAATATACAATAGTAAGGCGTCCCAAACATTACATATTCAGCTGATTATGAAGCTAGTCGTTACAAAATGTCAGGACTAGCAAGAGTTTTAGTCATACATGATCAACCCTAGGATCTGTTAATCATGTTACAGCCCGTAGGCAGACAGTAAGTAAAAGTGCAATCGAGCTAAACAGGTGCTCGTCGGCTAAACGCCTCAAAAGAATATTATTACAATAAAGTGGGAGATCAAAAATAAACCCACTCGTTGCCAGGGTTCCGTCTAGTGGCCACCATCTGGCTGGAAGGTCGGTAGATCCTCTGGAGCTGCTCCGAAATATGGCCACACAAAACCAGCTGGGTCAGACCCCAGAAAGAGCAAGTGCCACAAAGGAGGCCACGAAATAAGAACAAAAGCCAGCACATCAGATCATAAGAAAATAATTACATAATAAAGACAATTAATAAGAAGAAACCTGGCAGGTGATATACGATGAGATAACCATGGGACTCTTCAGATAACCAGGTTACAACCCGTGAATCAAACAAGGACCGGGGTTGTAACCCTTCGTCTGAACAGAACTTGGAATTCTCACCATTTATCAGTAAAATAAATACAAGCATTCTGGTCATACAGTAATCTGGAACAGGATCAGGGCAAGACTAGACTGGTTAGACTCCATCCAATCATTTCACGGCCAAGCAAGAATTATGGCTTGATACTTTAACTAACTAGGGTTGTCACAAGCCTAATTACTAACAAGATGCAGCGAGATTATTCCACAACCACAAGCCCTGCAGACCATCCAGGTTACCCAGGTCGAAAGATTAGGGTTGAATTCAGGTGGGTACATCGTCCAGGAAACGCATGTACCCTTAAGTAGCTTAAAGGGTGCAACACATGACAGTGTGCTGGAAATGTGCCCTACTCGACGGCAGGCTACAGATCCCAGGCGCGCCCAGGTAACGGGATTGCCTGTAGCTGGAAAATCTCTTCATGACTACTTTGTTATTCTAGTTATTAGCCTTAGTCCATTTTAGTGGGTGCTCCTGACCGTGGTACTCAGGAGTCCCATCCTAGACATGATGTAAGACAGGACTGGTTTATTTATACAAGCACAATCGCCCACGGTGTCCAGGTTATTATACAGGTCATATTATGTCAAGTAGCCGTCGCAACAGCTTATCAAGATATAACATGTCAGGTTATCAGGTCAAGTGTACTAGTCAGGAGTGCGCCACGACGGGCCACTATCAGGTCATGTCAGGCTACTCATGTCAGGAGTGCACTACTACGGGTCACTATCGTATCAGGCTCAGTTATCCTTTCCAAACATATTACATAAATTCGTGATTATCAAAGGCCAAGCTTAAGGAAAATAAAACCAAACTGACACGCTGACTTAAGACCAAGTCAGCTAAAGGCCATACGCTCAGTGCAAAAGTCATACGCTCAGTGAATATTGTACTCCATACGACTCCTCATCAAGGCAGCGTATGAACTCCATACGACTCCTCATCAAGGCAGCGTATGAGGACCATACGACTCCTTGTCACCCAAGTGAGCGTATGCAAGACATACACTCCCAAAAGGCAGCGTATGGACTCCATACGACTCCTTGTCACCCAAGTGAGCGTATGCAAGACATACGCTCCCAAAAGGCAGCGTATGGACTCCATACGACTTCTTGTCACCCAAGTGAGCGTATGCAAGACATACGCTCCCAAAAGGCAGCGTATGGACTCCATATGACTCCTTGTCACCCAAGTGAGCGTATGCAAGACATACGCTCCCAAAAGGCAGCGTATGGATCAGACTGCGCTGCGCTAAAGAGCGCACGCAGCTCAGTGGCGCAAGCTAAAAAGCTCGCGTACTGCTCACTGTCTTCTCCAAATCAGCAAGAACTCCATGGTTGAACCCAAGCTTCAAAAGTCCATAACTTGGTCAAAACAAGTCCAAATCCAACTTTGCAAAGTTCTATCTTGGGTGAAATTCAATTCTCTCCAACATAGGAACATCAAAACCCATAAAAATACAACTTAAATAGATCAAAACCATGTAAAACCAAAAATAGAGAAAACTTAGATCTAGAACAATGGAGACTCCAAATCACAAAATGTTAAGTTCTAATGTTGATCACCATGGCTTAATCTAGCTAATGGACAAATAAAAAGTGATTCTCATGTGGTGGCAAGGTGCACTTGCCTATGGGTGTTGGTGTTGTGTGGAGGAAGGAAGAAGAAGAAGATGAAGAAATAAATGAGAGAATTATGAGGAGAGAGAAAGGTAGGTGGAGATAATAAAGAGGGTGGTTGTGGTGGAAATGAGGGAGGATCATAGGCTTAAGGTGTTCCAAGCATATTGAACCAAACCAAACCAAACCAATCCTACTCCACAAAATAAAACCAAGCCTTGCCAACTAAAATCGAGCCGAGCCAAAAACTCAAAATACGAGAAAACCCTAAAACTCTGCAAGTTGAGAAAAATAAAAATTCATGCCAAAATCCAATTACGAGAATAATTACGAAATATGGGAAACGGGGGTGACAAAACTCCAACTGCCAGAACCTGAAAGGCCAAATGAAGTTGGTAAGACTGACCATCCTAAATATTGTGAGTACCATAGGTTTATTGGACATCCGACTCAAGCATGCTATGTGCTCAAGGGTAAAATATAAGAGATGGTCAATTCTGGTGCAATCACTCTCCAGCAAGATGAGAAAACTGTAACGGCTAATGTCGTCTCCTTACAGTTTGGGGATTTTTCAGCTCAACTTGTGCAAGACGGCGTTGTCCCTATTCCGAGAACTACTCTGGAGATTGTTAATCTTCCACCATGTAAGCCCACTTCTCGCTTTTTTATTTTTATTTTTATTTGATTATGATTTAACATATGGCCATTCGAGGTTATTTTTGGGACCCAATATTTTATTTAGGTTCTAGAACCTCAAAAACTATTTTCTAAATTTTTTTGGTATTTTCTGGAATTACTTTGATAATTAAATATAGGAAATGTCACGACCCGCATCCACTTTTTCGGATACGAGACGTGTCCAAGCCATCCTACACCGCAGAGTCGGCGGTAGAACGCTGTCACGACCAAGATGCTCAAAAATCACAAAATATAACATTTATTGCTCATTCACATTTCTAAAATTGGTTACAACTCTTACAACATTTATATTTTAAAGGAAATACAAGATTCTTACAATTAGTGAAAGTGATAACACTTCTATCTAATTTCTAGGTCTCTGCCTGCAAGTGCACCCGTATCTCCCCACGCTAAGTGAAGCCACAGCTAACCTGAAAAATATTGGTTTCCAGTCAGGAATGAAACAAGCACACAAACCGACGGCAATGCAAAAATACAATAGAATTTATAAGACATGAAAATAACATATGAGAGATAAAAACTAGAAAGTAACAGATGACATAACAGGTGGTGAAGAAGACAAGGAAAAAAAATAAAATACAACTATCTATGTGATGTGAAATATCAGTTTCGACATGTGAACGGCTAGGGGGTAAATCTGGCACCCTGTACGTGTCGTGTGCAGCTGCTATTATTCAATAATGGACTCATGGGATATTTTTGGGTATGTTTACATGTCTACTAAGATATTTCCCCTTCCGACTACTCCGTGTGACGAGCGTGTTAATAAGCAGCAAGACATATGTATAAACATGAACTATATAAACTACTATGAATCAAAAAGCAATCAGAAAGTACACTTGCATGTGGTCCTTTGCTGGTGAAACAACCATCTTGTTGGGTCCAACATAGTCCGGTTAGCCTAGGGTCGATATGAAGGAGTCCAAAATTGCAAGAAAATGATGAGTATGATTAGTCATGGCTAAGAACGTATAGTCGAAGGAATTTACGTTTGCATACGTATAACTTATGTTTGGAAAATAGTTATCAAAATATTGTAGGAAAAATATTTCAAAGTCTAGAAATCATTTTAGGATTTAAAATCTAATTGTCGAAATAACATTTTTAGGTCAAAAAGTAATTTTTAGAATACCATAAACTAATATAATACTATTTTTAAGCTTTTAAACTCTGTTTTGAAATTATACATAGGCTAAGCCCAAATACTATATTTTAGGGCTTTGAATCCAGTTTGAAATCTTAATAGAGCCAAGCTCAAAACTATATTCATGTTACAAGTATAATTTGGAAAATGTTATTTAGTATATATATAAAATATATATATATATATATATATATATATATATATATATATATATATATATATATATATATATATATATATATATATATATATATATATATGGAAGCGGATCAAAAGCCCCCCTTAGAAAGCCCCCCAAAAACCCCCCTCACTCTAATCCATAATTTAATGTTAATATTAATGTTAATATTAATGTTAATATCAATATTAATGTTAATATTAACATTAAATACTAAAATTAACATTAAACTTAACATTAAAATTAATATTAACATTAATATTAACATTAACATTAATATTAACAATAAAATTAACATTAATATAAAAAAAATTAATATTAACATTAAAATTAATATTAACATTAATATTAACATTAACATTAATATTAACATTAATATTACGAATTAGAGTGAGGGGAGTTTTTGGGGGGCTTTCTAAGGGGGGCTTTTGATCCGCTCCCATTATATATATATATATATATATATATATATATATATATATATATATATATATATAAAATAACCATAAGAATATTAATGATAATATTAATAAAATAATTAATATAACAATATATACACATTTACATATAATACTATTATTAGTATAATATTGAAACGTGTATGCCATACTTAGGTGTAGCTGTTGAATACTTAGGTGTAGCTGTTGCATATATAGAGTTATGGTGAACTATAATTAATACCATACTTCTTTCTCGGTTCTGACGCTCACTAATTAGAAGGAAATAGGTCCGAGCTCTCTAGCCTAGTGGTATTAGAGCGGACACCCGGAGGGACCGGCAAGGTTCGAGTCCCCCAATTGTGTGTGTGCGTGGAATTTCAAAAAAAAATTAGAAGGAAAGAGAGACTAAAAATGCAAAGAGTCTTCTCCATTTGAGAAGAGGAGGTTAAGGAGACTCACAGAGAGGGTGCTCGAGCTTGGGGTGCGCCGTTCGGTGGCGCAAGCGGAGCACGGCAGGCCGCGGGCGGGAGCTCGACGCTCTGTGGAGACCGAGGCGGCACGACGATCACAGCACCGGGAGACACTAGAAGGCACGGATCTGAGACCGGGCGGAGAGAGCAGCTCGTACCGGTGGGGCTAGGCGTCAGCCACAGACATGCGAGGGCACAGTGAAGGGGAACCTCACGGAGGCGCGAGGAGTGGTGACGTCCGCGCCTGGCTTCGGATCGGCGCTCGGTGGAGAGACGGGGACGTGCGAGTCTGGGGAAACGCATCGGAGTAGGCGTCGAAAGGTCGTCGCCGGGCGGAGTTCGCCTGGATGAGGACGAAGCGGGGCAAGGACGAAGCGGGTCCGGATCTGCCGGCGGCGGAGGATATCGCAAGGCGATGGTTCTCTCGGTGTGGCACGACTGGGCGCCGGTACGGGGTCGCATCCAGATCCGGACGGGGTCGGCTGTGGGAACAGCGCGGCGCTCTCCACGGCGGCGACGATGGCGGATCAGGTTCACTCGCTCACTTTTCCTCTCTGTGAATGTGTTTTGGGGTGACAGAATGGACAAAAATGGTGGGTTTATGGTGATGATGGTTAATGGGGATGTCTGCGATGGCGGCTAGGTCGAAAATGGTCGACGGCCGGATTAGTTGTGGCGAAGGCTCGGTTGTGGTGGTGGTGACAATGTTGGGGTGGTGGCTTTGGTGAAGTCGGGGTGATGGATGTAGGGAGCGGGTATGGCCGGGCAAGGCTGCTGGTATGGCAGTGGCTGTGGGGGATAATGCTTACGCAAGAGGTCCGGTTTGTGACGATGGTTGTATTGGGGAAGGCAATGTATATGTAATGGAATAATGGAAGGAAAAGAGTGGATACAGACACGGTACACGATTTGATGGGATTGATGTGTTGTTGGTGTTGGAGGAGACGGTAGAAGAGAGTTTCTCATTATATGGGGGGTGGGTAAAGTGTAAAAAATTCCTCGTTAGATGTATAACTTTTGCACTAAAAGACCTTTTAGTAAATTTTTGCAGTTAAAGACCCCCGCAATTAGTGACTTGCTCGGAATAGGACCTCCTGTCTGAGATCCGTTGGAAACAACCGTTACTCTCCAAATTTTTTGAAAACTTTTAATGAAACACCTAAAATACCCTTTGTCTTTGATCTATTTAAGGCTGTGGATGTTTGGGGCTTGGGGCTTGGGAGGAGAGAACGGTCGGGGCTTCCACATTAGCTTGTCGCCACAGTTGCTTGGGGGTTGTACACAAGCCTTAAAATTTTTTTTTCTGATATTTTCAGTTCTTCTATTTTTGCTAATTTATTTCCAAAGTAATTTGTTCTATTTTCTAATTTTTTTTTCCGAACAGATTAATCCAAAGTCGAAGTTATGCCTTCTAGCTCGCAATCTTCGTTCTCACGACATTCAAGTAGAAATCGAGGGAAATTTATTTACTGCCATTATGGATCAATTAGTCCGTTGAAGACTTCGTGGACGCAAGCAAACCCTGGAAGAAGATTCTTTGGGTGTGCAAATTTTCTAACAAGTTCTTGTGGATTTCTACTATGGGAGGATGAAAAACTTCCAGAGTACTATCAGAATCTAATCTGGAATTTAATGAAAGAATTGAAGGAGCATCGAAGCCAACGTTTAATTTCTTCTAGAGAAGCGACAGTGGCGATGACGACAAGTGAACGAAGACCATACCTCAACATGTATATTTTGCAATTTGTTTTTGGTTTTGTAACGTGTATAGTTATGTTTAAAAATTTTGTATGACGATTGCAATTGTTGAATGAAGTAAGCTATGTGGAAAAAATGTTGGTGACATTGTTAGCATACTTCAGTGGCATAAACTCAACCTGAGAGTTCATATAAAATGAAGAGAGTTCATATAAACTGCAGTAAGCACATAAAGTTCTTGTAACAAAGAAGTTTGGCTCTGCATAAGCACATAAAGTTCATATAAACTACAGATAAGTAAAACAATCTCTGCAGTAAAACAATCTCTGCATATAAACTGCAGATAAGTAAAACAAAGAACTGCACTAAGCACATATAAATCTTTCAACAAAGAAGTAAAAACTGCAGATAAGTATTTCTTCATTGCAAACTGCAAATTGCAGATAAGTATCCAATACATCCAAACTGCAAACTGCAGATAAGTATCCAACACATAAAGTACATTATCCAACACATAAAGTACATTATCCAACACAATGAGTTAAGAACTGCAAACTGAAGTTAAGAACTGCAGTAAGCACATATAAGTATCCAACACATACAGTATCCAATACATAAAGTACATTATCCAACACATTGAGACCAACATCCAAACTCCACAGATAAGTACATCCAAACTCAAGCACATCCAAACTGTAGATAAGTATCCAAACTGCAGATAAGTATTTCTTCATGAATTGCTTCATTGTATTTCTTCACTGGCAGATAAGTACTTCATTACAGCAGAACAAAATAGGCACAATAATCCTTCGAAATATTAGCACATCCCAAAATAGATGCTTGTATACTGCAGGGAAGAAAGGGAGAGTTATAATTGATGAAGTAAAAGTTGAAAATTAAATGATGAAATGAAGAAGTAGGAACCTGTAGCATGACAAAACAAGTTAGGGACTGCAGCCTGACAAAATGAGATAGGGACAGTGGCTCAGAGGAGTTAGTGAGGTAGGGACAGTGGCTCAGCAGTGCAAAATAGTGCTGAACACATACATTAGCATAGCACCCCACAGAGTAACAAAATAGAGCAGTTGACACAAAATATGTGTGTTACACTCACATAGAGCAGTACACACAAACAGAGCACCAGAGCCCCACAAAATTGCCCCACAAAATAGAGCAGTTCACACAAACAGAGCCCCACCCACAGCCCTACACTCACATAACTCTAAATCATCATTGCCAACTTTCAGAAAGGGTCACCAAAATGATAAAGACCCTTCACTTGTCTACAACCAACGAAAAGAAGAGTACCAAATAATTAAAAGGGAAAATGCACAATGTAGTATAGACAAAGAATAATTAAAATGCACAATGCTGACCTTCATGAATTGCTTGTTGGATCACCATGACAAATATGTAGGGTGGACTTAGAAAGCCTAGGCCTACCAGGCTTGGCCTTTGGCACTGCCACCTTCTCCTTAAAATCATTTTTTGCAGGATCTAGTATTATGTCCAACTGACTTGCAGTTGCCACATGTCACAGTAGCTCTTTCGCATTTTCCTGCACTCTTCCTTTCTTTAATCTCATCAGGTTGTTTCTTCCTACTTTTTGGCCTTCTCCCAGTAAGGCTACGAACTACAGGAGGGATCATAGGCACAACCCCAGGTATGCGCCTCAGATGTCTCATTGAAAGAGGATTAATTGGAAATGCATAAGCCATCAGGTAGGTTTCTTTATGGTAGTACCTGTGCACGTAGTCCTCAATTGAATGCCTTTTCTTCTTAAGACATGCAACTGCATGCACACATGGTATGCCTGTGATTTCCCACACCCTACAAGTGCATGTCTTGGCTTCTAAGTCAACTGAATCATTGGTTCCCCTTTGAATAACTTCAAATTTGTTGAATCCGGAGGCAATGACTAAACACCTTTTGGAATCCTCCTTCACTTCTTCAAGCTTTTCTGTTACTTTAGGAACAAGTAAACCATCATAAGTTGTCATTTTTTCTCTCTTTTCTTGGAACCTGGCCATTAGCATTCTTCTAATAGTTTCTAACAAACAGATAATAGGCTTGTCCCTGGCTAATAATATGTGTTTATTCCATGATTCACACATATTGTTGCTTGAGAGATCACATTTGGATTCAGACCTG
This sequence comes from Iris pallida, assembly GCA_029216955.1. Classification (NCBI taxonomy): domain Eukaryota; kingdom Viridiplantae; phylum Streptophyta; class Magnoliopsida; order Asparagales; family Iridaceae; genus Iris; species Iris pallida. The sequence continues at coordinate 687,343 of JANAVB010020199.1, read as the reverse complement.
AATCCATGCTTGGACCACTGTGCTGCAGGCAGCTTTTGAAGCCAATCGTAAGCTTGCATGCTTATTTTCTTGATCTTTTCCATCCCAATTTCGAAATCACCTAAGGTGTATGCATTTGAAGCTTCCCATAGAAGATTTCTAAGTTTGTTTCCTGGATGTTTCTTCTTAAAGTTGTCGTATACGTGCCTTGCACAAAATCTATGTTCTGCTCGAGGAAGAAGATTATGAAACACATCTAACAAACCCTTTTGTCTGTCAGAAATCCAAGTGATTGAATTACCATCCATGGCAAGAGCTTCCAACAGCAGCTCCATGAACCAATTCCATGTTTCTTTGTTTTCTATCTCGACAATCGCCCAAGCAACAGGATAGAAACTGTTATTTCCATCCCTGGCAACAGTAGAAGTGGATATACCTGTTTGCAAGAAATGTAGAAGTGGCTTGCTTGTTGGTGTCCACCTCGCCACAATTTTTTGCATGTGCAGACTGGAATTTCTTAACTACAAAGTAACCATTTTCACCTACAACACTTCCATGAATCCTCCACTCACATCCTTCAGTTGAACATACAGCTGTGATCCTCCTTCTTTCATTGTGTATAAACTTCATGTTGTACTTGTTCTTGATGGCATGGAGCCTCAGAGCACTCCTGAATTCTTCATGTATAGCAAAACGTTTTCCCACATGAACATCCACATTTTCATCCCTCAACAAACTATTTTTAGTCACAACAGGATCTGAAGTACCCAACTCATAATCTTCAGACCCCCCACTGTCTTCTGAGGACTGCACACTGCACAACTCATCACTGGGATTATACTCAGAGTCTTGGTCAATGTCTTCATGAGGTAAAAAACTACTATAGTCAATACCTACTTGTTCTTCAGCCACTTCTTCTTCAGCCACTTCTTCTTCACCCACTTGTTCTTCACTGTCACCCCCATTTCCTGTATTTCGTATTTGTACTCGTAATTTGATTTTGGCATGTATTTTATTTTCTCGACTTACGGATTTTGGTTTCTCGTAAATGGGTTTGGACCATGGCTTGGTTTTATTTTGTGGAGTTGGTTTGGTTCGGTTTGGTTCATCATGAGTGGAACACCTTAGCCTATTCTCCACCTCCATTCCATCACAACCACCCTCATTAAAACCTACTAACCTTTTCTCTCTCCTCCATAACTCCATTAATTTCTTACAACTTCTTCTTCTTCCTTCTTCCACACAACTCCCCAACCCATAGGCAAGTGCACCTTGCCATCAAATAAGCACCACTTTTTATTTGTCCATTAACTAGATTAGGCCATGGAGAACAACTTTAGAACTTGATATTTTGTGATTTGGAGCTTTCATTTTTCTAGATCTAGGTTTTAACCATTTTCGAAAATCCTTGGTTTTGATCCATTAAACTTCGATTTTTGCATGTTTTGATGCTTCCATGTGGAAGAGAATTCGATTTTACTCAAGTTAGAACTTTGAAAATCTAGATTTGGTTTTGATTTGGCTAAGTTATGAAGATTTAAAGTTTTTGGTGTTCTTGAGGAGTTCATCTCAGCCTTGGTGAAGGCTCTCGGCCAGTGCTCTTTAGCACTTGACCGTTTGCGCACCCCGGCCTGTGCTCTTTAGCGCATGGCCGATTGCGCATAGGCTCAGCCAGTGCTTTGCGCTGCGCTGGATTGCGCTGGCGCAAGCTAGCCATGCGCAAGCCAGCCATGCGCAAAGTAACCCCTGCGCACTCGACCATTGCGCAGTCCATACTCTGCGCAGTCTACCCTTGCGCAATCCTCCCTTGCGTAATCCAATTGATGCGCAAGGCATCCCCTGTGCCCCTTTAACCCTGTGCCCCTTGACCCCCTGCGCAGTCTACCCTTGCGCAAGGTAACCCTTGCGCAAGGCAACTCTTGCGCAGCTCTTCCATGCGCAATACATACCCTGCGCAGCCCAACCCCTGACCCCCTTGCACAACCTACTTGTCTATGATGAATTGTTATTTCTTTAAGCTTGGCTTTTCTATAGTCCTATATATATTGGTATTTTATTAGATATTTTACGTCCATTTTATATCCTTACGCCTTTTGTCACGAACTGATTTTACTTAATATGTTTGGAATGACTATTGTACATGGCATGGTATGACAAGGAACTAGCGTAACATGACAGTGACCCGTAATGGTGCACTCCTGACAGTACCCTGACATGATTTATCTTGATAACTTGATAGTGGCCCGTGGCGGCGCACTCCTGACTTGACTTGACTTGTAACTTGTAACTTGACTCGTATAATCAACTTGACATCGTGGGTGCTCCTGCTTGCTTGCTTGTACAATCCACTTGTCTTGTCTTGCATCATGTCTAGGACGTGACTTCCTGGGTACCACGGCCAGGGAATCGCGCTAAATTGGATTAGGCTAATTATTAGATCAAACTAGAACATGGAGAATTCCCAGTCACAGGCAATCTCGTTATCTGGGCGCTTTAATGGACTTGTAGCTTGCCGACGAGTAGAGCACATTTCCAGCACACTGTCATGTGTTGTACCCTCTAAGTCACCTAAGGGTACATTTGTCTTCCGGGCAATGTACCCACCTATAACTCTCAACCCGCAGAAGGATAACTGGATGGTCTGCAGGGCTTGGGACTGGAAATTCTCACTTGCATCTTGTTAGTAATTAGGCTTATGATAACCCTAGTTAGTTAAAGTAGTAAGCCGTAGTACTTGCTTGGCCGATTGTGAATGAATGGTGTCCAGCTCTGTCTAAGTCTTGTCTAGCCCCTGTACCTGGGACTCTCGATCATGATTGTTTTACTTATCTCTAACGATAAATGGGTAGAGACAGTGAGCTATTCAGGCGAAGGGGTACAATCCCGGTCCTTGTTTGGTTTAAGGATTGTAACCTGGCTCCCGGAATGGTTCCACGTCCCTAGTCGTTTATCGCCCTGTGTACTTTACTACTTGTACTTTCTTTTATTCTTTATGTTCTGATATGCTGGCTTTTGTTCTTATTTGTGGCCTCCTTGTGGCACTTGCTCTTTCTGGGGTTTGACCCAGCTGGTTTTGTGTGGCCAGATTTCGGAGTAGCTCCCGAGGATCTACCAAGCTTCCAGCCCAATGGTGAACACTAGACGGAACCCGGGCTACGAGTAGGTTTTCCCTATTTGTTTCACCCATTTATATGTAAATTTATTCTTTTGAGGCGTTTGCCGACGAGCACCTGTTAGCTCGATGCACATTTACTTACTGTCTGCCTACGGGCTGTAAACATGATTAACAAATCCTAGGGTTGATCATGTATGACTGAACTCTTGCTAGTCCTATCATTTTGTATGACTAGCTTCATGATCATCCAATATGTAATATTTGGGATGCCTTATATATATATATATATTTGATGCTCTAATATCTTGTAACTCTGTTAATTGCTTGAGATTGAGACAATAGGCTTGACCTTAAGAGACTGCTGGCTTGTAGTAAACCCTCATATCTAGACAGCCGTGACCGTATAGTTTAGATGTATTCTATTTCAATATACGTAGCTGGCTATGTCTGCCCCCGCTCTCCAGTATTCTGGTTCTGGGGCGTGACATTCACCCACAGCCACTTGTTCTTCTTCACCCACTTGTTCTTCATCCACATGTTCAAGTGGTACCCCAGTTAAGTTAATGCTTGCCCAATAATCTTCATCCATCTTCATTTCCATCTCTATAACTGCTTCACTAAAATCAGTAATATGTGTCTCATAATCATTGTAATCAATGAGTGACTCATCGAGCTTCCCTAATACATAAAATTTGAGAAGACATGGCTCTGGAAACTTTGCAAAGCATCTCATTATATCATTGTCACCCAATATTTGTGTCTTCCTTCCATCCACAGGGTCGTAGAAGTAAACTTCACAGGGAGCCTGCACCCCAGCACTTGCACATAGGCCATCAAGGTCAAACCAACAGAATTCATCACTAAGAATAAATTCTTTCAGTTCCAACACCACACCACCAACGTATTTGTCACCAACATCAAAGTGACCCCCAACATACATGTGAAGAGCATACTTTGTACCAAACATGTTGTGTTAAAACCTGTACACAATTACAAACTAATAACAAATTAACAACTAATTACATACAGTTACCATTTTCACACTTAGCCATCAAAATTAGGGTTTCCTGTCCACACACTTTGTCCAGTAAATGTGCAGACACAAAATTAGGGTTTACAAACGAAATGAGGTTACACACCCAAATATGGTTACAAACAAAATTAGGGTTCTCCTAAAGTCTTCCCAAACTACGGTTTTTTTTTCCAAAATTCCTCCTCACGAACAAAATCCTCGTCACAAACAAAAAATTTTCGTGCAAAATTAGGGTTGTCACACCAAAATAGGGTTACAAACGAAATTAGGGTTTACGAGTATACCTGAATCTCTTCTTCTCCGTCTTCGAATTAGGGTTTTGTGCAAAATTAGGGCTGGAAGAGAGCTTAAGCGTCGAATTACGAACCTCCTGTTCTCCGTCTTCGCTTCACGTCGAAGTGGAAGAGAGCTTAAGCGTCAAAATTGGAAGAATAACATTAATCTAATGGGGGGTTTAGCCTATATTAGGGAGGGTATAACGGTCAGTTTACTCTAGAAATAACGTCCGTTACACCAAAATCAGAATTAGGGGGTCTTCTGAGCATTTTAGAAACGTTTAGGAATATTTAGAGCGTCGGGTCTTTTAGTGCAAAAGTTATACATCTAACGAGGGATTTTTTGCACTTTACCCTATGGGGGGTTTACTCTTCTAGTTGGATAAGAACTACAAAGTCCTAAAAGATAAGTCTCTCCCTTTATTTAAAATCAAATAAAGGTTTTTAAACAACCTCGTTTAATCAATCCACTAATAGATAATGGTATAAATTTGAATCAATATCAAGTTTAAAATAATCCAATCTTATCGAAATCTACTAGTAGATAAATATACTAATTTAAATACTCATCTAAAAGCTCAAATTATATAGATTTAAAATAAGAGAAAATAATTTTAAATCGTATTTAACCGAGTAAAATAATTAAGCTAATCCAAATCTATTAAGGATAATAATATTAATTTAAATCATCAATCAATATTTATCAAACTACTTTGAATATATGAATTTAAATTCGAATCAATGAAACGATCAACCTAAATACTCAAAATAATATTTTATTTTTGTCAACTAATTAAAATCATATAAATTTAGATATCCAATAGTTATTCTATGTCATCAATGTATATATATATTATATATATATATATAAATATAATTCAAAATTTTATCTAAAATAGATATAACAAATCTTTTATTAGCAGAAAATATTCTAAACCACTTTAGAAATCCTTATTCAGATATTCTAAAACAGTGCCTGCATCAATTAATTTGTTCATAATAAGGATGTAATATTGATATCATTCAATTGTATTTTATAAATTCAAATTGTACAATATTTCATAATAATAAATCCACCAGTTAAAATCTATCCCCATAAAATCTTATATATTTTGAAAGATCTCTTTTCTACTCTATATACAAAAATATTATTTTCTAATTGGAAAATATTTAAAACTAAAATAAAATAAAAAATACAAAAATTCGGAAAGAGGAGTTACAGGAAAAACCTATTGTCTAAGACTTCTGGAATTTATTGTGCTAGTCTAAAGGCAAATATTGACCCCAAATATTTTTCTAGGTTTCATTATGTTATTTTTAATTTTCTAGAATTTTTTCCTAATTTTTGGCAATATTTAAGTATTTATTTATTAAGGTTTTTATATTTTTAAAGGCTTCCAATATTTATTATGAGACCATTTGGGACTAATATGAGGTAAAACATTTTTATTTATATTCTAGAAGGTTAGATATATTTTCTATAATTTTCTACATTTTTTTGGAATTTTTAGGATTTTATTTGAAGTTATTTGGAGTTAAACTAATTTTTAAATCATTTTCTGAAAATAAATACACAGTCAATATCCAGTCAGCACTGGCCGGGCCGACCCATCAGCCAGCGTAGCGCCCAGTCAGCGAGTGCTAACTGTACCCGCCTGTTTATATATATATATATATATATATATATATATATATATATATATATATATTACACGCAGAACAGAAAAAATCCTAGTTATTCCTGGCCAACTTTGAGGTGTTTGATTGTCACGACCCGCTCCCGAATAATCGGACACGAGTCGGACACGTCCAGCCTTTGTCGTTAGACACAACAAAGTAAGCTGTACCAATCTAGGGAAACTAACCAGATATCAAGACAAGTATGAAAACACGGCATCTATAAATGTGTCCCAAACCCAGAGTAAAGTACAATCTCTGAATTTATTACATTCTAGCAAATGAAAGTAAGTCTACTAGTCTCAATAAAGGAAAAATATAAAGTTCTAAAGGGAAAGCTCTTGGCTTCTGCAGCCTCTAAGTCACAAGCAGCTCCAGCTAGCTCTCCAGCATCAACTGGCTCTCGGCCATAATAAGTGTCGCACAGGGCCTCTAACTCACCTGCAACATATCCTATTCAGGAGCGGAGCAAGTACAGTTCTAGGTAATGAACAAGACATCATGATATGAAAGTACAAGAAAACATGGTATGAAAAGTACAGGAAAGAACATGGTGCATAAGTACATGAAAGAACATGATATCTAAGAACATGAAAGAACATGGTATGTAAGAACAGGAAAGAACATAGTATCTCAGGAATCATAGGAACTAAGTACATGATATAACTCCTGAACATGTGTGCGCAATATTTGAAATATAACTAAGTATATGACCGGCTAGGGGTCAGCACATGAAAGCACATGAAAGTACATGGAAGCACATGAATGGTACGGCTTAGGACCCGCGTGCACGATGCGGGGTCTAAGCTAAACGCACCTGAGTTGTTTCTTGGGTTTGGTCACATAAATAGTATATTTTTCCACCCCAGGTACAAGTAATAAGAACAAGGAACATGAGCACCAGAAATACATGTCGTGTTGCAGTGTGTCAATCAAGGAAGCACAGGATATAATAAAATGCACAAGACCGTAGAGTGCACTTGCCTGGCTCCGGGAAAGTACAGGTAATCAGGGAAACTGGATATCCTCCTGTAATTAAATGATTTACAATTGATTAATAACAGACTAATTCTACCTTGGTTATCAACAATTAATCATGAATGGTTTCTAAATAGCCCAAGCCTAGGGTTATTCCTTCTATTCATAACTTATAAAATATCAAAATTAGCTTACTCTAAATTTAGCAAGTAACCCAAAATCTAACTAGTGATTCCCATATGACTATTCCACCATATCATCTATACACCCAATGACTTGACATCCCTAGACTATTAGCTCTAATATCAAGGTACACTGCTCTTTATTAGTTCATATCAATCCTTATGATAGTTCCTATCATGCTAATGGATTCAGGTTCTGATTTAATACATGCAATTTACTCCTTGAACTAATGAGTGACTGAAATGAACTTCAAGTTATCCTCATTCTAGCATGACTATTATTCAAGGATGCCTAGCTAAATAGGTTTTGCAGTTCAATATATATATATCAGTCTTGAACTGGACTGAACCATCTCAGGTTCCTTACTTGAATCAGACTTTGCATAAAGAAACTCTCAAAGAGAGAGGTTATCATGGAATCTCAGTCATTAAATTGATTATTGGCTTGGAATATCCATACTCTAATGTAACTACCTACATAGATATCTAACTGACAGTGAGTTGACAGTCTACAAGGATTCAGTTTTAGTAGGATTGACACAATACAATCTAGGTTTTCCATTTCCAGGAAAACTAAGATTATGTACTGCTGATAGGAACACAGTTTTCAGGTATTAACATATCCTATGGACTGTAATTCATCCAATCATTGGTCTTAAATTACCTCTTAACCCCACACTTGCTATACTCTTAAGGTTCAACCATTGTACAGTCTCTAACATAGACCAAAATACCAACTATAGGTATTCAGCTATTAGCCCTGTACATATGTTCCATAACAGACTAACTAAACCCAAAATCAGTCCAACATGTATCCACATATCAGTCCAAATAATCCTTAACCTCAACTGGAAATTTACTAAAATCGAGTAGCAGGACAAATGAAAAGGGTCACATGTCCAACCTACCTCAACTTGATGCTAACAGGTTCATTACTGCAACAGAAAAGTCTAAAATCCAGAAATGTGACAACTAAAACTGCTTGATATCTATCAGTTCTGTTTGACATCATGCTCAAGCATTACAAAATGCATCACCTGTGATGTCTTATTTCTGGACTACACAGAGGCAACCCACACTACTGTTCAGTTCCATCTATACATTAGTTCAACCATACTAAAACCAATCCCTTCCTAGGTTTAGGACTGATACAATATCAATCCATAAAACAGGACTGGTACAATATCAGTCCATAAAATAGGACTGGTTCCATAGGGCAGGACACAGCTACCATAACTCAATTGTAACGCCCCAGAACCAGAATACTGGAGAGCGGGGGCAGACATAGCCAGCTACGTATATTGAAATGGAAACCGCCTCGATATACGGTCACAGCTGTCTAGATATATGAGGGTTTACTACAAGCCAACAGTCTCTTATGGTCATGAACAAGCCTCATGTCTCAATCACAAGCAAGTAAGGTCGCAAGATGTATGATCATTAAATATACAATAAAAAGGCGTCCCAAATATTACATATACAGCTGATCATGAAGCTAGTCGTTACAAAATGTTAGGACTAGCAAAAGTTTAGTCGTACATGATCAACCCTAGGATTTGTTAATCATGGTTACAGCCCGTAGGCAGACAGTAAGTAAAAGTGCATCGAGCTAATAGGTGCTCGTCGGCTAAACGCCTCAAAAGAATAGTTTTACAATAAAGTGGGCAAGGCAAAAAGGAAAACCCACTCTTGGCCCGGGTTCCGTCTAGTTGTCACCATTGGGCTGGAAGCTTGGTAGATCCTCGGGAGCTGCTACGAAATCTGGCCACACAAAACCAGCTGGGTCAACCCCAGAAAGAGCAAGTGCCACAAGGGGGCCACGAAATAAGAATAAAAGCCAGCAATCAGCACAAGAAAATCTAATATTAAAACTAGAATTTACGAAAACATGTCAAGATGATATACGACGAGATAACCATGGAACTATTCCGATAGCCAGGTTACAACCCGTAAACCAAACAAGGACCGGGGTTGTAACCCTTCATCTGAACAGAACTTGGTTTCCCATCATTTATCGGCAAGATAATAATGTGAGAAATCAAGACAGGAAGCAATCTTATACTGGATCAAGATATGACTAGACTGGTTATACCTCATTCAATCAATCACGGCCATGCAGATACTACGGCTTACGACTTTAACTAACTAGGGTTATCACAGACCTAATTACTAACAAGATGCAGTGAGATGATTCCACAGCGACAAGCCCTGCAGACCATCCAGATTACCCAGGTCGAAAATTAGGGGTTGAATTCTGGTGGGTACATCGCCCGGGAGACAAATGTACCCTTAGGTGACTTAGAGGGTGCAACACACGATGGTGTGTTGGAAACGTGCCCTACTCGACGGCAGGCTACAGATCCCAAGAGCGCCCAGGTAACGAGATTGCCTGTAGCTGTGTCATCTCTTCATGACTACTGTGTTATTCTAGTTATTAACCTTAATCTATTTTGGTAGGTACCCCTGACCGTGGTACTCAGGAGTCCCATCCTAGACATGATGCAAGACATGACAAGTGGATTTAACAAGCAAGCAAGAAAGAACCCCCTACGGTGTCAAGACAGGTCAAGCTAAGTTAGCCGTCGCAACAACAATTAAGTTATCAAGTCATGCTACAAGTCAGGAGTGCGCCGCCACGGGCCACTATCAAGTTATCAAGTCACAAGGATTAATTACAAGTTACAAGTTAGGTGTGCACCCCACTGGGTCACTAGCAAGGAGATCAGAGAATACCAGGAACATAATTCACAAAAAATCCCGAAAACCGTTCTAGTCATACACAAATACTTGAAAATCGTGTTAGGCCGTGTCGAGTCGAGATAGTCGTGCTGTGTTGAACAAGATCTCAGGAAAATCCAATCCACAAAAGAGAAACCAAATCGAGAAATAAAACCAATACTCCAAGAGCCAATGGGTTAAGCAAGGGGTCAGGGGGCAGCGTACGCGCAAAAGCACGTATGCAGGGGAGCTGCGTACGCACAAAAGCACGCACGCAAGAGAGCTGCGTACGCACAAAAGCACGCACGCAAGGGAGCTGTGTACGCACAAAAGCACGCACGTAAGAGAGCTGCGTACGCACAAAAGCACGCACGCAAGAGAGCTGCGTACGCACAAAAGCACGCACGCAAGGGAGCTGCGTACGCACAAAAGCACGCACGCAAGAGAGCTGCGTACGCACAAAAGCACGCACGCAAGAGAGCTGTATACGCACAAAAGCACGCACGCAAGAGAGCTGCGTACGCACAAAAGCACGCACGCACGCAAGGGACACGCTTCCAACAGGAAGCGTACCCAAGTCTGCGTACGCAGCGCTAAAGAGCACGCGCAGCTCAGTGGCGTAAGCTAAAGAGCTCTGCACACTGCTCACTGTCTTCTCCAAAACAGCAAGAACTCCATGGTTGAACCCAAGACTTCAAAAGTTCATAACTTGGTCATCCGAACTCCAAATCCGGATTTCCAAAGTTCTAACTTGGGTGAAATTGAATTCTCCTCCACATAGAAACATCAAAACCCAAAAAAATCCAACTTAAATGGATGAAAACCATGTAAATCCAAAAATAAAGAAAACCTAGATCTAGAACAATGGAAACTCCAAATCACAAAAAGCCAAGTTCTAATGTTGATCACCATGTCCTAATCTAGCAAATGGACAAATAAAATAGGGTTCTCATGTGGTGGCAAGGTGCACTTACCTATGGGTTGGTGTTGTGTAGAGGAAGGAGAAGAAGAAGAAAAATTGATGGAGGTTTATGAGGAGAGAGAAGAAGTTGGTGGAGTTTTAATGAGGGTGGGATATGGTGTGTTGAGGGTGGAGCATAGGCTAAGGTGTTCCAATATACATTATACCAAACCAAACCAACCCAAGCCAATTAAAACCGGGCCATGTAAAAACCCAAAATACGAGAAATACCAAAATTCTACAAGTTGAGAAAAATAAAAATACATGCCAAAATCTAGATACGAGTATAAATACGAAATACGAGAAATACGGAAAATGAGGGTGACAACTCTACCCACCTTAAAAGAATTCCGTCCTCGGAATTTAATCAAGGAGCTAGAGATTGTCACGACAAGTTACACTAAGCACAGGCAAGCTACACTAAGCAGTTCAATCATACAATCATACAATGCAAGCAAGGAAGGGAAAACGTAAGGCATAAGAAAGACATTATACCTCACGAGTCAAACGGGTAGGGATATCGCGATCGGATGTCGTCCTCACGCTCCCATGTTGACTCACTTAGAGAGTGATGACCCTAAGCAACACGGACTAATTTAATAGTCTTGTTCTTGAGTATCTTTTCCCTCCGGTCCAAAATAGACACGGGCCTCTCCTCATACGAAAGGTTGGTACCAACAACCAATTCCGAATGGTCTAGGATGTGGCTCGGGTCCGGAATATACCGTCGTAATTGGGACACATGGAATACATTATGTACCTCACTTAGCGACGGCAGAAGAGCGAGACGATAGGATACATCTCCTACTCGCTCTAGAATATCGAACGGCCCTATATACCTAGGACTAAGCTTTTCCCGCACGCCAAAGCGAATGACGCCGCGGTTAGGCGAGATCCTAAGGAATACATGGTCGCCGACAGCAAATTCTAAGGAACGCCGATGAGCATCGTCCCAATGGCGCTGGCGGTCCTGGACAACTCTGAGGTGATCTCTGACCTTCCTGACCACTTCAACCGTCTGGGAAATCAATTCGGGTCCGAGCATCTGCCTCTTCCCGACATTGTCCCATGCTAGCGGGGATCTGCACTTCCTGCCATAAAGAGCCTCGAAGGATGCCATCTGGATACTGGCCTGATAACTGTTGTTATACGAGAATTCTACCAGGTGCAGATGATTCTCCCATGAACCACCCAAGTCAAGGGTACAAGATCTCAACATATCTTCAAGAGTCTGGATTGTGCGCTCTGACTGACCATCCGTCTGCGGGTGATAAGCTGAGCTGAACTGAAGGCGAGTCCCCAAACTCTTCTGCAAGTTGCGCCAAAAGTGTGATGTGAATCTTGAATCCCTGTCCGAGGTGATGCTGACTGGCACACCGTGAAGCCTGACGATCTGCCTGAGATATATCTCTGCTAGCTGCGCCGTTGACTGTCCAACTCTGAATGGAAGAAAGTGTGCCACCTTGGTAAGCCTGTCCATAATTATCCAAATAGCATCTTTGTCGGCCGGAGATCTGGGCAATCCGGTCACGAAATCTATGTTTATATGTTCCCATTTCCATTCTGGGATCAGTAAGGGTTGAAGAAGTCCTGCGGGCCTCTGATGTTCAGCTTTAACCTGTTGGCAAACCAAACACCGAGAGACAAATCGGGCTATCTCCCTCTTCATGCCATTCCATCAGAAATGCTGACGAATATCACGGTACATCTTCGTACCACCCGGATGAATAGAATATTGTGAACTGTGGGCTTCTGCCATGACTTCCTGTCTGATATCTCCACTGGGTACACAAAGACGAGTGTCGTGCCGAAGTGTACCGTCTTCATGGATACATAACTCTGGCCTTCTCCCTGCTTCACATTCTGCTTTGAGTCGTTGGATCTTGGAATCTGTTGACTGCGCCACCCGGATTCTCTCAACTATGCTGGACTGAACCTGTAGACTGGCCATCAATGCCACGCTGGTTGGAAGAACCACTTCAATTCCCATCTTCTGAAGATCTGCCAATAATTCTGGTTGCGCCGTCAGGAAATAAACTCCGGCTCTCCTGCTCAATACATCTGCTACAACGTTGGCCTTCCCGGGATGATACTGCAAATCCACATCATAGTCCACCAGTAGCTCGAGCCATCTTCTCTGCCGCATATTAAGGTCCTTCTGGGTGAAAACATACTTCAGCCTCTTATGATCAGTAAAGATCTCCACTCTATCTCCGTACAAGTAGTGTCTCCACAACTTCAAGGCAAACACTTCCGCCGCCAATTCCAAGTCGTGGGTCGGGTAATTCTTCTCATGATCACGTAGTTGACGTGACGCATAAGATATTACCTTCCCATGCTGTATCAAGACACACCCCAATCCTCTGCCTGAAGCATCTTAATAAACTGTGAATCCTCCGGTCCCATCTGGAAGGGTGAGAATGGGAGCCGTTATCAAACCTTGCTTCAACTTCTCAAATGATTCCTGGCACTCTGCTATCCAAACAAACGGCACATCCTTGCAGGTCAACTGGGTCATCGGCGCTGAAATCCTTACGAAATCTGAAACGAACCGCCGGTAGTAGCCGGCCAATCCAAGGAAGCTGCGAACCTCTGCCACTGAGCTGGGTACCGGCCATGACTCGATAGCCACAATCTTCTGAGGATCCACTTCCACTCCTCCTCGGGTAATGATGTGACCCAAGTACGAAATGCGATCGAGCCAGAACTCGTATTTACTGAACTTGGCATACAACTGATGCTCCCTAAGCGTCTGGAGAACGACTCTGAGATGCTGCTCATGCTCTGCTTCACTCTTGCTGTAGACCAGGATGTCATCTAGGAACACGATCACAAATTGATCCAAGTAAGGCATGAAAATATGATTCATGAGGTCCATGAATACGGCCGGCACATTGGTCGCTCCAAAGGGCATAACAAGGAACTCCCAATGTCTATACCTCGATCTAAATGCTGTCTTCGGGATGTCCTGCTCTCTGACTCTGATCTGGTGGTATCCCGACCACAAGTCGATCTTCGAGAACACTGAAGCCCCTCTGAGTTGATCAAACAAGTCATCTATCCTCGGAAGAGGGTATCTGTTCTTGATTGTCACCAAATTCAAGGTACGATAATCAACACATAGCCTGGACGTACCATCCTTCTTTTTCACAAGAAGTATCGGGGCTCCCCAAGGCGATCCACTTGCACGGATGAATCCCTTGGTCCTCAGTTCTTCAATCATCTTGTACAAAATTTCCAACTCTGAAGGCGCCATCCTGTAGACTCGCTCTGATACTGGTGCTGTCCCGAAAATCAAGTCTATAGTGAACTCAATCTCCCGCTCTGGCGGCATCCCTGGAAGCTCCTCTGGAAAGACATCTGGAAACTCTTCAACTATCCGGGGTAACTGTACTGCTGCTACTGCCATCCGTAATACTGGGGAAGATGGCTCCACTGCGCCTCTGGAAAACGAAAACTCTGGCTCGCTGGGGATACTAAAGACAACTCTGCCAATATGGCAGTCTATCCTAGCATACTGGTTCCTCAACCAATCCATGCCTAGGACTACATCATAGTCTGTCATAGGAAACTCTATGAATCTAGCGGGGAACTCCCTACCGCTAACTACGACCCGGCACGAGGAAAACACTCGATCTACTCCCACAAGACCATTACCAGTAAGTATATTGAGCCTCACTGATAATGACTCGGGCTCCAATCCTATCCGTGTCGCGAATCGTGCAGACATGAATGAGTGCAATGCACCAGAATCAAATAATACAGACGCTGGAGAGGAGTTGAGGAGAATAGTACCTGCCACAACCTCACCTGGTGCAACTTCTTCTTCTATTGCCATCATTATGGCCTGACCTTGTCCTCTGGCTGCTGGTCCCCTATGCTGGAAACCTCTCTACCTATTCTAGATCTGAGCCTGGGCTTGTGCATACTGCTGGGGGTGTTGTTGCTGGAATGCCTGAGACTGAGGCGGCAAGGGCCTCGAAGACTGATACTGATGCTGCTGGACTGGTGCTGGGGTCGGTCCTCTCACCGAAGAGCTAGAAGGGTTGGATGCTGATGAACCACACCTATTCGGGCAAGCCCCTACCCTATGATCTGCTGCTCTACATGCCAGGCACAATCCCTGCGCCCTGCGACAGTCTGCCACCACATGCCCTGGCTTCCCGCAATGAGAACATCCCATCGCGGAAGTCTGCTTCTGCTTCTGCTGCTGCGGGTACGTCGGGGTCGAATGCTGAACCGACGTTATTGAGGCCGCCCGCCTCGGAGTTCCAATGGTCTATCCCCTAGCTGCTGGGGCTGGTGCTGATGATTGGTGCATCTGACTGTGGGACCGCTTCCTACCTCCGGTCCTATCCACGATCCTCTGGGAGGTATACTCATGCCTCCTAGCTGCTCTCAAGACTGCATCGAACGTCTGGTGCTCGAACTGTTCTACTGCCAACAAGATCTCCAAATGTAGCCCCTGTTGGAACCACTGGGCCCTATCAAACTCGGTCGCCACCAAGGTGGGGGCAAACCTACTGAGTCTAGAAAACTCCGATGCATAACTGTCAACTGTTCTGCCTCCTTGCTTCAAGTTGGTAAATCTGGTCTGCAGGTCGTACCGAGCCACAGCATTAAAGTACTTCGTCTGGAATCTCTCTCTAAACACTGCCCAAGCAATAGATGCCACTAATCCCATGGCTTGCGCCACCCACCAACTGCGAGCCAAGTCCAACAACTGCAGGCGTACCACTGCCACCTTCTCATTCTCAGGTGTCCTAGCTGCTTCCAGAATCACCTCGGTATCCTGGAGCCATGCATCCGCGGCAATCGCATCCTCGGTGCCGTCGAAGAAAGGAGGGTTCAATCGCTTGAAGCTGTTTGCCGCCTGATTCCCTGGATGACCGCCTCTAGTCAAAGCATCTTGAACTGTCTGGTGCAGGGCGTCGCTTCGACGATCCTGGGAAGCTATCAAGGTTCTGATGAGGCCTACTAAGGTACCATCATATGGCTCTGCGGGCTGGACGGGCCGAACTGGTGACTCTCCTCCAGTAGGCACAACTCTGGAGGCTACTCCGGAATGCTGGGCTTGATCTCCGGGTTACTGCTGATCCACGGGACGTGCTCCACCTCGTTGATCAGTAGGACCAGGTACAGTGTCGCTGAAGAAGACGACACAGGGAACAATAAGGAAAGGACCAGGACAGATCAATGATATAAGCACAGGATCAGGGCAAGAATCCAGGGATTCAGAGGATACGAACAGAGATCAAGGACGAGTACTGATTGAGACATCTATCTGGTAAACCCCACATATCTTGATTTACAAGACCTGCATGGGCCACCACTTAAACCATGTCACGCCCCAGAACCAGAATACTGGAGAGCGGGGGCAGACATAGCCAGCTACATATATTGAAATGAAAACCGCCTCGATATACGGTCACGGCTGTCTAGATATATGAGGGTTTACTACAAGCCAACAGTCTCTTATGGTCATGAACAAGCCTAATGTCTCAATCACAAGCAAGTAAGTAAGGTCGCAAGATGTATGATCATTAAATATACAATAATAAGGCGTCCCAAATATTACATATACAGCAGATCATGAAGCTAGTCGTTACAAAATGTTAGGACTAGCAAGAGTTTAGTCGTACATGATCAACCCTAGGATTTGTTAATCATGGTTACAGCCCGTAGGCAGACAGTAAGTAAATGTTCATCGAGCTAACAGGTGCTCGTCGGCTAAACGCCTCAAAAGAATAGTTTTATAATAAAGTGGGCAAGGCAAAAAGGAAAACCCACTCTTGGCCCGGGTTCTGTCTAGTTGTCACCATTGGGCTGGAAGCTTGGTAGATCCTCGGAAGCTGTTCTGAAATCTGGCCACACAAAACCAGCTGGGTCAACCCCAGAAAGAGCAAGTGCCACAAGGGGGCCACGAAATAAGAACAAAAGCCAGCAATCAGCACAAGAAAATCTAATATTAAAACTAGAATTTATGAAAATATGTCAAGATGATATATGACGAGATAACCATGGAACTATTCCGATAGCCAGGTTACAACCCGTAAACCAAACAAGGACCGGGGTTGTAACCCTTCATCTGAACAGAACTTGGTTTTCCACCATTTATCGGCAAGATAATAATGTGAGAAATCAAGACAGGAAGCAATCTTGTACTGGATCAAGACATGACTAGACTGGTTATACCTCATTCAATCAATCACGGCCAAGCAGATACTACGGCTTACTACTTTAACTAACTAGGGTTATCACAGACCTAATTACTAACAAGATGCAGTGAGATGATTCCACAGCCACAAGCCCTGCAGACCATCCAGGTTACCCAGGTCGAAAATTAGGGGTTGAATTCTGGTGGGTACATCGCCCGGAAGACAAATGTACCCTTAGGTGACTTAGAGGGTGCAACACACGACGGTGTGCTGGAAATGTGCCCTACTCGACGGCAGGCTACAAATCCCAAGAGCGCCCAGGTAACGGGATCGCCTGTAGCTGTGTCATCTCTTCATGACTACTGTGTTATTCTAGTTATTAACCTTAATCCATTTTGGTAGGTACCCCTGACCGTGGTACTTAGGAGTCCCATCCTAGACATGATGCAAGACAGGACAAGTGGATTTAACAAGCAAGCAAGAAAGAACCCCCCACGATGTCAAGACAGGTCAAGCTAAGTTAGCCGTCGCAACAGCAATTAAGTTATCAAGTCATGCTACAAGTCAGGAGTGCGCCGCCACGGGCCACTATCAAGTTATCAAGTCACAAGGATTAATTACAAGTTACAAGTTAGGTGTGCACCCCACTGGGTCACTAGCAAGGAGATCAGAGAATACCAGGAACATAATTCACAGAAAATCCCGAAAACCGTTCTAGTCATACACAAATACTTGAAAATCGTGTTAGGCCATATCGAGTCGAGATAGTCGTGCTGTGTTGAACAAGATCTCAGGAAAACCCAATCCACAAAAGAGAAACCAAATCGAAAAATAAAACCAATACTCCAAGAGCCAATGGGTTAAGCAAGGGGTCAGGGGGCAGCGTACGCGCAAAAAGCACGCACGCAGGGGAGCTGCGTATGCACAAAAGCACGCACGCAAGAGAGCTGCGTACGCACAAAAGCACGCACGCAAGGGAGCTGCGTACGCACAAAAGCACGCACGCAAGAGAGCTGCGTACGCACAAAAGCACGCACGCAAGAGAGCTGCGTACGCACAAAAGCACGCACGCAAGGGAGCTGCGTACGCACAAAAGCACGCACGCAAGAGAGCTGCGTACGCACAAAAGCACGCACGCAAGAGAGCTGCGTACGCATAAAAGCACGCACGCAAGAGAGCTGCGTACGCACAAAAGCACGCATGCAAGGGACACGCTTCCAACAGAAAGCGTACCCAAGTCTGCGTACGCAGTGCTAAAGAGCACGCGCAGCTCAGTGGCGTAAGCTAAAGAGCTCTGCACACTGCTCACTGTCTTCTCCAAAATAGCAAGAACTCCATGGTTGAACCCAAGGCTTCAAAAGTTCATAACTTGGTCATCCGAACTCCAAATCCGGATTTCCAAAGTTCTAACTTGGGTGAAATTGAATTCTCCTCCCCATAGAAACATCAAAACCCATAAAAATCCAACTTAAATAGATCAAAACCATGTAAATCCGAAAATAAAGAAAACCTAGATCTAGAACAATGGAGACTCCAAATCACAAAAAGCCAAGTTCTAATGTTGATCACCATGTCCTAATCTAGCAAATGGACAAATAAAATAGGGTTCTCATATGGTGGCAAGGTGCACTTGCCTATGGGTTGGTGTTGTGTAGAGGAAGGAGAAGAAGAAGTAAAATTGATGTAGGTTTATGAGGAGAGAGAAGAAGTTGGTAGAGTTTTAATGAGGGTGGGATGTGGTGTGTTGAGGGTGGAGCATAGGCTAAGGTGTTCCAATATACATTAAACCAAACCAAACCAACCCAAGCCAATTAAAACCGGGCCATGTCAAAACCCAAAATACGAGAAATACCAAAATTCCATAAGTTGAGAAAAATAAAAATACATGCCAAAATCCAGATACGAGTATAAATACGAAATACGGGAAATACGGGAAATGAGGGTGACATCAATCAACACAAATCAATCTCAGGTAACTGCCACTTCCATATATTGGTCATAACTTTCAAAATCAAATTATCATTCAACTACCATTCAATCGTAGCAAGATGGAACTAAGTACTAGTTAGGTAGCAATTTAGAAGGAATTTCATTGAAACTAAATGTATAATACTGAACTCAACTGAATTTGTAAAATGAAATCACCCATTCTAATATTAAGTTCACTGATTTGCAGGAAACAAATCAAATGTTTGAGATGAATAGATATACACACAATAGCTTAAGGAAAAGGTTTCTAGAGAAAACCTATCAACTGAAACAATATGTAAAAACTTCTAGGACAAGGTACCCGGCCTAGTCCATCATTAGATGATATTCCCAGTTAAGTTCAGGCTAATACAGTCAGTCCCATCTATCAAAATATCAACTAATTAGTCAAAGGTTTAGGTTATTACCTAAGTTCAGTCCAATGAGCTGATACAGTGTCCACAGATGGATATACTAAAATTTCAAATTACCAATTTGGCCACAACTTAAACAGTATAGCCACCCATGATTCTAGATCACTGATATCAACTCAGGATTATTCCTACATTTAGATTCTGTTATTCCTATACTCTGTTCTTACCATGACTCAATATTCCTGGAGGTTTTGAGGAACTGCACTTGATATACAACTCATAAGTTTCACTGAAACAGGGCTCTATATCAATTCAGTCCATAAAACAGGTTAACCAATTGCCTTAGTAATTGATACAGTCATTTAAATTAAAATTGATGCATGTCAGTTCTCACTGAATTCACATAAGCCTCAATCAGGATCCTACTGTTGAATGTAAACTTTATAATAACTCGTAAAATCATGGAGTTGAATTAGTTACCTGAAGAATTAGATCAAGGGTTCCTGGTCTTATAAGATGACATGAGCTACTTCCACACTAGATCCAGCTCCTTGTAGCAATAGATCGAACACGACTCAAATTAACAGAAGGAAAATCAGTCCTAATAGGTTCACAAAATATTTGAATTCAAATGAATGAGGACAGGACACTCACCTGGTACCTGACTCAAAAGTTCAATGAATGGTGTCCAAGCAACCAAATCAGGAGCTCTTGATTGATTTTGATGAAGAGGAATCGATTGAACCAATCACTGGTTTATCAATTCCAGATCTGATCAAATAAGAGAAAATTGGTAGGATGAAATCGATGTTCGTAAATCAAATTAAAGTAGAATGTGATATGATCTGGCTTACCAGAGTTCGTCGATGAGAAAGAAGGGATCGAGGAATTCACCAAGCACGACGAAGAGCTCTGGATCCTTCGTTCATTCGACGATGAGGGTGCTGCTGCTCACTGCACGTGGATAGTTGAGAACTCTACTACTTTGTTACTCCTTCTCGCCATGATCGATTCTTCAATTTGGGGATTAATCTCAGGAAAAGAAGAGGATGGAAAGTACAATTTGGAGAGAAGAAGGAGTTTAGATCTGAGAAGAATGGGAAAGAATGATGATCGATACTGCTTTAATAGGCAGTTAGGAAATTTTTGAAAATGAAAAACGAAATTGGAGGGAAAGGATGGGTTGTTAGAGCCATGTGCTCACAGCTCAAACGAAATAGAGGAGATCTCATCCTAACTGTTAAAAGTTTGAACTGACCTAAAAGCCAAGGATTTAATGGGCCTAACTAATGGGCCAAGAATGGCTATACTTAAAACTAACTAAATACAATACTCATCAGTTTAAAATATGCTGAGAAAGAAAGCCCACTCAAAGGAGTGAGGAAAAATAATTGAATAAAATTTTATTCAAGGAAAAGATTTAATATTATTGATTTTAAAATTTTATATAAAACTGAGAGGTGGAGTTACAAATCTCCCCACCTTGAAAATTTTCGTCCTCGAAAATCGAGAGATAACAAAACAATTTCAAGGCAAAATCTCAAAGAAGGTTCAAACACGAATCATTTATTATATTTAAAAAAATTCTCAATATAAAAAATACAATCAGACAAACAAGCTGGGATAGCGATCTCGCATCTCGTCCTCGCGCTCCCATGTGGACTCTTCCGGAGAGTGGTGTCTCTATATGACGCGGATGAGTGGAATAGTCTGGTTCCGCAGGCGCTTCTTCCTACGATCAAGGATCTCCACTGGCTGCTCCTCGTAGGTCAAACTCGGACCCACCTCTAGCTCTGAATAATCCACCACATGGCTCGGATCTGGAATGTAGCATCGAAGCCGGGACACGTGGAAAACGTCGTGCACTCCCTCCAAGCTAGCTGGAAGCGCTAGTCGATATGCCACCTCGCCAATCCGCATAGTCACGTCAAAAGGCCAGATGAATCTCGGACTGGGCTTCCCGCCTCTGCCGAACCGGATGACGCCTCTGGTCGGTGAGATCTTCAGGAATACCCTATCTCCAACTGCGAACTCCAGTGGCCGTCTGCTGCTGTCCGCCCAGTACTTCTGTCGATCCTGTGCAACTCTGAGACGTTCCCTGATCAGTCTGACTTTCTCGGCTGAGTCTACCACCATCTCTGGCCCAAGTAAAGCTCTCTCACTAACGTCGTCCTAAGATAAGGGTGTGCGACATCTTCGTCCATACAGTGCCTCGAACGGGGTCATCTCGATGCTAGCCTGATAACTGTTGTTATAGGCAAACTCCACAAGATGCAAATGATCCTTCTATGAACTGCCGAAGTCGATTGTGCAAACTTGTAACATGTCCTCCAGCGTCTAAATGGTCCTCACGGACTGTCCGTCCGTCTGTGGATGATAGGCGGTACTGAACTTCAACTATGAACCCAAGATTAGCTGTAGGCTCCTCCAGAAGTGTGATGTGAAATGGCTGTCTCGGTCTGAAATGATGCTAACTGGCACTCCATGAATCCGCACAATCTGACGCATTTAGAGGTCTACAAGCTTCTCGGTC
This sequence comes from Iris pallida, assembly GCA_029216955.1. NCBI lineage: Eukaryota > Viridiplantae > Streptophyta > Magnoliopsida > Asparagales > Iridaceae > Iris > Iris pallida. The sequence goes on along the minus strand of JANAVB010020199.1, from coordinate 665,392 downwards.
GACAGCCCAACCTTGAACGGAATGAAATGAGCAAACTTCATCAGTCTATCCACGATCACCCAAATAGCGTCCTTGCCACTGGGAGTACGCGGTAATCCAGAGACGAAGTCCATGGTGATATGTTCCCACTTCCATTCCGGAATAAGTAAAGGCTGGAGTAATCTTGCTGGTCTCTGGCGCTCCGCCTTGACTTGCTGGCACATAAGGCATCTGGAAACAAATCTGGCAACCTCTCTCTTCATCCTATACCACCAAACATACTCCTACAGATCCTTGTACATCTTGGTAGATCCAGGATGAATAGAATACTGCGACTGGTGGGCTTCCTACATCACCTCCTCCCGCAAATCCTTGGGCACACACAATTGGGTTCCGTGCCTCAGGGATCCATCCTCTGTAATGATGAAGTCGTCAAGCAATCCTACCTCCGCCTGAGATCTAAGACATCGGAGTCCCTCATCAAGAAACTGGGTCTCCTTGATCTTCTCTAACAGTCCTGACTGTATCTGCATGTGCATCAGCTGCCCTCCTACTCCTGGTAGAACAATCTCGATCCCAAGGCTCTCAAGATCCTCCAGTAGATATCGATCCATAGTGAGATACATAGCAACATGATATCGACTGAGAGCATCTGCTACCACATTCACCTTCCCATGGTGCTACTGCAGATTGATGTCAAATCCTTCATGAGTTCCAGCCATCTGCACTGCCTCATATTCAACTCCTTCTGAGTGAAAACATACTTCAGGCTTTTGTGGTCCGTGAAGATGTCCACTCTCTCCCCATACAAATAGTGCTTCCACAGTTTCAAGGCAAAAATGACTACTACAAGCTCCAAGTCATGTGTAGGATAATTCTTCTCATGAGGCCTCAACTGTCTAGAAGCATAAGCTATAACCTTCTTGTTCTGCTCAAGCACACATCCCAAGCCTCTCCTGAAGCATCACTGTAGATGACGAATCCTCCCGATCCCGATGGCAAAGCTAAAACTGGTGCTGTCGTGAGTCTTCTCTTCAATTCTTTAAATGCTGACTGCAGGCGTCGCTCCAGATGAACTCCTCATCCTTCCTCGTAAGCTTTGTCATAGGCTCCGCTATCCTGGCAAAATCTTTCACAAACTTACTACAGTATCCTGCTAGCCCTAGGAAACTATGAATCTCAGCTACTGACTTGGAAGGTGCCCACGCTTCAACTGCTTCAATCTTCTTGGGGTCCACAGAAATCCCCTCTCCAGTCACCACATGCCTTAGGAACTCCACTATGTCCAAGAAAAACTCATATTTCGAGAGTTTCCCATAGAGCTTCTCCTTCCATAGAATCTCCAAAACAATCCACAGGTGCTCTATATGCTCCTCTTTGGTCTTCAAATATATCAAGATGTCTTCAATAAAGACTACAACAAACTTGTCTAAATACTTGTGAAAAACTTTATTCATCAAGTTCATAAACACTACGGGGGCATTGGTGAGTCCGAACGACATCACCAGGAACTCATACTGGCCGTATCGGGTGTTGAAAGCTGTCTTCGAAATATCCTGCTCCCGTACCTTTATCTGGTGATATCCCGACCGAAGATCAATCTTGGAAAAGACCTTCGCTCCACTAAGCTGATCAAACAGCTCATCAATCCGCGGCAATGGGTATCTATTCTTGATGGTGATGTTGTTGAGTGCACGGTAATCGATAAACATCCTCACCGTCCTATCCTTCTTGGGCACGAAGAGTACCGATGCTCCCCAGGGTGAAGCACTGGACCGAATAAAACCCTTGCCCTCCAGCTCATCAATCTGGGCCTTCAACTCTGCAGCTTACTTCGGGTTGATCTTGTAACAATGCTGGGACTTCGGTGCTGATCCGGACACTAGGTCGATGCTGAACTCCACATCTCGATCTGGCGGCAATCCTGGTAACTCCTCGGGGAAGACGTCGATGTACTCTACAATAAGTGGATGCGGCAACTCCTGGTCCTCTGCAACAGCTCCGAAGTAAACTCCCTTTGGCCTCTCTATAACTCGCCTGCTGATCTCGAATGGTAGAACTCCTGGCGGGCTGAAGATCACCTTCCCCTCATAGCAGTCTATTACGGCAAACTGCTCGCTCATCCAGTCGATGCCGAGGAGTATATCAAATCCGGGTAATGGCATCACTAGAAGCCGAGCCCTAATCTCTCTCACAGCAATAGTGATAGGGTAATCCACCATCTCACTGACTGGCACTACCCCTCCTCCTGTCATAATCCGATAGTTCCTCCTAGTGGGCTTGGGTGTGAAGCCGTGTCTATACAGAAACTCATATGATACAGAACTATGGGTGGCTCCAGAATCAAACAATGCAATGGCAAGAAATGAATATAAAAGTATAGAACCTGTGATCACATCTGGCACTGCCTCGTCCTCCTCAACTGCAGCTATGATGTAAGTACGTCCCTGCTGTGGTCCTCCCCTCTGCTGATGCTGTGCAGACTGCTGCTACTGAGTGGGTAAAGCCGGTCCTCTCTGTGGTGCAGCTGGTAGAGCTCTGGATGGTGCAGGTGGTGGTCCTCCAGCTCCTTGGGGTCCTCATGCTAGTCGAGCTGTAGCCTGTGCGTAGTCCCTCATCTAATGTGCATCTGATCCGCAAAAGAGGCAAAGTCCCAGCCTCTTGCGGCACTCGTCAATATGGTGTCCGGGGCGATGATAAAAGGCACAACTAGTCGCCAGATGCTGTCTCTGATACTGATGTGTAGGAGCTCTGGCCGGACGGTAATACTGCTGCTGCTGTATCCTCGCCTGGATCTGAGTCTGAATCCTCTTCGCTGGTGCCTGGAAACTGCCGCTGCCCATATCCCGGTCCCTCTTCAGCCTTAGGTCTGCCTCCTTCTCTATAGCCTGAGCAATTTTGAGGATGCTCGCATACGTCGTCGCCTGACTAATCGCCACCTCGTATCGCAGCTCCCTGGTGAGACCCTTCTTGAATCTCCATGCTCTGTCCTTCGGAGCTCTGACTAGGTTTTCTGCGAACCTGCTGAGCCTAGTAAACTCTGAAGTGTACTGTGCAACCGTCATCGTCCCCTGCTACAGCGTTTTAAACTGCATCCTCAAATCGTCCCGCTTCACATCAGGGAAAAACTTCTCCTTGAACAGAGTTTTGAAATCTGCCTAAAACACCTAGTGCTCCGCCAACTGGGGCTTCTCCTAGTACCAAGCTCTGGCCAAATCGAAGAGTCGCATACTAGCCACCTCCACCTTCAGGTTATCCGAAATCTGTGCTATCTTTAAGGTCCTCTCCGTATTCTCCAGCCATTCGTCTGCATAGACGATCCCTTCGTTGCCCCAGAAGTCCATCGGACAGAGGTTCTGGTACTTCTTGGCCGTCCCTGGTCTTGGTGCTCGTGGTGCTGGAGGTGCTGCTGGTGCCGGTGCTGCCGTCTCTCGAGTCCTGAGTGCGTCGACGACGGTCGCTCTGAACTGTGCAGCCTGCTGGCTCTGAGCCTCCCTGAACTGTGCAGCCTGGTGATTCTGGGCCTCCATAAACTGCTGAAACATCGCCATCACCTGAGCGCCGTCAAATATCATCGTCGAGGGTTGCGACGGAAAGATCGGAGGCGGTGGTAGAAGCTGATCCGCCGGAACGTCTGGTGCAGCCTGATCCGAACTGCCTACAACCCCAGAACTGTCTGTAACTCCGGGGTGATCCGCGGTCTTCCTCGTAGTGACCATCCTGTAATAAAAAGAAAACTCCGTTGATTGACAAACCCTAAAACCTAATAAATAATGTTTTTATAATATCAAAGCACCTGATAAACCTGATATACCCTTATTTCCTAATTTTCCTATGTTGTGATCAAGTTTCCCAACTATAATCAAGTCCCCCAATAGTACGCTAAGACCTAGGTACCATTAGGATAGACCTGCATGGGCCACCACTAAAAATATGTCACGACCCGCTCCCGAATAATAAGACACGAGTCGGACACGCCCAGCCTTTGTCGTTAGATACAACAAAGTAACACTACAACAAATAGGGCCTACAATAGCAATTTTTTATAGCGTTCAAGTGTCACCGCTATAGAATGTTATCAACAATAGCATTTTTCTGCATGCTATAAAAACATATATCTATAGCGTTTGCTGAATGCTGTAGAATCTATATCATTCATCTATTGCTAAACACATTAAAATATCATAAAAATATATACTAAACACAACACATTTAAAGTGCTGTCTCCCAAATTCATTTCCCATATTTTTTTTATTTTATCGCTCTCTCAGAAAAAATGGGCACTACAGCTCGCGATAAAGAGCTTTTCCCCTCCACTTTTCTCACTTCTCTAATTTTTTTTCTAAACTCTCTCCATTCTTTCTCTTTTTTATCTCCTATTTTCTGTGGCCTCTCTCTATCTCTCTCAGACGTTGGGGTGGGAAGGGGCTTGTCGCCACCACCGCTGGCAAGGGTTCTATCGTCACCATCGCGCATCTAATTCGATCTCGGAAGTTGGGGCGGCAAGGGGTTGTCATCATCACCGTCGTTGCTGTCACCAGTGCCATCTAGGTTATCTCTCACCTCTTCATCTTAGCCTCTCCTTTTTCTTATTTTTTGATTATTATCTAGGGTTTATAAGAAGAATCGATCAAATTATTTGATAAATATCACTACAACAAATATGGCCTACAATAGCAGTTTTTCTATAGCGTTCAAGTGTCCTTGCTATAAAATGTTATCAACAATAGCGTTCTTTCTGTAGTGGTATAAAAATATCTATTTATAGAATTTCCTGAATGCTGTAAAATCTTTTTTTATTTTATCGCTTGAAATTTTGCCAAAAATTTGGAGCTGCATTTCAGCCCGCGCGATAGGGATCTGTGTGTAGTCATTTCCACTACACCAAAATCCCTCTCCCCATAATTTTTTCCATCATTCTCTCTCTCTCTCTCACACACACACGCTCTCACCCTTCCTTCAGAAACCCTAACCTCAATTTGTTTTCCTTTTTCTTCTCCTCGTCCAGGTACGCCAACCAGGGAAAGGGCATCCTCCAGCCCCACAACTTCCTCAATGGCCTCGCCACTGTCTTCTCCGACGATCACCACCATTACACCCTCTTCGACAATCCTTTCCTCGAATTCCTCTGATCTAGCGCCCTTCCAGAGGACGATTCCGGCGGGCGAACGATGGGAAGGGCAATCCAGAGTTTAATATTAGGTTTTTTAAAATCTTTTCTAGGTTTAATATTATGGGTTTTTCTAGGGTTTTATCTTTTTGTATTTTATCGATCCTCCGTTCTTTCTAAAAGTATTCACAATTTTCTGGTTCTCCCTCTAGGTCAGAGGTGGAAGAAAGGACGTCTAAATCTCAAGCAAGAATTCTGTGGTATGATTCTAATCATAAATTTAGTCTTTATATCTTGTTCCCAATCATAAATTTTGCATTTATCTTACACAAGGGTAGAATTAGTTTGCTCATATGATTCTTGAGGCATCACAAGGCTAGAATTAGTTTGCTCATATGATTCACAGAAGAGAATTGAGCAGTTCCTTAAAGAATAGGCAAGAGAATGGACTTCTCGTGTACTATCAGTTTAACCACATGGGAAAAATTAATTAATTAAATATATAGACACATCAACACCCTATGAAACTGTAAAAATAAAGAAAATATTGATCAGTAAAATTATATCTTGGTAAGAGAATAGGTAAAAGAAAAATGAGCTGTACAAACAAAAGTTTGATGTCCAATTTTGATATTGATACCACAATTTGTGTTTCGTATTTTTACAAGTCTTGGTAGTCAATATTGACATGGCCATGATGATTTGGCATGGCTCTAAGTTGAGTATAATCTCTGATACAAATTTGAAGGTTGTTCTGAAATAAGGTTCTTTGCCTCTGAGTTGCATTTGGCTTTGATACTCCTATAGTATTTTGATATGTAGCTTGTGAGTTGACATTGTTCAATGAATCGAAGAACAACTGTTAGGTGTGGTATCTGTTGGAATAAGTAGTTATATTTTAAAAAAAAATATGTTCCTGTTTGTGATTATTAGTGGTAATTTTATGTGAAAATACTCATACTAAACTAAATGCTCTCCGCTACTGATTCCACTCGAGCACTTGGAAGGTCCCTGACTTTACCTAATGCTATTGGTACCAGGGGTGAGCATTCGGTTTATTCGGTTTAAACCGAACCGAATAACCCAAAACCGAATTGGACCGAAACCGAATAAGTAAAACCGAAACCGAACCGAATTGGCCCAAAACCGAATCAAACCGAACCGAATTAAATCGGTTCGGTTTTCGGTTTATTCGGTTTATTCTTATTTTTTATTTTTTTGAGCTTTTTTTGTTAATATATATAGTAACTAAATATACATAGAATATTTAGTATATACCTATATATATTTAGTATATACCTATATATATTAATACTTATATATATAGTATACACACACAGACACACACACACACACACACACACACATATATATATATATATATATATATATATATAAATTAAAATTTCTTATTCGGTTTTTGGTTTTAGACCGAAACCGAAACCCAAAATCGAAACCGAAACCGAATAAAAAAATTTAGTATTTTCAAAACCGAAACCGAACCGAACCTCTTATTTGGTTCGGTTCGGATCGGTTTTCGGTCCAAAACCGAATAATGCTCACCCCTAAATGGTACTATGTTCTTGCTGATCACTCTCAACTCCTAGTTTAGGTTCAAGGTGTTTATTTTATTGGTTTTTTGTTTAAAAAGATCATAGGCAAGTGTAGGTATATTCATGTTTCACTTTCAGAGAGTGGGTTGGTCTTCATGTTTCCTATTGTGTCCTAGGTTATTTTTAAAGGAAATCTTCTTTAGGTAGCTAATAAAAGTAGTGATGTTTAATTGGAAGTTAAAGATATGGAGATCATTTCAAAGCTAATGGTAAATGTTTTATTTAATGTGGCATCTACCCCAACTATAAAACACTATGAAAGCATGCTGCGTGCTTTTGTGCACCTTGCAAGTTCTCTTGATCATGGTTTTTAGTGAGAATAGGTAAAAGGAAAATGAGATGTCCAAACAAAAGTTTGATGTCCAATTTTGATACTGATACCACAATTTGTGTTCCGTATTTGTTACAAGTCTCAGTAGTCAATGTTGACATGGCCATGATGATCTGGCATGGCTCTAAGTTGAGTATAATCTCTGATACAAATTTGAAGGTTGTTCTGAAACAAGGTTCTTTGCCTCCGAGTTGCATTTCAGATTTTACTATATTAATGGACAAGACCTGGCTAATGACCCATTCTGGAACATATGTAATGGAAATGCAGTAGTACATAATGTCCAAAACGTCATCCTTAAGCTTTCTGGGTTTGGATTCATGTTTGGGTTAAATTTCCTTCAACTGGATGCTAGTTGGTTTCAAATTTTACTTTATTAAGTTATTTAGGTTGTTTATTATCGTTTATGATCATATTTTCATCTGGAATTATTATTACCCACAATTCTAAAGGGACTAGACTGGAGTATATTTATCAATTTGTTACCTCCCATTGTCATACCTTGTTTTATAGACTAACCGGACGATCTTTGCATAAATTTAAGACTAGCTAGTATCTTCGCATAACTTTAACAAATTTATATTTCATGGACAGTTTGTGGAGTCGTATACAATCTTACTATATCACAATGGTTTCTTAATTTGTTTCAGAGACTTTCAATTTATTCTTTGGAGAACTTGCTAAGTTGAAGTACAAGCTGACAATGGTTTCTCTGCTCTTCTTGGTTGCATTGCTGATATGGTATCTTTTTCTTCTCCAATGTTACTATTGCCTGCTAAGTTTTTGTATAGTTGATCTGTTTTAGTGTATAGGTATTTAAAATTATGCAATGTAAAGATGAATTGACTTGGTTTACAATTTGTAATTTGAATGTTTTTTCATTCTAGAATTGGAGAAGATATCGGATGAGTGGGAGATGAATAATATGGTCCCTATCCAATCCAATGGCACCGTCCATGATTATTGAACAGAGTCCAAATTGGTTGGCAGTTTTGGTACCACAGTAGTACCACTACTAACAACTCTTCAATGGTAGTTATTCATGATCTTTGGCAATTGATTGTACATATTCTTTTAACACTTCTAGGGGGCAGGCGGTCCAGGTTGTCTTTCTTGCATCATATCCTTACTATCCGAGTTGCAGTTTACTCAATTTAGTCTATAAATACGAGCATGTAAATTTCCAAACGGTGTCCTTCGTTATTGCTAAAGCACTCTAAAGAAGCCTTCCCCATCCTACCTCATTTCATGCCATGTGGCATTTCACATTCCAGTTTTTGTTCAATGAACCAAATATTCTGTATTCTAGGTAACATAGGGCAGACAAGACCTCTCAATCAATAATCAACTATGGCAAACAATAACTCCAGGTACCGTGATACTTGGATCATTTATTTGCACCTGTCTCTCTAGCTAGAAAATATGACACATATGACAATAGCATCAGAGAACCACTTTAACCAAGCTGCAGGTTCCTTCTTGATTAACAGTTTACCATTCTCGTAAATTTTGCTACTGGATAGCGCCATAAATTTACTTTTAACAAGAATCTTTTGACCCGGTAGTTTGATGATTATTGCTTTCACCTTAATTAGGACATTTATTGGAGAAGGGAAGACTAATATATCATGTGCTGACATTCATCTAGCATATTACTATATTCTAGTTGCATTTGTTACCATCTATATTATTCATGTCGATTTATGTCAGGTTTTGCAGATGTTTCAGTTTTCATATAAGAGATGTCATGTACCCACCCACCTTGTCGATACACTCTTTATCTTGGTGTGTGTGCGTATTGGGGGGAAGTACCATGCCCCCAAAAGCAAAATATATGCAAGCCCCAAACCATCATGTACCAGGTTATTTCTTTCCACCATCAGTATTGTCTTGTGATCTTTCACTCATTTATAATAGGGCGAGAGAACGGAGTGATATGGATAGGATATTGTTATAATCTTAGTAGTTATTTTTGTTGTTGCTAATATTGATATAAGTTTTCTCACCTAACGTTGAATTCATCAGTACATGGCAGTTTCCTATTATTAGATCTGGAAGCAGATGTATCCCGCTGAAATTAATTTTTGATTGGTGAATGGTAGAAAAACCTTATTAAGTTAACTAAAATGGTGAATGGTAAAAAAACCTTCTTGTTTGCATACCAGAGATGCTTCAACTTTCAAATCATCGACATTAAATTTCCACGCACTTACACATCTCTGGTATTCACTCTGTTGAAGGAACAAGAATAAAAAATCATGATCAAACACATGTGTTAACTTACCACTGCATACTCAGATTAAGGTCCTTTTCTAGAACAGGAGGAAGTAGGTATAGTTTCATTCCTGTAACTTTTTGACAGTAACAAAGTAAAGCTTCGTGACAAGAAAAAATAAATTTCCTACATAACATTCTATACCTACAGACATTCTTTTCTTGCATAAATTTATTGGCATTCTATACCTACAGACATTCTTTTCTTGCTCCTAGGTGCCCAACCCGAACAGTGAAATTCATGGCATGGTTGATTAGTTCGCACAGTTTCTTTTTGGCATCGAAGGACTACAAGTTTCTGGGTATAAAAAATATTTGATCTTATGTCTTCATGGTGACATGTATCCAGTTAAGCAAACTCTTAGCTTGTTAGATCATTATAGTCCCCTAATAATAGGTAAATCAGGTTATGTGAACACTTAGGCAAGTCATTTTGATTTTGCCACCAATCTATACTAAAGTCCAAACTGATAATGCTCCTTCTAAGATTATATTTTTCTTAGATTCCTGGCACCAAATTTTGCATTTGAATTCTAATTATGATGTAATTTCTCTATCTAATCCTAATGCATTTCTTAAGTTAAACCTCACATTTCTACACTTAGTGTCATGATTGCTACTGTGGATGTAGTTGCTGAAGTCTCTTCCTGATCATTATATACTTGCATCTTTAGACTTACTGATTCAAGGCCAAGTTGAAACTTTCTTTTAGGTTCTCAGAAAATTTTTTCAGAAATTCTAGGAGTCTGTTGCTAGTTGTATACTCCTGATCATCTACAGGGGTGTATTTTTGTAGTCTAGAGCAGAGCTATATGGTGAACATTGTGATCATTTGTCCCCACGCATTCATAGAGTTGAAGCAACAGAGCTTTTGTTGCATCATAGTTTTTGTGCCAGGAATCTAAGAAAAAGGATCCTTAAGAGAGAGCCTACTTGAATAGTCATGCGACAACAAACGATAATATCACTGAAAAAGATCCTTAGGATACTTGAAGTATGAAATCTAAGTACTCCATTATAAAAACTGCTAGGTATCTGCTAGGATTAGTTTATTTCATGGTGTCAAATATTTCTATCTTATTTTTTATATAATAATGTGTTTTCTTCTCAATTTTGTGTAAGTTGGCGTATAAATTTTTGATGGTTGTGGATAGCTAGAAGGAAAGAGGCGATCGAGCTATTTTTTGGCCTACAGATATTTGTAAATGGAATGGTTTATTTTGGACTACAGATATTTTGTAAATGGAATGGTTTATTTTGGCGTACAACTACTTTTTCTACATCTTGAATGTTTTAATGACAACTACTTTTTCTACATCTTGAATGTTTTAATGAAACATTTCATATTTTGGCAAACCTTTCCTATATCTTGATTGATCGAAATGGAAGTTGCGATTGAAATTGTTTGCGATTTAGCATGAATTTCTATGGTTATTTATATGTGATACAAAACAGGTTATGAAATATGAAATTCTGTAGCAGATACGAAATATGAAATTCTGTAGCAGATTTATAGCACTCAAAGCGTCTAAATGGCCGCTACCACGATAGCATATGATGAACGCTATAATAAATCAAATCATCTATAGCGTTCATGAACTATCAATTCATCAAACGCTATAAATCATCCACATCATTCAAAAATGCTATAAATAATCCACAACATTCACAAACGCTATAAATAATCCACAGCACTCACGAACGCTATAAACCATCTACAGCGTTCTAGAACGCTATAAAGTATTCACAGCATTCACAAATGCTATAAACCATCAACAACATACACGAACGCTATAATCCGTCTACAGCATTCAAGAACGCTATAATGTTATAGCGTTCACATGTCTGGACATACTATAGCGTGGGCAATTATAGCAGACAGAATATGCTATAGAAGGCTTTCTATAGCGTTTCGCGCATGCTATTATAGGCCATATTTGTTGTAGTATAAGCTGTACCAATCTAGGGAAACTAACCAAATATCAAGACAAGTATGAAAACACAGCATCTATAAATGAGTCCCAAACCCAGAGTAAAGTACAATCTCAGAATTTATTACATTCCAGCAAATGAAAGTAAGTCTACTAGTCTCAATACAGGAAAAATATAAAGTGCTAAAGGGAAAGCTCTAGGCTTCTGCAGCCTCTAAGTCACAAGCAGCTCTAGCTAGCTCTCCAGCATCAACTGGGTCTCGGCCATAATAAGTGTCGCACAGGGCCTCCAACTCACCTGCAACATATCCTATTCAGGAGCAGAGCAAGTACAGTTCTAGGTAATAAACAAGACATCATGATATAAAAGTACAAGGAAACATGGTATGAAAAGTACAGGAAAGAACATGGTGTACAAGTACATGAAAGAACATGGTATCTAAGAACATGAAAGAACATGGTATGTAAGAACAAGAAAGAACATGGTATCTCAGGAATCATAGGAACTAAGTACATGATATAACTCCTGAACATGTGTGCATAATATTAGAAATATAACTAAGTATGTGACCGGCTAGGGGTAAGCACATAAAGGCACATGAAAGTACATAGAAGCACATGAATGGTACGGCTTAGGACTCGCGTGCACGATGCGGGGTCTAAGCTAAACACACCTGAGTTGTTTCTTGGGTTTGGTCACATAAATAGTATATTTTTCCACCCCAGGTACAAGTAATAAGAACAAGGAACATGAGCACCAGAAATACATGTCGTGTTGTAGTGTGTCAATCAAGGAAGCACAGGATATAATGAAATGCACAAGACCGTAGAGTGTACTTGCCTGGCTTCGGGAAAGTACAGGTAATCAGGGAAACTGGATATCCTCCTGTAATTAAATGATTTACAATTGATTAATAACAGACTAATTCTACCTTGGTTATCAACAATTAATCATGAATGGTTTCTAAATAGCCCAAGCCTAGGGTTACTCCTTCTATTCATAACTTATAGAATATCAAAATTAGCTTACTCTAAATTTAGCAAGTAACCCAAAATCTAACTAGTGATTCCCATATGACTATTCCACCATATCATCTATACACCCAATGACTTGACATCCCTAGACTGTTAGCTCTAATGTCAAGGTACACTGCTCTTTATTAGTTCATATCAATCCTTATGATAGTTCCTATCATGCTAATGGATTCAAGTTCTGATTTAATACATGTAATTTCCTCCTTGAACTAATGAGTGACTGAAATGAACTTCAAGTTATCCTCATTCTAGCATGACTATTATTCAAGGATGCCTAGCTAAATAGGTTTTGCAGTTCAATATATATATATCAGTCTTGAACTGGACTGAACCATCTCAGGTTCCTTGAATCAGACTTTGCAAAAAGAAACTCTCAAAGAGGGAGCTAATCATGGAATCTCAGTCATTAAATTGATTATTGACTTGTAATATCCATACTCTAATGTAACTACCTACATAGATATATAACTGACAGTGAGTTGACAGTCTACAAGGATTCAGTTTTAGTAGGATTGACACAATACAATCTAGGTTTTCCATTTCCAGGAAACTAAGATTATGTACTGCTGATAGGAACACAGTTTTCAGGTATTAACATATCCTATTGACTGTAATTCATCCAATCATTGGTCTTAAATTACCTCTTAACCCCACACTTGCTATATTCTTAAGGTTCAACCATTGTACAGTCTCTAACATAAACCAAAATACCAACTATAGGTATTCAGCTATTAGCCCTGTACATATGTTCCATAACAGACTAACTAAACCCAAAATCCGTCCTACATGTATCCACATATCAGTCCAAATAATCTTCAACCTCAACTGGAAATTAACTAAAATCGAGTAGTAGGACAAATGTAAAGGGTCACCTGTCCAACCTACCTCAACTTGATGCTAACAGGTTCATTACTGCAACAGAAAAGCCTAAAATCCAGAAATATGACAACTAAAACTGCTTGATATCTATCAGTTCTGTTTGACATCATGCTCAAGCATTAGAAAATGCATCACCTGTGATGTCTCATTTCTGGACTACACTGAGGCAACCCACACTACTGTTCAGTTCCATCTATACATTAGTTCAACCATACTAAAACTAATCCCTTCCCAGGTTTAGGACTGATACAATATCAATCCATAAAACAGGACTGGTACAATATCAGTCCATAAAACAGGACTGGTTCCATAGGGCAGGACACAGCTACTATAACTCAATCAACACAAATCAATCTCAGGTAACTGACACTTCCATATATTGGTCATAACTTTCAAAATCAAATTATCATTCAACTACCATTCAATCCTAGCAAGATGGAACTAAGTACTAGTTAGGTAGCAGTTTAGAAGGAATTTCATTGAAACTAAATGTATAATACTGAACTCAACTGAATTTGTAAAATGAAATCACCCATTCTAATATTAAGTTCACTGATTTGCAGGGAACAAATCAAATGTCTGATATGAACAAATATATACATAATAGCTCAAGGAAAAGGTTTCTAGAGAAAACCTATCAACTGAAACAATATATAAAAACTTCTAGGACAAGGTACCCAGCCTAGTCCATCATTAGATGATATTTCCAGTTAAGTTCAGGCTAATACAGTCAGTTCCATCTATCAAAATATCAACTAATTAGTCAAGGGTTTAGGTTATTACCTAAGTTCAGTCCAACAAGCTGATACAATGTCCACAGATGGATATACTAAAATTTTAAATTACCAATTTGGTCACAACTTAAACAGTATAGCCACCCATGATTCTAGGTCACTGATACCAACTCAGGATTATTCCTACATTGAGATTCTGTTAGTCCTATACTCTGTTCTTACCATGACTCAATATTCTTGGAGGTTTTAAGGGACTGCACTTGATATACAACTCGTAAATTTCACTGAAACAGGGCTCTATATCAATTCAGTCCATAAAACTGGTTAACCAATTGCCTTAGTAATTGATACAGTCATTTAAATTAAAACTGATGCATGTCAGTTCTCACTGAATTCAAATAAGCCTCAATCAGGATCCTACTGTTGAATGTAAACTTTATAATAACTCGTAAAATCATGGAGTTGAATTAGTTACCTAAAGAATCAGATCAAGGGTTCCTGGTCTTATGAGATGACCCGAGCTACTCCCACACTAGATCCAGCTCCTTGTAGCAATAGATCGAACACTAGCGACTCAAATTAACAGAAGGAAAATCAGTCATAATAGGTTCACAAAATATTTGAATTCAAATGAATAAGGACAGGACACTCACCTGGTACCTGACTCAAAAGTTCAATGAATGGTATCCAAGCAACCAAATCAGGAGCTCTTGATTGATTTTGATGAAGAGGAATCGATTGAACCAATCACTGGTTTATCAATTCCATATCTGATCAAACAAGAGAAAATTGGTAGGATGAAATCGATGTTCGTAAATCAAATTAAAGTAGAATGTGATATGATCTGGCTTACCTGAGTTCGTCGATGAGAAGGAAGGGATCGAAGAATTCACCAAGCACGACGAAGAGCTCTGGATCCTTCGTCCAGTCGATGATGAGGGTGCTCCTGCTCAGTGCGCGTGGATAGTTGAAAACTCTACTGCTTTGTTACTCCTTCTTGCCATGATCGATTCTTCAATTTGGGGATTAATCTCAGGAAAAGAAGAGGATGGAGAGTACAATTTGGGAGAGAAGAAGGAGTTTAGATCTGAGGAGAATGGGAAAGAATGATGATCGATACTACTTTAATAGGTAGTTAGGAAATTTTTGAAAATGAAAAAGGAAATTGGAGGGAAAGGATGGGTTGTTAGAGCCATGTGCTCACAGCTCAAACGAAATAGAGGAGTGCTCATCCTAACTGTTAAAAGTTTGAACTGACCTAAAAGCCAAGGTTTGAATGGGCCTAACTAATGGGCCAAGAATGGCTATACTTAAAACTAGCTAAATACAATACTCATCAGTTTAAAATAGGCTGAGAAAGAAAGCCCACTCTAAGGAGTGAGGAAAAATAATTGAATAAAATTTTATTCAAGAAAAAGATTTAATATTATTGATTTTAAAATTTTATATAAAACTGAGAGGTGGAGTTACAAATCTCCCCACCTTGAAAAATTTTGTCCTCGAAATTCGAGAGACAACAAAACAATTTCAAGGCAAAATCTCAAAGAAGGTTCAAACACGAATCATTATTGTATTTAAAAAAAATTCTCAATATAAAAAATACAATCAGACAAACAAGCTGGGATAGCGCTCTCGCATCTCGTCCTCGCGCTCCCATGTGGACTCTCCCGGAGAGTGGTGTCTCCACATGACACGGACGAGTGGAATAGTCTGGTTCCGCAGGCGCTTCTCCCTACGATCAAGGATCTCCACTGGCTGCTCCTCGTAGGTCAAACTCGGACCCACCTCTAGCTCTGAATAATCCACCACATGGCTCGGATCTGGAATGTAGCGTCGAAGCTGGGACACGTGGAAAACGTCGTGCACTCCCTCCAAGCTAGCTGGAAGCGCTAGTCGATATGCCACCTCGCCAATCCGCGCAGTCACGTCGAAAGGCCCGATGAATCTCAGACTGAGCTTCCCGTCTCTGCCGAACCGGATAATGCCTCTGGTCGATGAGATCTTCAGGAATACCCTATCTCCAACTGCAAACTCCAGTGGTCGTCTGCTGCTGTCCGTCCAGTGCTTCTACCGATCCTGTACAACTCTAAGACGTTCCCTGATCAGTCTGACTTTCTCGGCTGAGTCTACCATCATCTCTAGCCTAAGCAAAGCTCTCTCGCCAACGTCGTCCCAAGATAAGGGCGTGCGACATCTCCGTCCATACAGTGCCTCGAACGGGGTCATCTCGATGCTAGCCTGATAACTGTTGTTATAGGCAAACTCCACAAGATGCAAATGATCCTCCAACGAACCGCCGAAGTCGAGTGCGCAAACTCGTAACATGTCCTCCAGCGTTTGAATGGTCCTCTCGGATTGCCCGTCCGTCTGTGGATGATAGACGGTACTGAACTTCAACTGTGAACCCAAGCTTAGCTGTAGACTTCTCCAGAAGTGTGATATGAAACCGCTGTCTCGGTCTGAAATGATGCTAACTGGCACTCCATAAATCCGCATAATCTGACGCATGTAGAGGTCTGCAAGCTTCTCGGTCAACAGCCCAACCTTGAACGGAATGAAATGAGCAGACTTTGTCAGTCTGTCCACGATCACCCAAATAGTGTCCTTGCCACTGGGAGTACGCGGCAATCCAGAGACGAAGTCCATGGTGATATGCTCCCACTTTCATTCCGGAATAGGTAAAGGCTGGAGTAATCTTGCTGGTCTCTGGCGCTCCGCCTTGACTTGCTGGCATACAAGGCATCTGGAAATAAATCTGACAACCTCTCTCTTTATCCTATACCACCAAACATACTCCTGCAGATCCTTGTACATCTTGGTAGACCCAGGATGAATAGAATACTGCGACTGGTAGGATTCCTGTATCACCTCCTCCCGTAAATCCTTGGGCACACACAACTGGGTTCTGTGCCTCAGGGATCCATCCTCTGTAATGATGAAGTCGTCAAGCAATCCTGCCTCTGCCTGAGCTCTAAGACATCGGAGTCCCTCATTAAGAAACTGGGTCTCCTCGATCTTCTCTAACAGTCCTGACTGTATCTGCATGTGCATCAGCTGCCCTCCTACTCCTGGTAGAACAATCTCGATCCCAAGGCTCTCAAGATCCTCCAGTAGATGTCGATCCATAATGAGATACATAGCAACATGATATCGACTGAGAGTATCTGCTACCACATTCGTCTTCCCATGGTGCTACTACAGATTGATGTCGAAATCCTTCATGTGTTCCAGCCATCTGTGTTGCCTCATATTCAACTCCTTCTGAGTGAAAACATACTTCAGGATTTTGTGGTCCATGAAGATGTCCACTCTCTCCCCATAAAAATAGTACTTCCACAGTTTCAAGGCAAAAATGACTGCTGCAAGCTCCAAGTCATGTGTAGGGTAATTCTTCTCATGAGGCCTCAACTGTCTAGAAGCATAAGCTATAACCTTCTTGTGTGCTCAAGCACACATCCCAAGCCTCTCCCTGAAGCATCGATATAGATGACGAATCATCCCGATCCCGATGGCAAAGCTAAAACTGGTGCTGTCGTAAGTCTTCTCTTCAATTCTTCAAATGCTGACTGGCAGGCGTCGCTCCAGATAAACTCCTCATCCTTCCTCGTAAGCTTCGTCATAGGCTCCGCTATCCTGGCAAAATCTTTCACGAACTTCCTATAGTATCCTGCTAGCCCCAGAAAACTACGAATCTCAGCTACTGACTTGGGAGGTGCCCACGCTTCAACTGCTTCAATCTTCTTGGGGTCCACAGAAATCCCCTCTCCAGTCACCACATGCCCTAGGAACTCCACTCTGTCCAAGAAAAACTCAAATTTCGAGAGTTTCCCGTAGAGCTTCTCCTTCCGCAGAATCTCCAAAACAATCCGCATGTGCTCCACATGCTCCTCTTCGGTCTTCGAATATATCAAGATGTCGTCAATAAAGACTACAACAAACTTGTCCAAATACTTGTGAAAATTTTTATTCATCAAGTTCATAAACACTACGGGGGCATTGGTGAGTCCGAACGGCATCACCAGGAACTTATAATGGCCGTATCGGGTGTTGAAAGCTATCTTCGGAATATCCTGCTCCCGCACCTTCATCTGGTGATATCCCGACCGAAGATCAATCTTGGAAAAGACCTTCGCTCCACTAAGCTGATCAAACATCTCATCAATCCGCGGCAATGGGTATCTATTCTTGATGGTGATGTTGTTGAGTGCACGGTAATCGATACACATCCTCACCGTCCCATCCTTCTTGGGCACAAAGAGTACCGGTGCTCCCCAGGGTGAAGCACTGGACCGAATAAAACCCTTGCCCTCCAGCTCATCAATCTGGGCCTTCAACTCTGCAGCTTCCTTCGGGTTAATCTTGTAACAATATTGGAACTTCGGTGCTGATCCGGGCACTAGGTCGATGCTGAACTCCACATCTCGATCTGGCGGCAATCCTGACAACTTCTCGGGAAAGACGTCGAGGTACTCTACAATAAGTGGATGCGGCAACTCCTGGTCCTCTGCAACAGCTCCGAAGTAAACTCCCTCTGGCCTCTCTGCAACTTGCCTGCTGATCTCGAACGGTGGAACTCCTGGCGGGCTGAAGATCACCTTCCCTTCATGGCAGTCTATTACGGCAAACTGCTCGCTCATCCAGTCGATGCCGAGGACTATATCAAATCTGAGCAATGGCATTACTAGAGGTCGAGCCCTAATCTCTCTTCCAGCAACAGTGATAGGGCAATCCACCATCTCACTGACTGGCACTACCCCTCCTCCTGTCATAATCCGACAGTTCCTCCTAGTGGGCTTGGGTGTGAAGCCGTGTCTATACAGAAACTCATATGATATAAAGCTATGGGTGGCTCCAGAATCAAACAATGCAATGGCAGGAAATGAATGTAAAAGTATAGAACCTGTGATCACATCTGGCACTGCCTCGTCCTCCTCAACTGCAGCCATGACGTAAGTACGTCCCTGCTGCGGTCCTCCCCTCTGTTGACGCTGTGCAAACTGCTGCTGCAAGAGCTCTGGATGGTGCAGGTGGTGGTCCTCCAACTCCTCGGGGTCCTCCTGCTAGTCGAGCTGTAGCCTGTGCGCAGTCCCTTATCTGATGTGTATCTAATCCGAAAAAGAGGCAAAGTCCCAGCCTCTTACGGCACTCGTCAATATGGTGTCCGGGGCGATGATAAAAGACACAACTAGTCGCCAGATGCTGTCTCTGATACTGATGTGTAGGAGCTCTGGCCGGACGGTAATGCTGCTGCTGCTGTGTCCTCGTCGGGATCTGAGTCTGAATCCTCTTCGCTGGTGCCTGAAAACTGCCGCTGCCCATGTCCCGGTCCCTCTTCAGCCTTGGGTCTGCCTCCTTCTCTATAGCCTGAGCAATTTTGAGGATGCTCATATACGTCGTCACCTGACTAATCGCCATCGCGTGTCGCAGCTCCCTGGTGAGACCCTTCTTGAATCTCTATGCTCTGTCCTTCGATGCTCTGACTAGGTTCTCTGCGAACCTGCTGAGCCTAGTAAACTCTGAAGTGTACTGTGCAACCGTCATCGTCCCCTGCTGCAGCATCTCGAACTGCATCCTCAACTCATCCCGCTCTACATCAGGGAAAAACTTCTCCTTGAACAGAGTTTTGAAATCTGCCCAAGACACCTGGTGCTCCGCCAACTGGGGCTCCTTCCGGTACCAAGCTCTGGCCAAATCAAAGAGTCGCATACTAGCCATCTCCACCTTCAGGTTATCCAGAATCTGTGCCATCTTCAAGGTCCTCTCCGCATTCTCCAGCTATTTTTCTCCATAGACGATCCCCTCGTTGCCCCAGAAGTCCATCGGGCCGAGGTTCTGGTACTCCTTGGCCGTCCCTGGTCTCGGTGCTCGTGGTGCTGGAGGTGCTGCTGGTGCCGGTGCTGCCGTCTCTCGAGTCCTGAGTGCGTCAATGACGGTCGCTCTGAACTGTGCGGCCTGTTGGCTCTGAGCCTCCCTGAACTGCGTAGCCTGGTGATTCTGGGCCTCCATAAATTGCTGAAACATTGCCATCACCTGAGCACCGTCAAACATCATCGTCGAGGGTAGCGGCGGAAAGATCGGAGGCGGTGGTGGAAGCTGATCCGTCGGAACGTCTGGTGCAGCCTGATCCGAACTGCCTGCAACCCCGGAACTGCCTGCAACTCCGGGCTGATCCGTGGTCTTCCTCGTAGTGACCATCCTGTAATAGAATGAAAACACCGTTGATTGACAAACCCTAAAACCTAATAAACAATATTTTTATAATATCAAAGAACCTGATATACCCTTATTTCCCGATTTTTCTATGCTGTGATCAAGTTTCCCTAATATAATCATGTCCCCCAATAGTACGCTAAGGCTTAGGTACCATTAGGATAGACCTGCATGGGCCACCACTAAAAACATGTCACGACCCGCTCCCGAATAATAGGACACGAGTCGGACACGCCCAGCCTTTGTCGTTAGACACAACAAAGTAAGCTGTACCAATCTAGGAAAACTAACCAGATATCAAGACAAGTATGAAAATACAGCATCTATAAATGTGTCCCAAACCCAGAGTAAAGTACAATCTCAGAATTTATTACATTCCAGAAATGAAAGTAAGTCTACTAGTCTCAATACAGGAAAAATATAAAGTGCTAAAGGGAAAGCTCTAGGCTTCTGCAGCATCTAAGTCACAAGCAGCTCCAGCTAGCTCTCCAGCATCAACTGGCTCTCGGCCATAATAAGTGTCGCACAGGGCCTCCAACTCACCTGCAACATATCCTATTCATGAGCGGAGCAAGTACAGTTCTAGGTAATGAACAAGACATCGTGATATAAAAGTACAAGAAAACATGGTATGAAAATTACAGAAAAGAACATGGTGTATAAGTACATGAAAGAACATGGTATCTAAGAACATGAAAGAATATGGTATGTAAGAACAGGAAAGAACATGTATCTCAGGAATCATAGGAACTAAGTACATGATATAACTCCTGAACATGTGTGCACAATATTTAAAATATAACTAAGTATGTGACCGGCTAGGGGTAAGCACATAAAGGCACATGAAAGTACATGGAAGCACATGAATGGTACGGCTTAGGACCAGCGTGCACGATGCGGGGTCTAAGCTAAACACACCTGAGTTGTTTCTTGGGTTTGGTCACATAAATAGTATATTTCCCCACCCCAGGTACAAGTAATAAGAATAAGGAACATAAGCACCAGAAATACATGTCGTGTTGCAGTGTGTCAATCAAGGAAGCACAGGATATAATGAAATGCACAAGACCGTAGAGTATACTTGCCTGGCTCCGGGAAAGTACAGGTAATCAGGGAAACTGGATATCCTCCTGTAATTAAATGATTTACAATTGATTAATAACAGACTAATTCTACCTTGGTTATCAACAATTAATCATGAATGGTTTCTAAATAGCCCAAGCCTAGGGTTACACCTTATATTCATAACTTATAGAATATCAAAATTAGCTTAATCTAAATTTAGCAAGTAACCCAAAATCTAACTAGTGATTCCCATATGACTATTCCACCATATCATCTATACACCTAATTACTTGACATCCCTAGACTGTTAGCTCTAATATCAAGGTACACTGCTCTTTATTAGTTCATATCAATCCTTATGATAGTTCCTATCATGCTAATGGATTCAGGTTCTGATTTAAATACATGCAATTTCCTCCTTGAACTAATGAGTGACTGAAATGAACTTCAAGTTATCCTCATTCTAGCATGACTATTATTCAAGGATGCCTAGCTAAATAGGTTTTTTAGTTCAATATATATATATATATATATATATATATATATATATATATATAAAAATATATATATATATATATTAGTCTTGAACTGGACCGAACCATCTCAGGTTCCTTACTTGAATCAGACTTTGCATAAAGAAACTCTCAAAGAGAGAGCTAATCATGGAATCTCAGTCATTAAATTGATTATTGACTTAGAATATCCATACTCTAATGTAACTACCTACATAGATATCTAACTGACAGTGAGTTGATAGTCTACAAGGATTCAGTTTTAGTAGGATTGACACAATACAATCTAGGTTTTCCATTTCCAGGAAAACTAAGATTATGTACTGCTGATAGGAACACAGTTTTCAGGTATTAACATATCCTATGGACTAATTCATCCAATCATTGGTCTTAAATTACCTCTTAACCCCACACTTGCTATACTCTTAAGGTTCAACCATTGTACAGTCTCTAACATAGACCAAAATACCAACTATAGGTATTCAGCTATTAGCCCTGTACATATGTTCCATAACAGACTAACTAAACCCAAAATCAGTCCTATATGTATCCACATAGCTTAGATGATATTTCCAGTTAAGTTCAGGCTAATACAGTCAGTCCCATCTATCAAAATATCAACTAATTAGTCAAGGGTTTAGGTTATTACCTAAGTTCAGTCCAATGAGCTGATACAATGTCCACAGATGGATATACTAAATTTTTAAATTACCAATTTGGTCACAACTTAAACAGTATAGCCACCCATGATTCTAGATCACTGATACCAACTCAGGATTATTCCTATATTGAGATTCTGTTATTCCTATACTTTGTTCTTACCATGACTCAATATTCCTGGAGGTTTTAAGGGACTGCACTTGATATACAACTCGTAAGTTTTACTGAAACAAGGCTCTATATCAATTCAGTCCATAAAACAGGTTAACCAATTGCCTTAGTAATTGATACAGTTATTTAAATTAAAACTGATGCATGTCAGTTCTCACTGAATTCACATAAGCCTCAATCAGGATCCTACTGTTGAATGTAAACTTTATAATAACTCGTAAAATCATAGAGTTGAATTAGTTACCTGAAGAATCAGATCAAGGGTTCCTGGTCTTATGAGATGACACGAGCTACTCCCACACTAGATCCAGCTCCTTGTAGCAATAGATCGAACACTAACGACTCAAATTAACAGAGGAAAAATCAGTCCTAATAGGTTCACAAAATATTTGAATTCAAATGAATGAGGACAGGATACTCACCTGGTACCTGACTCAAAAGTTCAATGAATGGTGTCCAAGCAACCAAATCATGAGCTTTTGATTGATTTTGATGAAGAGGAATCGATTGAACCAATCACTGGTTTATTAATTCTATATCTGATCAAACAAGAGAAAATTGGTAAGATAAAATCGATGTTCGTAAATCAAATTAAAGTAGAATGTGATATGATCTGGCTTACCAGAGTTCGTCGATGAGAAGGAAGGGATCGAAGAATTCACCAAGCACGACGAAGAGCTCTGGATCCTTCGTTCAGTCGACGATGAGGGTGCTCCTGCTCACTGCGCGTGGATAATTGAGAACTCCACTGCTTTGTTACTCCTTCTCGCTATGATTGATTCTTCAATTTGGGGATTAATCTCAGGAAAAGAAGAGGATGGAGAGTATAATTTGGGAGAGAATAAGGAGTTTAGATCTGAGGAGAATGGGAAAGAATGATGATCGATACTGCTTTAATAGGCAGTTAGGAAATTTTTGAAAATAAAAAAGGAAATTGGAGGGAAAGGATGCGTTGTTAGAGCCATGTGCTCACAGCTCAAACGAAATAGAGGAGAGCTCATCCTAACTGTTAAAAGTTTGAACTGACCTAAAAGCCAAGGATTGAATGGGCCTAACTAATGGGCCAAGAATGGCTATACTTAAAACTAACTAAATACAATACTCATCAGTTTAAAATAGGCTGAAAAAGAAAGCCCACTCAAAGGAGTGACGAAAAATAATTGAATAAAATTTTATTCAAGGAAAAGATTTAATATTATTGATTTTAAAATTTTATATAAAACTGAGAGGTGGAGTTACATTGATTCCAAGGAGACCCCGACTTCCCAAAGTGATTGCCGCCAAACCAGAAAAGCTTTTCGTGCTCTATTTTTTTATTGGAAGCGTATTGAGGTATATTTTCTGAATATATAATTTATTTTTACAAATTTTGAACCTAAATTTCTGGAAAATTCGTAGAGTGCTAGTTGTCTAAACGGTTAATTACCATTTTGGTTATTCTGTTAAACTCAGAATTGATCGGTTAATTACCATTTTGGTCACGATTAGCCATAACGGCAATATCTTTTGACCAAAGTGTGATTTCGCAGAACGGTTGATTCCAGTGCACTCATGGCACTGAAATCTACCAAGGTGCACTTTCAAAATCTAGAGTTCACAGCGTTTGACTAGATAGTCAACGGCATTTCTCGATTTGTGTGCTATGGTTTCCAAAAATTGGAAACATAACTTTTGATGGCCAAACTTGCATGTTTAGATTTTATTTAGATTATTATTAGCTTGATGTTTTTAAGTAATTTATTCCAGAATTAATTATTATTAGATTAGTAACCCAACTAGCCACTATTCCATGAATTTAGAACTAGAACATTAGAATTGATTTGTGGTTTTCGTGCACGGTTCATGGTGCAATATGTGCTATAGGTTGACAGCTTCTAGATCGGCATTCCCCTCATCCTCTACTTATGACTATGGTTTGTGCAAGGATTCAGGCAAGTACAGTATTACATTTATGTTTTAGTTCATTATAATGTTTACTCTATAGTTTTCTTGTTTGATATCTCGTTGAGTCATTACTTGATATTCAATTGAGACACGATTGTGACACCATAGTTATCGTATCCTTCTTAGTGTATCATTGACCGTTATTAATTGTTAGAGAGTCGGAAAGGAAAGTACTCGGTAAGCATGTGAACAAACCCAACTATTTTGATTGTGGATAGCTAAGTCATACATCCCACGTATGAGTTAGCCATACCCTATTATTGTGGATAGCCATCGTATGATGTGCCGTATTAGCCCAGCCATTCACGTATTAAAAGGTATTTCACACACACATAGTTGTTCCTATTTTTCCTTTATCTAGTTCTAGTTCATATCTTGTTAGTTCATATCTTGTTAGTAAATACCTTGCTAGTTACATTCTACTAGTTCATATCTTGCTAGTGTTAGTTCATATCCTGTTAGTTCATCTCTTTGCTAGTTCGTTATATATTCTTTTCCATCATGATTTTTCGTTGTTCTAACTTATTTTGGACTAACAGCATTAATTGTAATATGGTTGTACTCTGCTCCTTTCTGACTGGATCATTGTTCTATGTGAGGATGACGTATCTACTTTTGCACTATGGACCATACGAGGGGGAGATAGAGACTCGAAGGCTAAACCATAGAAGACAAGTTAGATGTGTGGTAGTTTTTATAATTGTAAAAGCTTATATTCTTCTTGAAATGTAAAACTTCTAAATTTTGTAAAGTTGATTTAGTTGTTGTGAATGAAAACTTAGTATTATGAACACTTTGTTTATTACGGGCTAGACAGCGCACTACCGCCGATACCATGGCGTAGGCTGGTCTTAGACACGTACTCATATCTCGAAAAGTGGGTGCGCGTCGTGACACACCAGCACGGACAGATGGTCTTGTTCCTCTGTCTACTGATAAAGGGGAGATCGTATAGATACATCCAGATTTAATGGCGGACTTTCAAACACCATCTTCTTCCATTAAGTCCAAGAAGGCCACTAAAAATAAATTATGTTACATGATTTCATTTTGTGATCCTTGTCTTCCACCTCTAACTGCTACCTTCATCCCGGCAGCAGATAATCCTTCTTCTTCTTCCACTGATAAGACAACATTGTCAAAATCAGAAGCCAAGTACCAACCAGCTTTCCATCTATACAGTCGACAATCTCGTGAACTTATGACGAAAATGGGTTATGATCTAGAAGAGGCCTCTGGTTTGAATCATGAAAAAAGATCTCATGTACCTCTTTCTCTATGTCTTTCTCACAACTAATCTCGGGTTGGTTTGGGTTACTGGACAGACTCTCCCTCTCGTCGCAAAAAATCTTCCAGAAATAAGATCCAGGCAAAGAACTGCAATATGGTATCCTTTGAGCATGTATCCGAAGAAGAAGTCTTGACTGGTACCAGGTCTGGGAAACCTTACCTAAGAGACTACTCAGAAGGTCAAGAAGACCCTGCTCCAGCTCTGGAGGCTCCTCAAGCATCATCTTCTCCTGCTGTCAATATTCCGTCAGCTTCATCACCCCAGATAGAGGCAACTCTTCCTAAACCAACGACAACAGACAAAGGAAAACAGCATGTCCGTTTTGACAAAGTATTAAAGAAAACTCTAACTTTGGGACTTAAAAAGCCATATAACTTTGATATACTGGCTCAACTGGCCAATACTCCGGCAAGATTGTCAATTTTTGAGCTACTCCGTCTTTTGAGGGAGACTCGAGAAACGTTGAGTGAAGCTTTAACGCAAGCCGATACTTGTCTAGCACTTCTCAGGAAACTAGAGGATGAGCCTATAACATGCCATCATTGTCATAGTGTGATGGAACTGATGCCAAACATCACCTTTACACAAGACGATTTGCTGTTAGAAGATAATCGTCATGATCGACCTCTCTACTTCACGGGATATGTTGATACCATGAAGGTTAATCGTATCCTGATCGATCCCGGGTCTGCACTCAGCATCATACCAAAGACTCTACTAGATGCATTGAAGATTTCTGTACACAATCTTTCGATAACCATCACGACAATCCTAGGATTCAATTCTGGGAGAAGTGAACCTTTGGGAAAGATTCGCCTGAAAGTTTAAATAGGCAATCTTCGTACGAAGGTTACTTTCTACGTGATCGACAATCACGGCTCTTACAATGCTTTGTTGGGAAGACCCTTTCTGCATGAGCATAATATTGTACCATCCACTTTACATCAATACTTCAAATATGTGGATGCCAATGGAGAAGTCCAAAAGGAAGTAGCCGACCTGAATCCTTTCAGGGGGGTTGAAGCATATTTTACGGACTCTCGGATGTACAAAGAGGAGTTCATGAAAGTTGTATTTGCAGTGGATAGTGAGGAGGATCAGAAGCATACTTCAAAAGATGTTCTCGTGATCCCCGTCATAGGACGTGCTATTTGTCCTTCTTCTTCTCAGACATTGACCATACATCTTTCCTCTCATAATAAACAGCCTTTTACTGTAGAAAAGTAACAAAGAGAGCTCACCTCTTCTGAGCCTCTTGTTATCGACCTTCGTCGTAACAAACCTCCTCCTTCTCCTCCTCTGGTTATCAACCTTACTAAGCCTTCTGTGAATGCTAAGAATCATGTTGTAAATGACGATGTATAAATCAATAAAGTAGCATCTCCTTTACAGTATACTGATGTCTCTTATTATACTCGATGTTATTTAAAAATGTTAGATAACTTCGAACCACTTGCCACAGGAGCAGTTGAAGCTTCTCGAAACGAAGTATTGCTCGAGCCAATGCAGGACTCCTTCTTCTTAGTTCATTCCAAGAAGAAAGATGAACTTTCTATACTTTTTAATAAAGGAACAGAACAGAAGATCATGCCCGATAGCGAAGAAAAAAATTAAGATAACGGAAGACTTCAACTACGTCGTTATAGTCAACAATTAAAAGATATCATTCAAAAGATGGGCTATGATTTTAAAGCTGGTCTCAATGGCGGCAAAGGAAGGTGAACTCTTATTCGTATTCTTGCTCCGAAAGGAAAATCATAACAATACTACGGCAAAACCAAGCGGGGATTAGGTTATACTTCACCAACTCCGACTCCAGAAGCCTCCGAATCTGAGGAAGAAGCATGATCTAAATCTTCTGATTCTATCTCATGGGATTCAGATACCAGTGTAGGGCATGTCCATCGCGTGACTCTTATCTTCCAATATGGTGACTGCTGAGTTCTCGAAAGATGACGAAGACTTTGCCGAAGCTTCTGAATCTGATCCTTGGGCACAAATGATGGATACTCAATAGGAGCTTCGCTTCGAGCAACGTGAGCCACCTACTGAAGATCAGCTGGTTCAAGTCAATATTAGAGATGAATGTTCTCCAAAATCGATATTTGTCAGCAAAAGCCTCCCTGAAGCGGATAAACAAGAACTAATCCAACTCATTAGGGAATACACTAATGTATTCACTTGGAGCTATGAAGATATGTCGAGATTGGATCCTCAGATCGCTACTCACAGGCTTAACATTCTGCCAAATGTGAAGCCAGTCAAACAGCAACAACGTCGATTTCTATCTGACATAATAGATGCCATAGAAGCTAAAGTCAAGAAACTCATCGCATGCGGTTACATCAGAGAAGAACAACATCCGGATTGGGTTGCTAATGTTGTCCCAGTTTTGAAGAAGACAGGGAAAGTCCGGGTTTGTATTGACTAAAGAGACCTTAATGAAGCATGTCCCAAAGACGAATTTTCTCTCCCAATCACTGATGTCATGATTGACAATAATTGTGGATTTGAATGCATGTCCTTTATGGATGGATTTTCAGGATATAATCAAATCAAGATGCATCCAGAAGATGAGAAACATACATCTTTCCGTACTCCCCTCAGAGTCTATTGCTGCACTGTCATGCCATTTGGTCTTAAGGACGCTGGTACAACTTATCAGCGGGCCATGAGTACCATCTTTCGTGATCATTTACGAAAGACTGTTGAATGTTATGTTGACGACATTGCTGTCAAAAGTCGTTTAAAAGAAGACCATATTCAAAATTTGAGAACTATTTTCGATCTAATGCGCCAGCATCAACTCAAGATGAATCCCACCAAGTCATTTCTGGTAGTCTCTAGTGGCAAATTTCTTGGATTCATTATTATCTCTAAAGGTATATACGTTAACCCTGAGAAAATCAAAGCCATTCAAGAGATGCATCCTCCACGCAACCTAAAAGAGCTACGAGGATTCCAGGGACGGCTTGCGTACATCAAGAGATTCATCTCAAATCTCTCTGGACGCTGTAGACCGTTCACTCAACTCATGAAGAAAGGTGTGTCTTTTATTTGGACAGAAAAATATCAACAAGCATTTGAAGACATAAAACGGTACTTGATAAACCCTCCAGTTCTAGTACCTCCAGTGTCAGGAATACCTTTCCTAATGTATGTTCAAGCAATGGACCACTCTTTAGGTGCTTTATTAGCTCAGAAGAATAAAGAAGGTCATGAGCAGGCTATCTACTACCTTAGTCGTATGATGATTGGAGCTGAGCATCGATACACTCCAGTAGAAAAGGAATGTCTAGCTTTGATGTTTGTTGTACAAAAGATGAGACATTATATCATTGGCAAAACTATTCATGTTATTTCTAGAGTTAATCCTCTCAGGGTCCTGATGAAGAAGCCCAGTACACTCAATTGTAGGCTTGCAACATGGGCCATATTGTTAGCATAATATGATATGGTTTATGTTCCTCAAAAGTCTGTTAAAGGTCAAGCCCTTGCTGACTTTCTAGCAGCTCATCCAGTTCCCGAAACATCTAAACTCTACGATGAGATTCCAGATGAAACCTTGGAATCCAACATGATTTCAGAAAAAATTCTTATTTGGCGTCTATTCTTTGATGGTGCATCCAGAATTAGACCAAAAGGTGATATTGTTGCTGGAGTTGGAGTCGTTCTCGTCTCACCAGAAGGGTTAGCTATCCAAAGAGATAATTCTTTAGATGAATCATGTTCCAACAATGTGGCTAAATACAACGCTCTGCTCATCGATCTCCAATTGGCTAAACAATTAGATATTAAATATATGGAAGTTTACGGAGACTCCATACTGATTGCCAATCAAGTTAGAGGCACATATGAAGTTCGACATCAAGATTTAGTTCCATATCATGATGCGGCGATCAGGATGGCTACTTTATTCAAAGGCTTCTTCATTGAGCATGTACGCCGATCATGTAACACATAAGCTGATGCTCTTACCAATCTTGTAGCAGTATTAGCAATTTCTGTCAAAAGGCAACAAATGATCGTCATCACTAATAGAGAGTTACTTTGTGTCCAGAATAACTTAAATATGGAAGTTAACAACCCAAACATGAAATTCAAGAATTCGGTTGAAATATGTACCATCAGTGAAGACGGGAGGACTCCTTTCATAGACTTCGTGGTTCATGATATCCCACCTGAAGACCCTAAGGAGGCTACAACAATTCGGCGACGGTCACTCAGATTTTACTACAATCATACTACAAAGACACTTTATCGACGAACATATGACGGCTTACTCCTACGTTGTCTTGCTGGGAAAGAACCAAAATAAATACTTCGTGAAGCTCATGACGGTATTTGTGGTGCACATCAACCTGGTCCTAAATTACAGGATCATATTCGCCGTATGGGCTATTATTGGCCCTCAATGGTATCTGATGCAATTGAGTATGCAAGAAAGTGTCGGGCATGTCAAATCCATGCTGACTTCATTCATCAACCGTCAGAATTCTTTCATCCGACGGCAGCATCCTGGCCCTTTGAAACTTGGGGAATGGATGTCATCGGTCCTATCAACCCTCCCTTATCCAGAGGACATCAGTTCATATTAGCCATAACTGATTACTTCTCAAAATGTGCTGAAGCTATACCTCTACAAGCAGTATCATCAACTTTATCATACATCATGTGATTTATAGGTTCGGTGTTCCTCGACGATTCATTCACGATAATGGGCCAAAATTCATCAGTCAAAAATTTACGCGATTCTGCGATGACAACAGGATCAATAATATTGCTTCTACAGCTTACAATCCTGCAGCTAATGGGTTGGCAGAAGCATTTAACAAAACCATCATCAAACTTTTCAAGAAGTTTGTTTCTACCAATAAACATAACTGGAGTGAGAAGCTTGGAGAATGTCTATGGGCTTACCGTACTACTATACGTACTCCTACAGACTGGACACCTTTCTCTTTGGTGTACGGATGCGAGGCTGTCTTACCATTAGAAATCCAGATCCCTTCCCTAAGGATTGCCATTGCCAATAAACTAACAACCGAAAATAATGATCGATTGAGACTTCAGGATCTTGATGCGCTTGAAGAGAAACGGCTCCTAGCTCAACAACATATTGAGTTATACCAAGCTCGTCTATCAAAGGCCTTCAACCATAAAGTCAAAGCCCGATCATTTCAAAAAGGAGAACTAGTTCTAACCGTCAGACGTCCTATGACTATGACGCACATGAACAAAGGCAAATTTGAAGCGAAGTGGGAAGGACCTTATGTTGTAAGTAAAGTTTTCTCCAACGGAGCTTATCAATTAACTGGTATGGATGGTCGAGTCACTATGATGTCCATTAATGGCAAATTTCTCAAGAAATATTATGTTTGTAGAATGTAAATAAAATTTTTTTTATTTGCATAAATTTAAAATAGAAGGAAATACATAAAATTAACGAGGACCGGAACCCTCTTGATTGAAAACATATTTCATAAGAAGCTCGACGACATTATTGTCCGATGGCACCAGCAGTTCGCAGGCGGCTTTCCTTAAAGCTTCTTCTTCAGCAGTACTTCCAGGCTCCACTAGTTCGGCAAGAATGTCCCGCTTCTGTCCAGGGACAGACGAACTTTCTCTGACATCTGGCTGAATAGGCGATGGAGGCTCATCGGAAGGAGTGTTGAGGACAGCTTCGATCTTTGGGATAGCTTCCGTCTTCCTAGGCATTTCTTTTGAAGACATTTGCAAAAGAAGGAAAAGAGGTGAATGAGGCTCTCAAAAAAGTTCTATACTATTTATAGACAGAAAAGCCAAACATTTTGTCTCGCGAATCGAAACAACCTTTCCTCGAAAAGGCATGTTCGCTCATCTTATGAAGAGATCTTCATTTATTCTTTAGAATCGAAGCGACCTTTCCTTGAAAAGGCATGCTGATTCATCCGTCTTTTCATCTCTACTTCATTGCGGGAATGGGCCTACATTTATAATAAATCCCCGTGAGGTCTATCTAAATCGTCAATTACGTCTTTTAAAACCCAGTTGTTTTAAAAGATATCTTTTCTTTATGATAAATCCAGATATTGTCTTTTTAGACGCAATATTCTGTCTTTAAGTCCCAGCGGACTTGAAGATCATTTATAGAAAAATGAATTCACATCCACATTACCTCTGGATTTTATTTTCTACATCATCACATCAAATCAAATCATAAAGAAGAGAAAATTATTTATTATTCCTTCTTTAAAAACATAGTTACATCTTAATGGAAATCTATTACATCTCTGATTTTTATTCTAGATACATCTTAATAGAAATTTGTTACATCTCGGATTTTCATTCTAAATCTAACAAATGAAGGTCTATTACATCTTTGGATCTTCTTGTTAATGCCAGTTCCTTGTCATCTCGACCTGAAGCAACGAGCAAGACAATAGAACTAACTCTGGTCTTCTGTCTCAGAAAGACGATAGGAGAACCCCAGAGTATTGCAGCTCAAAGATAAGTTGTTGTCAATACAACTGGTGGAGAAGAGACGACTCGTCATGAGAATTAGGAATGAGATCACCCTCGTGATATGATTCCTAATTATGTCTCTCCACCGTCCAACTCTTATGTACAAAGGCCCTTCCTACTATCTGAGGAAGACCTTTCTGGAACATGGAGAGTCCTGAGCTGTCTGATTTGAGCGTCAGAATCACATGAGATGTCTGATATGAGTGTCAGAAGAATGCTCCCCACAGCATCCAAGTCGCCAATGCCAGTTCTGAAGAAGCCTACCAACCAGATTTCTACAAATATCAACAAAGAAAGAAAAGTTAGCAAAATTTATCAAACTGTGCGCCTTTGATCAACAGGTGCACATCATCAGAGTCAGCCTACAGGCATACTTCTACAACATGCATCTCTAATCGAAGTCAGGTACTGGATTGCAGTGCGCGCCTCTTCTCAGAATTTTAGGCGCACGTCTACAACATGCGCCTCCGACCGAAGTCAGGCACTGGATTGCAGTACGCACCTCTTCTCAGAATTTCAGATGTACGTCTACAGCACGCGCCTCATTTCTACAAATTAGTGCCTGTCTTCAAAACAGTCTTAGCATAAAGCGGCACAAGTTAAACACAATTCATGAATGGTGCTCATGTATAGAAACTACTGGTTCTTTGTTGGAACTTACTATCAAAATTAGCTATATTTAGGCGGAAGATCGTCGATGATGTAAAGCCCAGCAAACCAACATTCGAAGATACGGTGTGCAGAAGAACAGCATCGAATTTTGGTGGCACAGAAAGGCTCACGAATGTTGAACTCTTGACTGCCGAAGGGTTTCTGCAAAGAACATTTGCCATCAACAGAAAGAAGAAACGAAAAGAAAAAGTTCATGGACATTTCTTTTTTTGATTTCTCCTATCAACTATTTAAAGAGTTTAGAAGATATGAATGGGTGCGTCATTCTAGGTGCCTATCTCGGGAAGGACCTAAACAAAAGGTGCCCAAACCATACAAAAACTGCCACGTGTTTTTTAAAAAAACAGCAAACATTTGAGTTGGTCAAAAGGGTGCTTCGGCACGCGCCACTAAACAGATCACACGAAAAGATTTGCAGAAAGGCACCAAAAGTAAGTTTTTCATTTATTACATAGGGGAAAACAAACCCCTACCAAATAAGTTGCACAAAAGACAAAAGAAAAAGTGGCACCCCTATGGAAACCATTACTTCTTCTTGTCTTCTTCACCGGCTTAGCAAAGAGAAGCGCCTAACTCGCACATATCACGAATCCCTGAACGACGCATCAGACGAAGAAATCCTTCTGTGTTACCGCGCTCTTCAGAAGAGGTCGAAGGACCACTGTTCGGATGATCGAAGACTGCTGGGGTCAATCCAAAGCATTCTAAGAGATTATTTGCTCGCAGCAATTGGTGAGCCTCGGACAGGACTGTAGGCACAGTGTCAGGCCTTGTCTCCTGAACTTTCACTTCGGCATTAACGCCGGTCGCCATCTCCTTCTTCTTAGGTGCCATAGAAGTACAAAAGTGAGGAATGAGTACAAGGTCATCTATATATATATATATATATATATATATATATATATATATATATATAACCAACCAACGCTTTATATTCCCCATGGAAAACCGAACATCATCAATGCAACTCGAGAAGACGAAGAGGAGATCGAATGTTTTTGAGAAGTAATTTATTATGACGTTTTAGCATTGACTGGTGCAATCCAAACAAAACTAACATAATTCAAAGTATTTCAAAACTCTAAAGTATTTTCAAGTTTCAAAAATATTGAAGGGGGTCTTGTAGAGCCTAAAAATTAAGAGGCGCCACTCATTAAAGTCTTCAATCATCTGATGGCGCCAAAATAATTAAGTTGCGTCGGATCATCAAGTTGCGCAGCTTCAGATTGTGCCATCGCCAGGTTGCGCTGGAGTCAGGGTGCACAAAGCGACACGTGGCTTACTTCCTTGAAAATTTGTAATGACGTCATCATTACCTGACAACTGACAGCACGGAGATAAAGGAAAATTTCTTCGAATCCCGCACAACGCGACGCTCGAGAAAACTTTATCAGCATGTAATTAATGCTGACAGCTGGTTGGCGTAAGTCACTGAATGGCACAGGGATTAATCAACACAACACAGAAGACCTAGTCAAAAGGCGCTAGTCATTAAGTTGCGCCTATGCACAGCCTGATAAAGTGGCGCCACTTGATCAACTCTGAGTTTAAAATAGGGTGATGTAGCGCACAAGCCATCAACTTCACAGAGCGTGCCCACTACACTGCCCACGATCATGCGCATCTTAATCAAATGATACTAGACGTCTACAGTAGTTGGTGCAAATCGCTCATGCAGGTTGTTGCATTACGCCCTCGCGCAACCTGATGAAGCACGTGCAAAGTGTTCAAATAGTGTTCCAGACAGAGTGACGTGGCGCACAAGCCACTAACTTCACAGAACATGCCAACTACACTGCCCACGACCACGCACATCTCAATCAAACGATGCCGCGCATCCATAGCAGTTAGTACAACCGTTTGCGCCAGTGAACAGGAGACGCACAATCTGAAGCGCGCGCAATCCAGAATAACTACTAAACAGTTATTTTAAGAACTCTATAAATAGAGTTTTAAATCAATCACAAAGCATCAAGAGTGATCATAATCTCCTGCTAAAATGATGTTGCATTCTCCAGAGGCTCGTGTCTTCGATATCACATCGTCCAAGGGATAAAATGATCGTCTTCAGATCAGATTCCTATAGTTGTACTTCCCCAAAAATCAATTGTACTCATGTACTTCTTTTTCTTAGTTTGTAATAAAAACTTTTTGTTCTTTGCAATAATGTCAAACGGCCCTATATACCTAGGACTAAGCTTTCCCCGTAAGCCGAATCGAATAACGCCACGGGTAGGCGAGATCCTAAGGAATACGTGGTAGCCGATAAAAAATTCAAAAGGACGCCGATGAGAATCGGCCCAATGACGCTGGCGATCTTGTACAACTCGAAGATGATCCCTAACTTGTCTGATCACCTCAATAGTCTGCGTAATCATCTCTAGACCGAGCATCTGCCTCTCGCCTATATTATCCCATGCTAACGGGGATCTGTACTTCCTGTCGTACAGGGCCTCAAAAGGCGCCATCTAGATACTGGCCTGGAAACCGTTGTTATAGGAGAACTCTACGAGATGCAGGTAATCTTCCCACGAACCATCGAAGTCAAGCGTACATGATCGTAGCATATCTTTAAGAGTCTGGATCGTGCGTTCTGACTGACTATCTATCTGCGGATGATAAGCTGAACTGAACTTAAAACGAGTCTTCAAACTCTTCTGAAGACATCGCCAAAAGTACGATATAAATCTTGAATCTCTGTCGGACACAATACTGATTGGCACTCCATACAATCTGACTATCTGCCTGAGGTACATCTCTGCAAGCTGATCCGTTGACTGGCCGATTCTGAAAGAGAGAAAATAAGCTACATTGGTGATTCTGTCAACTATAACCCAGATAGCTTCTCTTCCAGCTAGGGATTTAGGTGACCCAGTTACAAAATCTATGGTAATGTACTCTCATTTCCATTCTAGGATCCGTAAAGGTTGAAGAAGTCCAGCCGGTCTCTGATGTTCAGCCTTAATTTGTTGGCAAACTAAACAACGAGAGACAAACCGGGCTATCTTCCTCTTCATGCCATTCTACCAAAAATGCTGACGGATATCACGATACATCTTCGTACCATCGGGACGAATCGAATACTGTAAACTGTGAGCCTCTGCCATGATCTCTTGCCTGATATCACTACTAGGTACACAAAGATGCCTTCCATGTCGAAGTGTACCATCCTCATGAATACATAACTCTGCTCTCCGTCCTGCTACACATTCTGCCCTAAGCCACTGAAGCTTAGAATCCGCTGACTGAGCTAACTTAATCCTCTCAACTATACTGTACTGAACATGCATATTGGTCATCAATGCCACATTGGTAGGAAGAACAGCTTTAATACCCATCTTCTGAAGATCTGCTAACAACTCTGGCTGTGCTGTTAGAAAATAAACTCTGGCTCTTCTACTCAATGCATCTGCAACAACGTTGGCCTTTCCAGGATGACACTGCAGGTTAATGTCGTAGTCCACAAGTAGCTCTAGCTATCTTCTCTGACACATGTTAAGATCCTTCTGGGTAAACACATACTTAAGACTCTTGTGGTCGGTGAAAATCTTCACCCGATCTCCATACAAGTAATGCCTCCAAAGCTTAAGCGCGAAAACCACCGCTACTAACTCCAAGTCATGGGTTGGATAATTCCTCTCATGATCACGAAGCTGACGTGACGCATAAGCTCTACCTTACCATATTGCATCAAGACACATCCCAATCCTCTGTCGGAAGCGTCATAATAAACTGAAAATCCTCCGGTCCCATCTGGAAGCGTGAGAATGGGGGCCGTCATCAATCCTTGCTTCAACTTCTCAAATAAACTCTGACACTCTGCTATCCAAGCAAACTACACATCCTTGTGGGTCAACTGCATCAATGGTGCTAAAATCTGAGCAAAGTCTGATACGAATCACCGGTAATAACCGGCCAATCCTAGGAAACTCTGAACTTCTGTGACGGTACTGGATACTGGCCATGTCTCTATAGCTACTATCTTCTGGGGGTCCACTTCTACTCCACCTCTGGTGAAGATATGACCTAAGTATGAAATACGATCCAACCAAAATTTGTACTTACTGAACTTCGCGTACAACTGGTGCTCTCTGAGAATCTAAAGAACTACACGAAGATGCTACTAATACTCTGCCTCATTCTTGCTATAGACTAAGATATTGTCTATAAACACTATCACAAACTGGTCCAAATAGGACATGAAGATACGATTCATGAGGTCCATGAATACGGCTGGCGCATTGGTCGCTCCAAATGGCATAACAAGGAACTCTCAATGTCCATATCTAGATCTGAATGTTGTCTTCGGGACGTCTTGCTCTCTAACTCTGATCTGATGGTACCCTGACCACAAGTCAATCTTTGAGAATACTGCCGCTCCTCTGAGTTGATCAAATAAATCATCTATCTTTGGTAGAGGATATCTGTTCTTGACTGTTACAAAGTTCAAGGTACGATAATCAATACATAATCTTGATGTACCATCCTTCTTTTTCATAAGAAGTATCAGGGCTCCCCAAGGTGATCCACTAGCACGAATGAATCCCTTGGTTCTGAGTTCTTCAATCATCTTGTACAAGATCTCTAACTCTGAAGGTGCCATCCTGTAGACTCCATCTGACACTGGTGCCGTCCCTAGAAGCTAATCAATGGTGAACTCTATCTCTCTCTCTGGAGGCATGCCTGGAAGCTCTTCGGGAAATACATCAGGAAACTCTTCAACAATTCTGGAAAATTGAACTGCCACTGCTACTACCATCCGCAATACTGGTGGAGAAGGTTCTACTTCGCCTCTGGAAAATGAAAACTCTGCCTCATCGGGAATACCAAAAATAATCCTGCCAATATGGCAGTCTATTCTTGCATATTGCTCCTTCAACCAATCCATTCCTAGGACCACATCATAATCGGCCATCGAAAATTCTATCAACCTAGCGATAAACTCTCTACCGCTAACTACGATTCGACACGAGGAAAACACTCTATCTACTCCCACAAGACTGTTACCATTAAGTATATTGAGACTTACTGATAACACTCGGGCTCCAGTCCTATCCGTGTAGCGAATCTTCCAGACATAAATGAATGCGATGCACCCGAATCAAATAAGACTGATGATGGAAAAGAGTTGACGAGAATGGTACCTGCCAATACCTCACCAGATGCCAATTCTTCTGCTACGGTCAGAGCCATATACTGACCTTGTCCTCTTGGTGTTGGTCCCCTCTGCTGAAAACTTCTCTGTCGATTCTGAATCTGAGCTTGGGCAAACTGTTGATCCTAAGGAGGCAATGGCCTCGGAGGCTAGTAATGCTGCTGCACTGGTGCTGGACCCCTAACCGATGGACTGGTTAGGTTTGATGATGATGAACTGGCTCTATTCGGACATGACCCTATCTTATGGTCCGGTGCCCCACAAGCCAAGCACAATCCCTGTGCTCTGTGACACTCTGATACTACATGTCTTGGCTTTCCACAATGAGAGCAGCCCATTGCGGAAGACTGCTTCTGCTTCTGCTGCTGAGGATACGTCGGCGTCGAGTACTGAATCGACGAAACTGTGGTCGCCCTCCTAGGAGCTCCAATAGTCAAAGCCCTAGCTGCCGGGACTGGTGCTGATGACTGGGACATCTACCCATGAGACCTCTTCCTTCCTCCGC
The DNA here is from genome assembly GCA_029216955.1 of Iris pallida. Taxonomy (NCBI): domain Eukaryota; kingdom Viridiplantae; phylum Streptophyta; class Magnoliopsida; order Asparagales; family Iridaceae; genus Iris; species Iris pallida. The sequence continues at coordinate 626,817 of JANAVB010020199.1, read as the reverse complement.
TTTTATCTACAATCCTCTACGAAGTATACTCATGCCTCTTCGCTGCTCGTAAGACGGCATCAAATGTTTGGTGCTCAAACTGTTCTACCAATATAATGATCTCTAGGTGGAGTCCCTGCTGGAATCGCTGGGCTCGATCTAATTCAGTCGCCACCAAGGTAGGAGCAAACCGACTAAGCCTAGAAAACTCGGCCGTATATCCATCGATCGTCCTTCCCATCTGCTTAAGATTGATGAATCTCGTCTGCAGATCATATCGAGCTTCTGCATCAAAATACTTGGTCTGGAACTTATCATTGAATACCGCCCATAAAACAGGCGTTGCTATCCAACTGCTAGCATCGCCCACCAGCTGCGGGCTATGTCCAATAGCTGCAGGCGCACAAAGGCCACCTTTTCTTCCTCAGGAATCCTAGCTGCCTCCAGGATAACTTCTATGTCCTGAAGTCATGCATCAGTAGTGATAGCATGTCCACTGCAGTCAGAGAAGGGAGGGTTCAGACGCTTGAAGCTGTTGACCGTATTGTTTCCTTGGTAACCAACTCTGTCCATGGCATCTTGTACTCTCTGGTACAGGGCATCCCCCAGACGATCTTGTGATGCAAGCAATTCCCTGATGAGACCCACCAGGGTTCCATTGTCGGGCTCTGCAGGCTGGACTAGCTGAACTAGTGGCTCTTAACCCCCGGAAGGCATGACTCTAGAGGCTACCCCGAAGTGGTGGACTTGGTCTCCTGGTTGCTGCTGGTTCGCTGGAGGTGCTCTACCTTACTGATCGGTAGCACCAGGAGCAATGCCACAGAAGAAATGACATGGGGAACAATAAGGAAGGACCATGATAGATTGAGGATATAAGCATGTGATCAGGTCAAGATTTCAGAAAGATTAGAACATACGAGTAGAGATCAAGGGCGAGTGCTGATTGAGACATATAATCAGTGAAACCCTCACACATCTTGATTTACAAGACCAGTATGGGTCACCACTTAAACCGTGTCACACCCCAGAACCAGAATACTGGAGGGCGAAGAACAAACACAACCAGCTATGTACATTAAAGTAAATCCCACCTCACAATACGGTCACGACTGTCTAGATGTATGAGAGTTTATGTACAAGCAAACAGTCTCTTATGGTCAAGTACAAGCCTAGTATCTCAATCTCAAGCAAGCAAGTAATGTAACAAGATGGTATATCATCAGACATACAAGGTAAGGCATCCCAAACATTACATATTTAGATGATCATGAAGCTAGTCGTACAAAATAAGACGACTAGCAAGAGTTTAAGTCATACATGATCAACCCTAGGATTTGACAATCATGTTATAGCCCTTAGGCAGACAGGAATGTAAATTCAACACGAGCTAACACTTTCTTAGCGGCTAAATGCCTCAAAAGAATAATTTACAATAGAGTAGGAGAGCAAAATAAAACCCACTCGTTGCCAGGGTTGCGTCTAGTATTCACCATCTGGCTGGAAGGCTGGGAGATCCTCGGGAGCTACTCTAAAATCTGGCCATACAAAATCAGTTGGATCAGAACCCAGAAGAGCAAGTGCCACAAGGGAGGCTTCACTTAAGAACTAAAACCAGCATATTAGCACATAAAGAAAAATGATGACAAGAAAACTTGAAGTTAAGCATTCAGGGGATAAATGACAAGATAACTAAGAAACTTCTCCGGTAACCAGGTTACAACCCGTAAACCAAACAAGGACCGAGGTTGTAACCCTTCACCTGAACAGAACTTAGACTCTGATCGATTATCGATAAAACAAAGCATAAACGGTAACGTGCTAAAATAACCATGTACTGGCCTTACCTAAACAAGACTAGATGGGACTCCATTCATCAATCACAGCCAAGAAAGGTGTACGGCTTGATACTTTAACTAATTAGGGTTATCACATGCCTAATTACTACAAGATGCATTGACATGTCCCAGTATTCATAAGCCCTACGCTATCTAGTTATCCTTCCGCAGGTTGAGAGAGTTGATTAGGTGACTTGGGGTGCAACACATGACAGTGTGCTGGAAATGTGCCCTACTCGACGGCAGGCTACAAGTCCAATTAGAGCGCCCAAATAACGGGATTGCCTGTGACTGGGGAATCTCATTATGGTCTACTTGATCAATCTAGTCATTAACTTAGTCAGATTCAGTATGAATCCCTGACCGTGAAAATCAAAAATTCATGTCCTAGACATGATGCAAGACGAGACATATAGCTTGTAGAGATACAATCAAGAGAAATCATCCACGGTGTCAAGACGAGAGTTATATGTTACTTGTCAAGATCGCATGTCATGTTATGTTACTTATCAAGTCAAGAGTGCGTCACAACGGACCACCACCAAGAATTATCATGTCAAGTTACTTATCAAGAGTGCACCACGATGGGTCACTATCGAGAGTTATCATGTAAAGTCATATTGTCATGTCGTGTTCATATAAGTGCACCACGGCGGGCCACTATCAAAGAGTTGTTAGAGAGTGTACATGCCATACCAATATCATGTTTAAAGCTCAGAGTACATGTGCAACATAGAAAATAACAGTATAGGACTAGTCAAGTAAAGAGTACAAACAAAATCATAATTCACACTAAGGACCATGGGGACAAATACGAACATTTGCAAGAGATGGCACAAATGGTCAATGGGGTGTCATGAAGAGCATGCACCCAAAAATGGATGTGCTGAGAGTGGCATGCACCCAAGGCTATGCGCCAAAGGGCATGCGCCCACATGTATGTGCCTAGGACCAAACACATCATGTAGGGCATATGTTATGGAAGGAATGCACAAGAGAGTGCATGCGCCCATGGCCTATGCACCCACATGCATGCGTCTATGGTCTATGCGCCTACATGGATGAGGCAGGGAGCAATGGGAAGCTAAGTCAGAAGCCATCTATACTGGCTATGTGGGCGTATAATAAAGACATGCGCCCACACTGAGGAAGGCAGGGAGCTTGGGCACAGACCATGCGCCCACACTGAGGAAGGTAGGGAGCTTGGGCGCATATAAAGCCATGCGCCCATACTAAGGAAGGCAGGGAGCTTGGGTGCATATAAAGGGCTATGCGCCCAAGGCTGAAGTCACTGTGGGTGCATAAAATGCCATGCGCCCACACACTGTTCTTCTTCTCCAACCCGAGAAGAAGAACCATGGAACCCATAAACTTTCCAAGTCCATAAATCACTCAAAATAACTCGAAATTTGGGTTTTCAAAGGTCCATTTTGGGTAAAATCAAATTCTCTACCATATAGAACAATCAAAACATAAAAATAATGAAGTTTGAGAGATCAAAACCCAAGAAAACCAAAATTTGAGAAAACTTAGATCTACAAGTTTTAATCCACCAAAACCAAAAGTGCTAAGTACTAAAGAGTCTTAGAAGCTTGTAGGAAAGACAATAGAACAATAAAAATGGAGTTACTCCATGAAGCAAGATGACACTTGCCTAAGGTGGTTGGAGAGAATTAATGGAGGAAGAAGAAGTAAATAAAGAAGTAAAGAAAATAATGAATAGAGAGAGAGAGTGGAGTTGATATTTATATCAATCCTCTCCATCTCTAACCAAAACCAAAATAAACCAAGCCAAGCTAAACCAACTTAAACCAAGAACAAACCAAGCCAAGCTATGCTAGACAAGTCAAAATACGTGTCGGGAATCCATACACGTATACTGAAAATATATATAACAGAAAACGGGAGTGACAAGTGATGGTTGAGGAGTCAACATGATGATTTGCCAGGCAAATAGATCAAAATTTTGTATTCTCTTCTAAAATAATTATGTAATATGTAATCTTTATGCTAATTATGCAAAGTCCTATTCCTATCATCATATGTGTACTAGGAGGATGCCAATTGTGCCTACCGACACATCGGTATCTACATAAATCTGGCCATAATAGTTCATAGTGAATAGGATTTGACAATTAATGGAGCATCAGCTTGATCTTTGTGCTCTAGCCAGATAAATTTTAGCAATATAGATAATTCCACAAATGCACAATGCTTTATATTATTTAGTTTTTATGTGTCCTACTTTAACAACCATAAATAATAAAATAAAGAGTAAATAAATAAAGAGTAAACAAATCTTTGTGCTCTCAGCATTAGAAGTTTGAACTGACCTTCTCAGAGAAGAAGCGGATCCCTTTATCAGGGTAGTCAGCATCGTAAGTTTCTTCCAACAAAGGATTGAATGGCTTATAGAGTCGGCCATCAGAAGAAGAAGAGGAATATAATTGAGCCCTTACATAAGATGATATATTCCCTTCATATTAAACTATTATGTGGTTTATGGTGTCTTTACTACTGTCTATTAATTAGCACTAAGGTTGCGTTTGGTTCATTGTAATGTAATCGTAATCGTAATGGAATTGGGTTTGTAATGTAATTGAGTTTGTAATGTAATGGAATTACAATTACATTACTATGTTTGGTTGAAACATGTAATCAAACCATGTAATGTAATGTTAATTGCATTCATGTGTTTGGTTTACCATGTAATGTAATTGAATTTTTAATTTAATATTTTTTTAAAATACAACATAAAATTTTAAAAGTTGATCAATACAAAATTTCAAAAATTTAAAAAGAAAAAAGAAAAAAAATTAAAAATAAATAATAAAAAAGGGGGAAAATGGTTTGTTTTCTGCTAAAAAAAGACCAAAAACGAAAAAAAAAGACAAAAAATAAAAAATACCAAAAATGACAAACGAACAAAACAGAAGAAAAAAAAACCAAAAATGAAAAAGCGATAAAAAAGAAAAACGACAAAAAAAAGATCAAAAATGTGAAAACCATAAAAAGTGACCAATAATGATAAAAAAAATGACTAAAAACAAAAAAATTGACAAAAACAACAATAAATGAAAGGAAAAAAAAGGACGAAAAATGACCAAAAACAAAAAAAAAGGGCAAAAAATGTACAAAAACGACAAAAAAAAAGAAAAAAATGACAAAAAACGATAAAAAAGAGCAAAAAATAAAAAACAATAAAAAGGAACAGAAATGACAAAAAAACGAAAATACGAAAAAAGACCAAAAACAAGAGGAAATTAAAACGAGCAAAAAACGACAAAAAGATTAAAAAACTTGCAAAATAAATCCAAAAACGATAAAAAAAGGAACAAAAACGACAAAAACGACAAACAAAAAGAAAAAAGAGCATAAACGACCAAAAAAAAGTGAAAAAAGACTCCAAAAAAAGCAAAAAAAAGATTTTTAAAAAAAGCGACAAAAAATATGCAAAATCGACCAAAACGATAGAAGACGATAAAAACGTGAAAAATGGTCAAAAACGTACAAGATCGACAAAAATCGATAAATGAGATGCAGAAATGGCAAAAAATGTGCAAAATCGACAAAAAAACGATAAAAAAACGTAAAAAATCGACAAAAACGATTAAAAAAAGGGCAAAAAATGAACAAAAACGACAAAAAAAACGGACAAAAAAGAAAAAAAAAAGGACAAAAACGACAAAAATAAACAAAAACAACCAAAAACGAACAAAAATGACAAAAAATGAACAAAAAAAACGACAAAAAAAAACGGACAAAAACAACAAAAAAAAAGACAAAAAACGACAAAAAAAAAAAACAAATAAAAACAAACAAAAAACGAACAAAAATGACAAAAAATGAACAAAAAAGACAAAAAAAATCGAACAAAAATGACAAAAAAAAAACAAAAATTACAAAAAACGAACAAAAAAAAGACCAAAAAACACAAAAAAGGACAAAAAACGACAAAAAAACAAACAAAAAACACGAACGAAAAAACGACAAAACAAAAAAAACAAAAAAAAACAAAAACACAAAAAAGGACAAAACACAAAAAAGGACAAAAACGCAAAAAGAATAAAAATGACAAAAACGACAAAATGACAAAAAAACAAAAATGACAAAAAACGAACAAAAACGACAAAAAACGAACAAAAAACAGGACAAAACGACAAAACCGGACAGAATAAAAAAAAACGAACAGTATTACAAAAACGAACAAACGACAAAAACTAACAAAAAACCAAAACAACAAAAAAACGACAAAAAAAACAAATAAACAATAACAACGAAAAACGACAAAAAAGGACAAAAAACGAAAAAAACGACAAAAAACGGACAAAACAACAAAAACAACAAACAAACAAAAACACAAAAGACAAAAACCACAACTACAAAAAACGACAAAAAAAGGACAAAAACGAACAAAAAACAAACAAAAACAACCAAAACGACAAAATAACAAAAATGAACAAAAAACAAAAAAAAACAAAACAAAAAAAACAAAAAAAAAGGACAAAAACGACAAAAAAAAAACAAATAAAAACAACAAAAACGACAAAAAATGACAAAAAATGAACAAAAAAAGACAAAAAAATCGAACAAAAATGACAAAAAAAGAACAAAAATTACAAAAAACAAAAAAAAAAAAAAGACCAAAACCAACAAAAAAAGGACAAAAAACGACAAAAAAACAATAAAAACAACGAAAAACGAACAAAAATGACAAAAAACCGAACAAAAACGACAAAAAGGACAAAAACAACAAAAAAAGGACAAAAACGACAAAAAAAAACAAAAATGAGCAAAAAACCGAACAAACATGACAAAAACGAACAAAAAAAGGAACAAACTGAACAAAAAAAGGACAAAATAACGGACAAAAACCGGACAGAAATGAAAAAAACAAAAAAACGAACAGTAATTACAAAACACGAACAAAAACGACAAAAAACGACACAAAAAGGACCAAAAACAACAAAAAAAAATGACAAAAACGACAAAAAAAATAAACAATAACAACGAAAAACGACACACAAAAAAGGACAAAAAAAACGAACAAAAACGACAAAAAAACGGACAAAAACAACAAAAAAACGACAAAAAAAACAAACAAAACAACAAAAAACGAACAAAAATGACAAAAAAACGAACAAGAACGACAAAAAACGGACAAAAACAAAAAAAAGGACAAAAACGAACAAAAAAACAAACAAAAACAACAAAAAAGAACAAAAATAACAAAAAACGAACAAAAAGGACAAAAAACGACAAAAAACGAACAAAAACGACCAAAAATGACAAAAAATAAACAAAAACAACATAAATGACCAAAAATGAACAAAAATGACAAAAAACGAACAAAAACGACCAAACCGAACAAAAATGATCAAAAACAACAAAAAATGACCAAAAACGAACAAAAGACCAAATTATAGCATAGCAACCTTCCGCTTAAGTTGTAATGTAATTGTGATTACATAGGTTTTATGATGTAATTGAGTTTAGAAGAAACTGATGTAATGTAATCAAACTTGTAATCGCGATTACATTACATCTAATTTTTTTGGTCCAACCAAACATCCGAGTTAGATTGACAACGTAATGCCAATTACATTACGTTGTCCAATCCTGCAAACCAAACGGGCCCTAAGTCCTTATAATGGAATCATTTGTGGACCGAAATTTGATAATGAGAAAGTATTGAAAAGATTTTGCAAATGATTTTCAACCTTATATCAACCTTATGAGATCCCTCTTTGTATGACTTACAACTGAATCAATATTTTGATTCACAATGGACCATATGTTTTGATATACCATATATGGATATGTTTTCCTTAATAGCAATAAAACTCATAACTAGCATGAAAAATAAAATCTACTATGTAATCATCCAGTTCTATGATTACATGCTAAGATTTGTTACCATATATTATTGTGGTAGTTAGAAAAAACATTCATTCTCAAATGATTTAAAAAAAACATTGATCATTTTTTTCCATAATATAATACATGTCAGATTAAACATGATTGCTTGGATGTATTTTTGGAGCACACAAATAGGTGCATGCATGACAAGTATTACGCCGTATGCCCGGGGGAACCCAGTCGCCCGTAAATTACTTTTTGCATGTCACAGCGGGTTGCTGGCACCCGAAAGGCCATAAATTTAATATTGGTATTATAAGATGTCATAGACCTGGAGTTCTATGTTTAGAATAAATTTATATTGATTAATACTATTTTTCTTACAAGTATTGATCAATATATTATCATATCTAGGAAATGGAATTCATGGGAAATCTAAATGAAGACAGCTTTTGCCTGATTGATAGTGCTACCACTCACACAATCCTTAAAAATAAGATCTTTTTCTCTAACATCACTACTAGAGAAAACGTAGTATCAATGATAACCAGTCCCGCTCACATTATTGAAGGCTCCGAAATAGCACTATTAATTTTACCCAACGGAACCCACCTATCTATACAAAATGCCTTGTACTCTCGTAGTTCCAAAAGAAACTTACTGAGTTTTAAGGACATAAGGGCTAACGGGTATCATATTGAAACCATGAGCGAGGATAATAAAGAATATCTTTGTGTAACCTCTAGAATAGGGAACCAGAAGTTCGTTCTAGAGAAATTTTTCGGTTTATCACTAGGGATCAACTTCACTCACATTAGGGTATGTGAGACTCGTCTCACAGTATAGGTATTTATATACGGATACGTATTTTTGTACTATATTTCGTATTTCTTGGTTTTAGGGATGCCTTAAAAATTTCAACTTATAGATTTTCTCCTTGACCAGCATACTGTCAGTATACCAGTGTATACTGACGGCATGTCTGTCACTCCCGTTTTCTTTATATGTATTCTCTGTATACGTGTACGAAATTCTGATATTTGTCAGGTGACCCGTGTTTTGACTTGTCTTTCTTAGCCTTGCCTAGGTTTTAATCTTAACTTGGTTTAGTTTGGTTTGGTTCAACTTGGCATGGCTTGGTTTGGGTTGGTTTTAGATGAGAGGGTTGGTATATAAACCAATTTCTCTCTCTTTCTCTCTCTCTCTCTCTCTTCATTACTTCTCATTTTATTTCTTCATCTTCTCCTTCCTTTACTCCTCCACCAACCTAGACAAGTACATCTTGCCAAATCTTTAACATTATTATTTTGCTATTTTGTTCATTTTATTCTCTTCCTTGCATGATTCTAAGGCTCTTTAGAACATGGAGTTTTTCGTTTTAATGTTTACATTTTTGTAGATCTAAGTTTGTAAATTTTTTTATTTTTCTTGGTTTTGATCTCTTAAAACCTTGTTATTTTCGAAAACTAATGGTTTCATGTTGTAGGAAATTTAATTCTACCCAATTTTGGCTTTTGAACCACTTGATTTTGATTTATTTTGAGTTAGTTATGTCATTTTTTATGTTCGTGGATTTTTCATACCTTTTGGTATTGTCGGAACGATGAACAGTGTCGCGCGTAGCATTTTCGCCTTACGCGCACCTTGCATCATAGGCATTTTTTCCCGTACGCACAGCGCATCTCGTTCTCCATACGCCCGTGCGATTTTTTGCCGCGTGCCCGCGTGTCGTACTTGCGTGCACCTTCCGCCGTGGGCATTTTAGCCCGCGCGCGTAGCACATCTTGTGTGCCGCACGCCCGCGCAATTTTATGTCGCGCGCCTTGCTTGCGCGCACCTTTCGCCGTAGGCATTTTTTCCACGCGCGATGCGCATCTCGCGCGCCGCACGTCGTGCTTGCACGCACCTTGCGCCTTGGGCAATTTTGCCCGCACGCGCAGTACTTTTTGCGCGTAATGCATTTTGCGCACAGTGCGCAGACCGTACGTCGTGGGCTGTTTTGCTCTCGCGCAGATTATCTTGAATGGCTGGCTAGAATCTTGAAAAACTCAAATCATGAAAGTTGTAGATCTTTGTCTTGGCTTCAAGAATCATTTTGTTTTACCTTAATTAGAGTTTATATGCAACTGATAATTTTAATTACAATTTTTGATCTTCTTTGCATATTTTCTATATTTGACCTAAAATGCGATGACCCAACTTGATAACTTGCTAATATTATACTTAACTTGAACATGACAATATGATCTCATCTTGATGATCTTGCATAGTTAGATAATAATTGTACAACCTATATACACTTGACAATAGCACATGCTTAATTATTATTCTATGTCATATACTTACTTTTATTTATTCCTTCTCACATGCCATGATATGTCTTTCCTTTCGATTCCTTCTTATATGCTATGATATGTATTGCCATACCTTCCCGAATTTATTATAGTTTGCAGTCTATGTCATGTGTAGAATTTCTTTGTTATGGCCCATCGTGGCACACTCATGTTACATGTCTTCTTTGCTTACTAGATAGTGGCCCGTCATGGCACACTCATGTTACATGTCTTCTTTGCTTACTAGACAATGATCCATTGTGGTGCACTCTTGTACATGTCTTTTCTCGCTTACATGATAGTGGCTTGTCATGGCGCACTCCCTATTTTCTCCATATTGGCTCGTCGTAGAGCACTCCTAGCGGCCAGATTATTATATTTTCATGTTGTGACTTATTATAGTGCACTTTCTTGTATTGACCAGTCTTGCATATCATGTCTACGATAGATTCTGCGGAATGCCACACCCAGAATCCAACAAGAAAATGTTAAGGACTAAACAACTAGCTTGATAACCTAGATGCATTGGGAGGGGAGAATTTTCCGTTTGCCTGCGAGCCCTATGTCCTGGCACCAACATGAATGGATTTGGAGCTATCTGTCATGATAAGCACACTTCCAGCGCACCGTCGAGTGTTGCACCTTTTATATGTTTTAGGGTACATTTGTCTCCTGGGCGATGTACCCGCTATTAGATCTTAGGATACATTTGTCTTTCGGGCGATGTATCCACCATTATTTTCTTTTCCTTTGGCCTGGATAAGTCGGGTAATCTGTAGGGCAGGTACCTGGATTGGATTTCTCAAAAGTGCATATGTTAGTAATTAGGATTGTGATAACCCTAGTTAGCTAATGTATAAAGTCATACTCATTGTTTGGCCGTGATTGTTGTATGGAGTCTAGTCTAGTCTAGTTTTGTCTAGGTTGTGTCCGTATTCATTTATTTCAGTACATCATTGTTTATACTTTATGTTGCCGGTAAATGATTAGAGACTAAGTTCTGTTCATGAGAAGGATTACAACTCCGGTCCTTGTTTGATTTACGGGTTGTAACTTGGGTTCCGAAATGGTTTCTTAGTCATCTTGTCATTTGTTGTCCTATTTAGTACTCACACGCTATACATGATTCCTATGTTGTACATTGATTAGAGACGAAGTTTTATTCAGGAGAAGGGTTACTACCCCGGTCATGTTTGGTTTACGGGTTGTAAGTCGGGTTCCGAAATAGTTTCTAAGTCACATGCTCACATGTCCCATTTATCTAACATACTCACATGTTCCAATTATCTAACATGCTCATATGTCCCAGATATCTTACATGCTCACATGTACCATTTCTCTTACATGCTCACATGTTCAGTTTATCTCACATGTTTCCTTTTACCTTACATGTCCACAGTTTACATTATGTCACAAGTTATTTACCCTATGCTCCATGTTGTTTTGTTTATTGTCTTTTCTATTATCGAGATAAGTGCATTGGTAGTGCATGAGTCTCGATACGTATTTACTTATTTCTATCTCAATCTATTCCTATGTTAGTTTATTGCTGGTTTTAGTTCATAAGTTTGGCTTCTTTTTTGGTACTTGCTATTGGGGGGTCTGACCCCACTGGTTTTGTTTTGTCAGTGTCACGCCCCAGAACCAGAATACTGGAGAGCGAGGGACAGACACGGCCAGCTACGTACATTGAAGTGAATCCCACCTCGCAATACGGTCACGGCTGTCTAGCTGCATGAGGGTTTACTACAAGCCATTATTCTCTTAGGGTCAAGAACAAGCCTAGTATCTCAATCTCAAACAAGCAAGTAAATGTAACAAGATGGTAGATCATCAGACATACAAATTAAGGCGTCCCAAACATTACGTATTCAGATGATCATGAAGCTAGTCATACAAAATGCGAAGACTAGCAAAAGTTTAAGTTATACATGATCAACTCTAGTATTTGTCAATCATGTTATAGCCCTTAGGCAGACAGGAATGTAAATTCAACACGAGCCAACACTTGCTCGGCGGCTAAACGCCTCAAAAGAATAATTTTACAATAGAGTGGAAGAGCAAAATAAAATCCACTCGTTGCCAAGGTTTCTCCTAGTGGTCACCATCTGGCAGGAAGGCTGAGAGATCCTCGGAAGCTGCTCCAAAATTTGGCCATACAAAACCAGCTGGGTCAGACCCCAGAAAGAGCAAGTGCCACAAAGGAGGCTTCACTTAAGAACTAAAACCAGCATATTAGCACATAAGGACATAAATTAAATAACAAAAGACATGAGTTAGAGAAAATAGGGTGATAAATGATAAGATAACTAAAGGACTATTTCGGTAACCAAGTTACAACCGGTAAACCAAACAAGGACCGGGGTTGTAACCCTTCACCTGAACAGAACTTAGTCTCTAACCAATTATCGATAAGGTAAAGCATATACAAGCATGTCCTGAGATAGCCATTTATTGGATCTAGGCAAGACTAGACAAGATGGGACCCCAACATTCACGGCCAAGCAAAGAGTACGGCTTGATACTTAAACTAAGTAGGGTTATCACAAGCCTAGTTACTAGAAAGATGCAATGAGGTATCCCTACGGCCACAAGCCCTGCAGACTATCCAGGTTATCCAAACGCAAGGTTCATGCTAAGAGTTATCATGACTTGTTAGGTGACTTGAGTGCAACATATGACAGTGTGCATAATAATCGTTTCATGAAGTGCCCCACGTGACAATGAGCTGAAAATGTACCCTACTCGTCGGCAGGCTACAAGTCCATCAGAGAAGGCACCCAGATAACGGGATTGCTTGTAGCTGGAATACCTCTCTATATGAACTACTTGATCAATCTAGTCATTAACCTAATCTGATTCAGTATGAATCCCTGATCGTGGTAACCAGGGATACAAGTCCTAGACATGATACGAGACAAGACTGGTAGCTTATACAAGCACATTCAATACAATCACCCACGGTGTCATGATGAGAATTTACTTAGCATGTCGAGATAGTCATCGCAACAGCATTCAAGATTACATGTTAGACTTACTTATCAAGATTACTTGTCAAGAGTGTGCCATGTCGGGCCACTATCAAGATTAATTATCATGTCAAGTGTGCGTCACGACGGACCACCATCAAGAATTATCATGTCAAGGTTGCTTGTCAAGAGTGCACCACGACGGAATACTATTTAGGAGTTATCATATCAAGGTACTTGTTAAGAGTGCGTCTTAACAGGCCACTATCGTGTCATGTTACTTGTTACTTGTTAGGAGTGCGCCTTAACAGGCCACTATCGTGAATGAGAGAAACTTGCATAAAAATAGCTAGTAACATATTCTTGAAGCCAAGGAAAAGATCTACAACTTCTATGTTGGAAGTTGGGAGGGATTCTGACCACAAATCAGCCAAATAGGACATAAAACAACCAAAATAGGCACTATGCAGCCAAGGGTGGATGGGGTCTCATGCAGCAGCAGATGGGTACCCATCTATACGGCAGGGTCGATGGGGTGCCATCCATGCGGTAGGGTCGATGGGGTGCCATCTATGCGACAGGGTCGATGGGGTGCCATCCATACGACAGGGTCGATGGGGGCCATCCATGCGGCAGGGTCGATGGGATGCCATCCATACGGCAGGGTCGATGGGGTGTCATCCATACGGCAGGGTCGATGGGTACCCATCTTCTCCGAAAATCTCAGAAGAATGATCATGGAACCTATAGCTTCCAAGCTCCATAAAACCTTCACTGTTAGTCCAAATTTGGACTTCCATAGGTCAAAATGGGATAGAATGAAATTCTCTACAACATGGAACAATTAAAACTTGAAAATAATAAAGTTTGATAGATCAAAACCCAAGAAATTCAAAAATACAACAAACTTAGATCTATAAGAAATAAACCATGGAAATTAAAAATGCTAAGTACTAAAGTATCGTAAAATCTCGTGAGGAAGACAATGGAACAACAAAAATGGAGTTCCTTCATGAAGCAAGTTGCACTTGCCTAAGCCTCTCTTGGTAGGTAGAAAAGCTAAGAGGAAGAAGATGAAGAAATAAATGAAGAAGAAGAAGTAAATGAGGGAAGAGAGAGGGGTTGGTGGCTTTTAAAGGGACGGGTTACATGTTGAACCAACCCAACCAAGCCAAACTAAACCCAACCAAGACATGTAAATATTAAACCAATGCAAGATTAAACCAAGATTAGCTAGTTAAGACAAGTCACAATATGGGTCAGAATTCCGTAAAACTGAAAACGGGGGTGATAACTCTACCCACCTTAAAGAATTCCGTCCTCGAAATTTAATCAAGAGGCTAGTGACACTACAAAAAATACTCCTATTTTGCAACGGTTTTAGTGCAACACTTTTATGAATGTTGTTGGAACTATAATTTGCAACAGTTATGTAACGGTTGAACCAACCGTTTCTGAATTAAATATATTTGCAATGGTTATAGATTAACCATTGCCTAATACATTTTTTATAACGGTTCATAAACACTTGCTAAACATTTTTCTTTTTTACAACGGTCAAGCAACAATTTTATGAAAGTGTTGTCAAAGCGAGTTGACTGGGCAACGGTTGCAGGGGTTTTAAGTATTTTTTTACAAATTTATTAATATTTTGCAACGATTACATAAAGACTTATAAAAGGCTCATTGTTAGCAACAGTTGCCAACAATTTTGGCAACCGTTGTGAGTGAGCTTATTATTTGTAATGATTCTGCAACGATTTACGCTACCAGTTGTAATTTTTTTTGTTTAATAACAACGTTTATGATAACTATTGTCAAAAGAATAAACAATTATTACAAAATATTGATCTTGCAACAGTTTGTTTATAGTTGTTGCAAATTCAATGTCCAATTTAAATTTTATTTATACACAATAGCGATTTAATCATTAGAATTACTCGTATTAATTGGTTCCTTGTTCGCTAACAAAACTATTAGATAATATATTTAACATCGATCTAAAAGCTTCAATTGATGAAAATGATATAAGTACATATATATTATATATAAGTATTTATATACAAATGAGCTTGTAGCCTAGTGGTAGAGTGGAGGTATGTGATACAGGAGGTTGGGAGTTCGAGCCCCATTAGAGTTAAAAAAAAGTATTTTTATTGACCGTTGCCTATTATCCGCAATAATTTTTAACCGTTGCATGAAATATTTTAGGCAACAGTTATCAACCATCGTGCTTTACTCGATATTTACAATAGTTTATAAATCGTTGCCAAATATATTATTGACAACACTATGTAACCGTTATGCATTGATGTGAGATCCGTTGCATAATACGTTATATGCAACTATTTATAAAAATGTTGCAAAAACCTTCTATAACCGTTGCAAGAGGAATCCACAATGCTCGAATTTGCAATGGTTCCAATAATTGTTGCAGAATAATTTTACAATGGATTATATTATTTGCAATAGTTTTTGACCATTGTAAGACACCATGGTTTCTTGTAGTGTAATATCGGGGCAAGCTATACTAATCACAGGCAATATATGACTAAGCAATCAATCAAACAATCAATCATGCAAGCAAGGAATCGAAGGCATGAGGCATAAGGAAGACATTATACCACATGAGTCAAACAGGTCAGGATATCGCGATCGGATATCATCCTCACGCTCCCATGTTGACTCGCCCAAAGAGTGATGACCCCAAGCAACGCGAACTAAACTAATAGTCTTGTTCTTGAGCACATTCTTTCTTTGGTCCAATATGGATACGGGCCTTTCCTTATACGAAAGGTTGGTACCAACAACCAATTCTGAATGATCAAGGACATGGCTCGTATTCGGGATATACCGTCGCAATTGGGATACATGGAAAACATTATGTACCTCACTTAACGACGGCGGAAGAGCGAGACGATAGGACACATCACCTACTCGCTCTAGAATATCAAACGTCCCTATATACCTAGGACTGAGCTTTCCCCGCACACCAAAACGAATGACGCCACGGGTAGGCGAGAACCTAAGGAATACATGGTCGCCAACAGAAAACTCAAGGGGACGCCGCTGAGAATCGGCCCAATGACGTTGACGATCTTGCGCAACTCGAAGATGATCTCTGACTCGTCTGACCACCTCAATAGTCTGTGAAATCATTTCGGGACCAAGCATCTGCCTCTCGCCTACATCATCCCATACTAACGGGGATCTGTACTTTCTTCTATACAGTGCTTCAAAGGGTGCCATCTGGATACTGGCCTGGAAACTATTGTTATAGGAGAACTCTACGAAATGCAGGTGATCTTCCTACGAACCACCGAAGTCCAGCGTACAAGATCGCAATATATCTTCGAGAGTCTGAATCGTGCGTTCTGACTGACCATCTGTCTGCGGATGATATGCTGAACTGAACTTGAGACGAGTCCCCAAACTCTCTTGAAGACTCCGCCAAAAGTACGATGTGAATCTCGAATCTCTGTCTGATATGATACTAACTGGCACTCCATGCAATCTGATAATCTGCCTGAGGTACATCTCTGTAAGCTGATCCGTTGACTGGCCAATTCTGAAAGGGATAAAATAAGCTACCTTAGTGAGTCTGTCAACTATAACCCAGATAGCATCTCTTTCAGCTGGGGATTTAGGTAACCCAGTTACAAAATCCATGGTAATGTGCTCCCATTTCCATTCTGGGATCGATAAAGGTTGAAGAAGTCCAGCTGGTCTCTGATGTTCAGCTTTAACTTGTTGACAAACTAAACAACGAGACAAACTTACTATCTCCCTCCTCATGCCATTCCATCAGAAATGCTGACGGATATCACGATACATCTTCGTACCATCGGGATGAATTGAGTACTGAGAACTGTGAGCCTCTGCCATGATTTTCTGTCTGATATTACCACTGGGTACACAAAGATGCCTCCCATGTCGGAGAGTACCATCTTCGTGAATACATAACTCTGGTCTTCGTCCTGCTTCACACTGCTCTGAGCCGCTGAAGCTTAGAATCTGTTGATTGTGCCATCTTGATCCTCTCAACTATGCTGGACTGAACTTGCATGCTGGCCATCAATGCCATATTGGTAGGAAGAATAACTTCAATACCCATCTTCTGAAGATCGGCTAACAATTCTGGCTTTGCTATTAGAAAATAAGCTCCTGCTCTTCTGCCTGAGATTGGTGAACCTCGTCTGTAGGTCGTGTCGAGCTACAGCATCGAAGTACTTGATCTGAAACTTGTCACTGAATATTGCCCATGGGACAGGCGTTGCCAACCCAACTACTAACATCGTCCACCAGGTGCGGGCTAGGTCCAATAATTGTAGGCGCACTACAGCTACCTTCTCTCCTTCTGGAGTCTTGGCTGCATCCAAGATAATCTCGATGTCCTGGAGCTACGCATCAGCTGCAATAGCGTCTTCACTACCGTCGAAGAAGGGAGGGTTAAGGCATTTGAAACTGTTAGCCGCATTATTCCCTTGATAACCAATACGGCCTATGGCATCTTGTACTGTCTGGTGCAGGGCATCGCCCCGACGATCTTGAGATGCAAGCAATTCTCTGATGAGACCCACCAGGGTTCCATTGTCAGGCTCTGTAGGCTGGACTGGTTGAACAGGGGGCTCTGGATCCCCGGAATGCATGACTCGGGAGGCCGCTCCAGAGTGTTGGGCTTGGTCTCGAGGTTGCTGCTGGTCCACTGGAGGTGCTTCACCTTGCTGATCGGTGGGACCAGGAACAATGTCGCTGAAGAAACGACATGGGAAACAATAAGGAATGACCATAATAGATCGAGGATATAAACATGTGATCGGGTCAAGATTTCGGAAAGATTAAAAGACACGAGTAAAGACCAAGGGCGAGTGCTGATTGAGACATCTATCTAGTGAAACCCTTACACATCTTGATTTATATGACCTACATGGGCCACCACTTAAACCGTGTCATGCCCCAGAACCAGAATACTGGAGAGCGGGGGACAGACACAGCCAGCTACGTACATTGAAGTGAATCCCACCTCGCAATACGGTCACGATTGTCTAGCTGCATGAGGGTTTACTGCAAGCCATCAATCTCTTAGGTTCAAGAACAAGCCTAGTGTCTCAATCTCAAACAAGCAAGTAAATATAACAAGATGGTAGATCATCATACATACAAAGTAAGGCGTCCCAAACATTACGTATTCAGATGATCAGGAAGCTAGTCATACAAAATACGAAGACTAGCAAGAGTTTAAGTCATACACAACCCTAGGATTTGTCAATCATGTTACAGCCCTTAGATAGACAGGAATATAAATTCAACACGAGCTAACCCTTGTCGATGGCTAAATGCCTCAAAAGAATAATTTTACAATAGAGTGGAAGAGCAAAATAAAACCCACTCGTTGCCAGGATTTCTTCTAGTGGTCACCATCTGACAGGAAGGCTGAGAGATCCTCGGGAGCTGCTCCGAAATCTGGCCATACAAAACCAGCTGGATCAGACCCCAGAAAGAGCAAGTGCCAGAAAGGAGGCTTCACTTAAGAACTAAAACCAGTATATTAGCATATAAGGACATAAATGAAATAACAAAAGACATGAGTTAGAGAAAACAGGGTGATAAACGATATGATAACTAAAGGACTATTTCGATAACCAAGTTATAACCCGTAAACCAAACAAGGACCGTGGTTGTAACCCTTCACCTGAACAAAAATTAGTCTCTGAAAAATTATCGATAAGGTAAAGCATACACAAGCATGTCCTAAGATAGCCATGTACGGAATCTAGGCAAGAATAGACAAGATGGGACTCCATCCAACATTCATGGCCAAGCAAAGAGTACGGCTTGATACTTAAACTAACTAGGATTATCACAAGCCTAGTTACTAGCAAGATGTAATGAGGTATCCCTACGGCCACAAGTCTTGCAGACTATCTAGGTTATCCAGACACAAGGTTCATGCTAAGAGTCATCATGACTTGTTAGGTGACTTGAGTGCAACATATGACAGTGTGTATAGTAATCGTTTCATAAAGTTTCCCACACGACAGTGAGCTGGAAATGTGCCCTACTCGTCGGCAGGCTACAAGTCCATCAGAGAAGGCGCCCAGATAACGGGATTACTTGTAGCCGGAATACCTCTCTATATGAACTACTTGATCAATCTATTCATTAACCTAGTCTGATTCAATATGAATTCCTGATCGTGGTAACCAGGAATACAAGTCCTAGACATGATGCGAGACAAGACTGTTAGCTTATACAAGCACATTCAATACAATCACCCACGGTGTCATGATGAGAATTTACTTAGCATGTCGAGATAGCCGTCGCAACAGGGTTGATAGGGTGCCATCCTCGTAACATGGTTGATGGGTGCCATCCATGCGGCAGGGTTGATGGGGTGCCATCCATGCGGCAGGGTCGATGGGGTGCCATCCATGCGGCAGGGTCGATGGGTACCCATCTTCTCTGAAAATCTTAGAAGAATGGCCATGAAATCCATAGCTTCCAAGCTCCATAAAACCTTCACTGTTAGTCCAAATTTGGACTTCCATAGGTCAAAATGGGGTAGAATGAATTTTCTACACCATGAAACAATCAAAACTTGAAAATAATATATTTTGATTGATCAAAATCCAAAAAATCCAAAAATACAACAAACTTAGATCTACAAGAAATAAACCATAGAAATTGAAAATGCTAAGTACTAAAGTGTCTTAAAATCTCGTAAGAAAGATAATAGAACAACAAAAATGGAGTTCCTCCATGAAGCAAGTTGCACTTGCCTAAGCCTCTCTTGGTAGGTGGAGAAGTTAAGAGGAAGAAGATGAAGAAATAAATAAAGAAAGAGAAGTAAATGAGGAGAGAGAGAGAGAGAGGGGTTGGTGGCTTTTAAAGGGAGGGGTTACATGTTGAACCAACCCAACCAAGCCAAACCAAACCCAACCAAGCCATGCCAATATTAAACCAATACAAGATTAAACCAAGATTAGCTAGTTAAGACAAGTCTTAATATGGGTCAGAATTCTGTACACGTATACTTAAAATACGTAAAACTGAAAACGAGTGTGACAGCCAGATCTGATAAGAGGAGCCCGAAGGATCTTTCGTACCAACTACTCGACGGTGATTACCCAAAGCACCAGAGTATCTTAGTGGATTTTCCTATATCATTCTTTCACTAGTTATGTACATTATTTTTTATGGCATTTAGCCTCCGAGCACGTGTTTAGCTCGTGTTTTGGATCTTGACATTTAGCCTACGGGCCTAAATATAATTTGTGTATTCTAGACTATAGGTAGAGCTTATCATGTATGACTATTACTCTTGCTAGTTCTTTACTTTATATTACTATCTTCATGATCATCCATGTATATATAGTTTGGGACGCTTTACTATTTTATGTCTGATGATCATACTTCTTGTACGTTGCATATTTTCCTGTGATTGAGATACCCATGATTGCTTGACCTAGAATTGATTGTTGGCTTGTAGTAGTAACCCCCATGTCTCTACAGCTTATATGTTATTTCAGAGTACTGGAGTACTTTGGTATTACGTAGCTGGCCTGGTTCATCCCCACTTGCCAGTATTCTGGTTCTGGGGTGTGACATAGGTTTTAATAGTGGCCCATGCAGGTCTGATTTATCAGATATGTGAGAGTTACTGATATTTAGATATCTCAGTCATAATTCTCCTTTATTGATATCCTTCGTATTATTCTATATCTCTGATCCTTTGACCTGATATCTGCCTTGATCGTTGATCTTTCATGTTCCCTCGATTTGATCCTTATGTCCTTTAACTTTCAGGGGCACTGTTCTTAATCCTTTCGATCAACTTGTTTGGGTTCAGCCGATGGCAGGTCAGCAATCTTCTGTTAGGCCGATTTTGGAGAATCAGTCTCAGCATTCAGGAGCAGAGTCGAGAGTCGACCTGAGGGTAGTAATTCCCATCGATCTCGATCTGTCAGCTGTATCCGTGCAGTCAGTATTTCCAGTTCAGCCAGAGTCTTATCAGTCAGTACCAGTGATAGATCATCATCTAGATATGGATCGCCAGAGTCAAGACATCCTGTATCACCAGTACAGTCAACAGTCCGAGCAGAGGTAGTATCAGATCATCCCGATGTGCATACATTCCTAGAGATTATGAAGGATATGATGGAGTCACAACAACAACGAGATCTCATTCTCCAGTAGAGTATCCAGATGTTGATAGACCGTAGTATGCAAGGAATACCAGAGATATTTCAAGCCGAAGTGTAGCTCCCCTTCCCAAAAATTTTAAAATATTTTATTATTAATTATTTTATTACTAAATTATTCTTTAATAAATATATGTGTGAATGTTTTTATATAAATGTATATATGTATATAGGTGTAGGTGCATTTATATATAAATACATATATGTATATGTATGTGTGTATAAGATATATATATAGAGAGAGAGAGAGAGTAAATAAATGGATATATAAATGTATGCGTATATATATATATATATATATATATATATATATATATATATATATATATATATATATATATATATATATATATGTGCCCATATCCTGCTAGATATATGTATTTATCTATACCACACACACATTTATTTATATATATATTCAAGCACATTTATATGCCCATATCCTGCTAGATATATGTATTTATCTATACCACACACACACATTTATTTATATATATATATATATATTTATATATATATATATATATATATATATATATATATATATATATATATATATATATATATATATATTCAAGCACATTTAAACATTTACATGTATATATTTATATTTATATATATATATATATATATATAAGAACAAAGGTATTTATGTGTATTCCTGTAATTATATATAAATATATATTATATATTTATGTATATGTGTGTATACATATATATATGTATATATATATAATGTTTACATTAAGTAATAACTTAAATCCATACTATTCCCTTAAGGCCCAGCCGGCCTAACCAAAAGTCAGCACCCGACTTTTTCCTCCCAGTCCAGCAATTCCCTAGTCCCCACAGGCCGAGCTCTACAAAGCCCCCGACCTGTGAAACCAGCAGACCCCCTCTGTTCTATACCACTGTTATATATATATACACATATTATCCGAAGAGCAGTAGCTCACTCGAGCCCTAAAACTTTGGCCCAGCCAGTGGGCCAGCACACCAAAAGAAAACCGAGCCCTTAAAATCCCCACACCAGCGGCTACAAGCCCAAAAAGTTCAGTATCGAACATATATGATTGAGAGAGAGAGCAGAGGGAGATCGATGAGCGAAACCCTAAGCCCGACCACCTTTATCGACCCCCCGACCTAGAGGACGGTGGCGTGCCACCACGGTACCGCGGCGAAGCAGCCGGCGATGGCCAAGACCACCGCACAAGTGCGTGCAGCGTCGGAAACTCGGGCCGAACGACAGCAATATTGGTCGGCAGACCCGACTTCGTCGACCGAGTTCTCCACGCATGGTTAATGGATCTACGATCTATCTTCGCAGGTATAAACCCAACCTATATGGCTTCAATCCTCTTCAAATAGTTTCTCTGTTAGATTGGTAGATCGTCCAACATATCGACGCAAAGTCGAAGAATTTCCGTCCCAAAAACAGAGTATAGGACAGCCCCTGTAGCCCTGTTTGCGAGTATATTTTTGACAGCCTGTTAACAACTAAGGAAAACTAATTAAAGGGTAATTTAGACAACATATAGGGCTTTAGTGCCTATTTCGTAGTATTGAGTTTCATTAATTGTATACAGAGAAATCCGTTCCTAAAAATCGAGAAAAACTTATTTTCAAAATAGTGATTTTCAATAAAAACCATCCACACGACGTGCGTCCCGCCATTCCGGGCGACGTGGTCGCGAACCGAAAGCATCGAAAGCTGCGTAACGGCTTCGTGGTCGTGTGGGCTTTGACGGAATTCAAATTGGTCGCGTGTGCGCGACGAATTTGATGCGTATCCGTCGAAATCGCCCCGTATCAGTGCAATGCAAATTCAGTCATAACTTTGTTTACGCTCGTCAGATCGAGACGAAACTTACGCCAACAGGACCGTATTGTTTTTCCGGTCCTGTATGCCAAGTTTGGTCCAATTCTGAGACAGTTGAATCGTACGTCGTTTTGCGGGCCCCACGATCCCACTCAACGGGCAATTTTGTGCACGGCCCACCGAAATCCAACTTTGGATATACGGTTGGGTTCGTATCGGAAAACAGGATCTGTAGACATATAGTTTGACGACTTTAGAGACCGTTGACTCTGGCACAGTTTTTGGTACAAAGCGGGTCCAACGACGGACATCGTTTTTGCCCGAAATTACCGTTTTGCCCCTGTGTCCAGAATTGGACTTAAGGACAGGCAATTCTAGCTAATTTGACTGTTCTGAGAATGTTGGTACTGTTTATTTCAGCATCTGGAGACTTCTGTATGTGTTGACTGATTGTGGCTTATTGTGTGGTATAGTATTGGTTTCTCCAGCTAAGGACCTCAGGCAAGTGCACTTTCTGATTGCTTTCCGATTCATAGTAGTGTTTTCATTTCATGTCTATACATATATCTTGTTGCTTGTTGACACGCTCGTCACACGGATTAGTCGGGAGGGAAAATATCTAAGTAGACATGTGAACTACCCAGAACTATCCCATGAGTCTATTCTTGAATAATAGCCGCTGCACACGACACGTACAGTGTGTCAGATTTACCCCCTAGCCATTCACATGTCGAAAAGAATATTTCACACCACCTAGATAGATGTCTTTTATTAGTTTTTTCTTGTTTACTTCTCTACTGTGCTATGTCATCAGTTATCTTCCAGTTTTTATCTCTCATATGTTATTTTCATCTCTTGTTAATTCTATTGTGTTTTCGCATTGTCGTCGGTTTGTGTACTTGTTCTATTCCTGACTGGAAACCAATATTTTTTAGGTTTAGCCGTGATCACTTTTAGCATTGGGAAGGCTTGGGTATACTGAGGTCAACCTAGAAATAGAAAGCAGTTGTATCAATTCCATTAAATATAAAGTTTTATATTTTCCTTTAAATATAAATCTTGTAAATGTTGTAATAAATTTAGAAATGTGAATGAGCAGCAAATATTATACTTTGTGATTTGGAGCATTTATTTCTTGCGGGCTTGAC
This sequence comes from Iris pallida, assembly GCA_029216955.1. Classification (NCBI taxonomy): domain Eukaryota; kingdom Viridiplantae; phylum Streptophyta; class Magnoliopsida; order Asparagales; family Iridaceae; genus Iris; species Iris pallida. Next base: position 602,674 of record JANAVB010020199.1, on the reverse strand, counting down.
AGCGTTCAACCGCCGACTCTGCGGCGTATGCTGGCTTGGACACGTCTCGTATCCGAAAAGCGGGTGCGGATCGTGACAAGTTTTTGTGGTGGCCCATGAAGGTCCATTTTTGCAAATTGTGTGAACTCGTGGTAGTACCATATTAGTCGTACTACTGCAAGCCTGCGACTAGGAATGCTCATTCACAGTAGGATTGAAATGATTTAAGAGAATGATTAGGACTAGGAGTCCCTTGTTTAAATTAACCGATTGGGTAGTTAAGGTTAACATATAGGCCATGCAATTTAGATAGCTTGCTAGATCCCTATAAGTACACTCTTACTTTTTAATATGAGCATGTGATCCAATGAGGATCCACTATTTGCTTGGTATGTTAGGCTTGCCTAAAATTATGGCATTAATTTTGATACACTGTTTAATTTTCTGTTGCTTTATTAGATATGAACCTTATGTCATAAATTAGAATTGCCTACTTTAATTCATTTTTGCTGTAATTAATTGATTTATAATTATTGATTCTTTTATTCATATAAAATCTCGAGGTAGATTGATTCAAGATTTTCCCTCGACCATTGAAATGGATATGAAATAGATACTAGAATATTTGCATTTCTTTCGTCCTTAGTTATTTCCTCCATGTTAAATCTTTTACTTTAAGTGTTGACTGATAGGACAAGTACCTACGTCTTATTTTTAGTCAACTTGTTTGAATCTCTAGAGGCTCATGAATTTTTACGGTTATAGTTAAAATAATGTTAGTTAACTAATAATAGTTAGACAGCAGCGTACTGTCATCAATTAGCTGAGAGTGGAGATGTGGGTTCACTGCAGCCAGCAGCGCACTGGCGAGGCACAACCCATAGAATTGAAATCATTTCGGAGAATCATGGTCTATAAAACATCTCTAAAACTATGCCCTCTTGACCTCTTTAGAACTTAGATACCCTTGTGTTAATATAAGGTAGAGTACCTGATGGCATAGCACCCCTGAATCACGGAACCAAGAGTTTACCGCAGCCTGAGTATACAGGCGAGGCATAATTCTCGGTAAAATGACTTCAGGCGTGATTGTCAGTTTAGGATACTATAGAGGATAGGAAATGTCATGTATGTCCCATAAGATCTAAAGCCAAAACTAGTGAAGGCCCTGTAAGTTGGATAGCCTGTCTCCCAATCTAGCATTATGTGGTCCTTGTGATCTATTGACGAGGTAATTTTCTGACACTAATAAGTTACCTAGAACGTAGAATTCAGAAGACCATAACCCATTAGTCGACCAATGCCTTAAAGACAAGAATATAGTAGGATGCCTATATAAATAAGAACACCAGTAAGGATTTGATTCTCTCAAAACTCGAATTACTTACACCACCTTCCAAAAATCCTGCATGCTTGAATTTTGACTATTTTTGACCAACGCTGCTAGTACAGCCTAGCTTTGTAAGCTTACTCTTTTATCGAACTTGATTCGAGGCATATGTTTATTGGGGACGCCCGCTAACATATTGTCTAATCAGAATCATTGTATTACGGTCTGATCAACCATGATGCATTTGATTCGCTCTTCATCTAATTATCCTACGTGGATTGAGATGTAGATGTCTCTAGGATCTCATCCGCTACTGCTTTGACAATTTTCCTTGAATTATACATTCGCCTTTAAATCGCGTAATTGTAATCAGTGACATCTCTCTTGAACTATTTATTATTTTTGTCTTTCACAGATTGGAAAGACGAAGGCTCGTAATTGATAGATAGATATAGAGTATCCCCATGGCTATGATAGTGGTATACGCAAGTGTAGCTACCATCGGCCAGCCCTGTGACTGAAACCTTGCCTTGAGTTACTCGTCCTCCCTTCGACACTAAACCTACTATCTTGATCTTCTGGTCATTGGAGTCCGAGAATGATTAGTATCTTTTCCCTTGACCAAATGCCAACCTAGGAGACTACCTATTCTCCAGAGACCAAATGTTGTGAGCCTTTAATCGTTTGTTTGAAGCTTGCTTCAACTAGAACCCTTGTGACAATAGTCTGGTAGGTTTGACCCCAATAGAAATTCACGACCCAGTCGTTAGAAATCTTTTCATATGACGTGCCTTAGAGTTGGTTACCCTGTCGATAACTACTGTATACAGGACAAGTAGATCATTCTATTTCATCGATCGGGTGTCATTGTACACACTCATTCTCCATTTATTGAGGAAAGACCCTTGGCTTGACTTACATCTATTGTATCCCGTTACACCGTGCCTTATTCTCTATTAACAAGAGTCGAGGTACAGTATCCGAACTTTGGAATTTTTCTAACCTCATTATTCCTAAAATCTTATCCTAGCTTCTAAGGTGGGTAGACTGTAAGCCTTCTTGGGATATCCGAGGATTACCGATTGATTAGAATAAATTTTCCTATTAGAATGATGATTAGTGCCCCCTAGACTCCCACTTTCTGTTTAAGTCATTTTGTGTCCCCGGCCGTGCCATTAATATTCAGAGCACAAGACCAGCTGTTACCTTTCAACAAATTTCATATGTAAGATCTAGACGAGTCCACGTTCACCTAGGTATATCATGTCCCGCTCAAACTCGTCCCCTTGTACTCTACTTTTGTGCTACGACTTTCAGGTTAAAAGGACTAGTTATAACCCTACCATAACACCGGTATACTTTCCGACTTCCACTAGAGCCTCAACCTTGACTCAATTTCTTTGACCCAATATGTGATGGTGATCTACTCGAAGCCCACTACGCACATGCCACTAGTGTGCCACTTGATAGAGGCCTCATGAGCTACTTAAAACACAAAAGTCACTGAAGGCGCATTTGGGCTTATGGACCTAGCTAATCAACCCGACTAACAACTAGCTCAACCACTTGGAAGGAATCCTATTCTAGGTTACCCTAACCTAGTAGACATATTTTTATCTTGGGATCTTGTTCAGTCCATATAGATTGAGATCCAAGGTTCATCCAATCAACGAGGGATGTCCAAGTAGGAAGCCCATTAAGACCCAGTAACACCCACCCATGCATACCACCATATTTGGACTATAGAACCGAACTGTTTGTAATAGGTCCTCATAGCTATTATGTAATCTCCACCCCTTAGAATGTGAATCCATTCGTAACTTTTATCCCATCTGCCTGGAAGTCGAAATACGATCTTGTATTGCATTTATATCTCTTGCTCGTGTGTTTAAGCACGAAAAAGGTCGCAATCTTGACTTCTCAAATTCCGTTCCATTATGGAACCTTGTTTGAATTAGAATTTCGAGAACGAGACTTCTGTATTGCACGGGTTGTAGGCCACTCTAAGAAATGAAGGGTTCTTCGATTTAGCAAATGACTAGACTAGAGTAGCCTAATCTAGCAAATAATTCAGTCTCGTAATCATTCCTTCTATCTGTATCATTGGATACGCTCTACCGTCCTAAAACCTCATGATTACTCTCGATTACTCCTCCTTATCTTCCTACTTGAGAGCGACGACTGATCATACCTATTAGAATTTATCGATATTTCTTAGCTACTTGTATAAATTTGTGCTTGTTGATTTTAGGGTTGCGTGATAGATAAAGGAGAATTATAGAGGCCATAAGCAAGTAGATATCTATTGGTAGAAATTTTAGCAAGTAGTGGAATGATTATAAAGTTTTAGGAACATACCATTGAGGGAGTAGTGTGACCAAAGGTGGGTAGAAGTCCTCAGAGTTTTGTAGTTACAAAATAGCTAGAAGGAGGATACAACTATTTTTGGAAAATAAAATTTAAGGGGATCAAGGTTCAGGTAGATTTCTTATTGAATTTTAAGGAATAGTTATGAGTTAGAATTTCGAGGACGAAATTATTTTAAGACGGGTAGATTTGTAGCTCCCCTTCCCAAAAATTTTAAAATATTTTATTATTAATTATTTTATTACTAAATTATTCTTTAGAATAAATATATGTGTGAATGTTTTTATATAAATGTATATATGTATTTAGGTGTAGGTGCATTTATATATAAATACATATATGTATATGTATGTGTGTATAAGATATATATATATATATGTATATATATATATATATATATATATATATATATATATATATATATATATATATATATATATATATATATATATATATATATATATATGTATATATATATATAGAGAGAGAGAGAGAGTAAATAAATGGATATATAAATGTATGCGTATATATATATATATATATATATATATATATATATATATATATATATATATATATATATATATATATATACTAATATATATATATATATATATATATATATATATATATATATACACTACATGTAAATGTATAAATGTGCTTGAATATATATATATATATATATAATAAAAGCGTGATAGATAATACATATATCTAGCAGGATATGGGCATATATATATATATATATATATATATATATATATATATATATATATATATATATATATATATATATATATATATATATATATATATATATTTTTATATATATATATATAAAAATATATATATATATATATATATATATATATATATATATATATATATATATATATATATATATATATATATATAAGAACAAAGGTATTTATGTGTATATATGTATATATATATATATATATATATATATATATATATATATATATATATATATATATATATATATAAGAACAAAGGTATTTATGTGTATTCCTGTATTTATATATAAATATATATTATATATTTATGTATATGTGTGTATACATATATATATATATATATGTATATATAACTTTTACAATAAGTAATAACTTAAATCTATACTATTCCCTTAAGGCCCAGCCGGCCTAACCAAAAGTCAGCACCCAACTTTTTCCTCCCAGTCCAACAATTCCCTAGTCCCCACAGGCCGAGCTCTACAAAGCCCCCGACCTGTGAAACCAGCAGACCCCCTCTGTTCTATACCACTGTTATATATATATACACATATTATCCGAAGAGCAGTAGCTCACCCGAGCCCTAAAACTCTGGCCCAGCGAGTGGGCCAGCACACCACAAGAAAACCGAGCCCTTAAAATCCCTACACTAGCGGCTACAAGCCCGAACAGTTCAGTATCGAACATATATGATCGAGAGAGAGAGAGCAGAGGGAGATCGATGAGCGAAACCCTAAGCCCGACCACCTTTATCGACCCCCCGACCTGGAGGACGGCGGCGTGCCACCACGGTGTCGTGGCGAAACAGTCGGCGGCATCCAAGACCACCACACGAGTGCGCGCAGCGCCGAAAACTCGGGCCGAACGACAGTAATATTGGTCGGCAGACCCGACTTCGTCGACCGAGTTCTCCACGCATGGTTAATCGATCTACGATCTATCTTCACAATTATAAACCCAACCTATATGGCTTCAATCCTCTTCAAATAGTTTCTCTGTTAGATTGGTAGATCGTCCGATATATCGACGCAAAGTCGAAGAATTTTCGTCCCAAAAACAGAGTATAGGACAGCCCCTGTAGCCCTGTTTGCGAGTATATTTTTGACAGCCTGTTAACAACTAAAAAAAACTAATTAAAGGGTAATTTAGACAACATATAGGGCTTTAGTGCCTATTTCGTAGTATTGAGTTTCATTAATTGTATACAGAGAAATCCGTTCCTAAAAATCGAGAAAAACCCGTTTTCAAAATAGTGATTTTCAATAAAAAAACCATCCACACGACGTGCGTCCCGCCATTCCGGGCGACGTGGTCGCGAACCGAAAGCATCGAAAGCTGTGTAACGGCTTCTTGGTCGTGTGGACTTTGACGGAATTCAAATTGGTCGCGTGTGCGCGACGAATTTAATGCGTATCCGTCGAAATCGCCCCGTATCAGTGCAATGCAAATTCAGTCATAACTTTGTGTACGCTCGTCAGATCGAGACGAAACTTACGCCAATAGGACTGTAACGTTTTTCTGGTCTTGTATGCCAAGTTTGGTCCAATTCTAAGACAGTTGAATCGTACGTCGTTTTGTGGGCCCCACGGTTCCACTCAACGGGCAATTTTGTGCACGGCCCGTCGAAATCCAACTTTGGACATATGGTTGGGTTTGTATCGGAAAACCGGATCCGTAGACATGTAGTTTGTTGACTTTAGAGACCATTGAATCTGGTACGCTTTTCGGTACAAAGCGGGTCCAATGGCGGACATCGTTTTTGCCCGAAATTATCGTTTTGCCCCTGTGTCCAGAATTGGACTTAAAGACAGGCAATCCTAAATAATTTGACTATTCTGAGAATGTTGGTACTGTTTATTTCAGCATCTGGAGACTTCTGCATGTGTTGACTGATTGTGGCTTATTGTGTGGTATAGTATTGGTTTCTCCAGCTAAGGACCTCAGGCAAGTGCACTTTCTGATTACTTTTCGATTCATAGTAGTGTTTTCATTTCATGTCTATACATATATCTTGCTGCTTGTTAACACGCTCGTCATACGGAGTAGTCGGGAGGAGAAATATCTAAGTAGACATGTGAACTACCCAGAACTATCCCATGAGTCTATTATTGAATAATAGCCGCTGCACACGACACGTGCAGTGTGCCGAATTTACCCCCTAGCACATGTCGAAAAGGATATTTTACACCACCTAGATAGATGTCTTTTATTAGTTTTTCCTTGTTTACTTCTCTACTGTGCTATGTCATCAGTTGTCTTCCAGTTTTTATCTCTCATATATTATTTTCATGTCTTGTTAATTCTATTATGTTTTTGCATTATCGTCGGTTTGTGTACTTGTTCCATTCCTGACTGGAAACCAACATTTTTCAGGTTTAGCCGCGATCAATTTTAGCATTGGGAAGTCTTGGGTATGCTGAAGTCAACCTAGAAATAGAAAGCAGTTGTATCAATTCCATTAAATGTAAAGTTTTGTATTTTCCTTTAAATATAAATCTTGTAAATGTTGTAATAAATTTAGAAATGTGAATGAGCAGCAAATATTATACTTTGTGATTTGGAGCATTTATTTCTTGCGGGCTTGACAGCGTTCTACCGTCGACTCTGCGACGTAGGCTGGCTTGGACACGTCTCATATCCGAAAAGTGGGTGCGGGTCGTGACACGAAGACCTACAGCCAGAAGGAGTACAGATTGGAGCCAGACAGTACCAGTCATCCAGCCAGTCAGCATATCAAGCCCGACCTACTGTAGAGGCAGTACGAAAGCACGAGCATATAGCCAGGAGGACTGCATCCAAAACTGAGGGTCGTAAGAGGTACCATGCACCCATGTCAGGCTTTCCACCTTGACATCTCTCACCAGTACCAACAAACAATTATCCATATCAGTACCAGGATTTACCAGTCGTATGTTCCTTCTGTGGAAGGGAAGGGCACACTCATCTTACTTGTTGAAGGGCCAACTTTTTATGTTTGTCATGTGGATCACCAGACCACATGATAGGAATTTGTCCCCGAAGGAGTTCGGCTAGATCTTCATCCTTCCAGCCTACAGTTACCCAGTTCAGGGTACCAACACCAGTTCAGCAGAAATGAGATCAGAGGCCTTCCTCGACGCAGTCCCATGCATTCCAGCAGGAAAGGCCTCTGCAGTATATACATGCCCGGGCTCAGAGGCAAAGAGACCAGCAGTATCAGGCAAAACAAGAAGCATGTACCTATTGTGGCAAGATAGCACTTCTCAGATCAGTTTATCAGGCGACCAATAGGCGATGCTTCTGCTGTGGAGCGGAGGACCATTCAGTTAGCACTTGCCCCTATCCGACATCTTGAGGACGACCAGCTATACCAGATGTATCATCTCAGTCTTTTCAGTCACATCAGTCATCACCTCCAGCAGTGGATGAGCAGTTAGGGCCAATACTAGATATTCAGCCATTGGCACAGTATCCTCCGCCGTCGCGAGCTCAGAGCGTCAGGCAGCGCAGAGCACAGTTGTATGCGTAGTCTCAGGGGCAGCTCTAGTATCAGCATGAGGGTAGTACTTAGGGAGTCTTAGGTACCATCTTTATGGTCTTCTTTCAGTTATGCCCTTTTAATTTATCCTTCAGTAGCAAGCCAGGTAGTGGTAGTATATCTTAGGTTTTTTCGGCAACCTTGTATTCTGCCGATATCAGGAGTACAATGGTTGGCTTAACTTATTCGGTGAGTAAATGACAGTTTCTAGCCCTACACTTCTGTCCTCGTATCTCGAGATACATGATATCTATCACGTGTCTCGACTACGAAGATGTGTCCTAGGTAGAGTCATGTCTTAGACTAAGTCATTGGTACCGACTTACTTTGAGACTTGACCCCTATCTATTTTGGTAGTCAGCGTAGGCCAGCAAGGGCGGGTCCCTACTCAACTGACTTAGGAGACATATTTATTCATATGGCTCCAGTCTTTCTTGATGTGGTTGTGTTATTGCTTACACATTTATTTATATTACTGTTGCCTTCATTTATTGCTTACGCATTTATTTATATTACTGTTGCCTTCATTAACTTATATTCCATGCTTTGTTTTGTTGAGATAGTTGTATTTTTTGAGCTTTTGTTTTGGTTATCATGTTCGACTAACTTTAGAAAATTACAAAGATGGAATTTTTCTATGGATGGAAAGTTGTGAGACTCGTCTCACAGTATCGGTATTTATAAACGGATATGTATTTTTGTACTGTATTTCGTATTTTTTTGGTTTTCGGAACGCTTTAAATTTTTTCCAACTTATAGATTTTCTTCTTGACCAGCATACTGCCAGTATACTAGTGTATACCAACGGCATGTTTGTCACTCCTGCTTTCCGTTATACATATTTTTAGTATACGTGTACGAAATTCTGATATTTGTTAGGTGACCCGTATTTTGACTTGTCTTTCTTAGCCTTATCTTGGTTTAATCTTAACTTGGTTTAGTTTGGTTTGGTTCAACTAGGCATGGCTTTGTTTGGATTGGTTTTAGATGAGAGGGTTGGTATAAAAACCAACTTCTATCTCTCTCTTCATTACTACTCATTTTGTTTCTTCATCTTCTCCTTCCTTTACTCCTCCACCAACCTAGGCAAGTACATCTTACCAAATCTTGAATATTATAATTTTGTCATTTTATTTGTTCTATTATCTTTCTTGCATGATTCTAAGGCTCTTTAGAACTTGGAGTTTTTGATTTTAATGTTTATATTTTTGTAGATCTAAGTTTGTAACTTTTCTTATTTTTTTTTGTTTTGATCTCTTAAACCTTGTTATTTCGAAAACTAATGGTTCCATGTTGTAGAAAATTTTATTCTACCCAATTTTGGCTTTTGAACCACTTGATTTCGATTTATTTTGAGTTAGTTATGCTATCTTTCATGTTCATGGGTTCTCCATACCTTTTGGTGCTATCGGGACGATGAACAGTGCCGCACGCAGCATTTTCGCCTTACGCACACCATGTGCCATGGGCATTTTTGCCCGTATGTGCAGCGTATCTCGCGCAACGTGCACCCATGAGATTTTCTGTCGCGCGTCGTGCTTGCGCGCACATTACGTCGTGGGCATTTTTGCTTGTGCGTGCAGCGCATCTCACGTGCCGCGCGCCCGCACAATTTTCTGTCGCGCGCCCGCGTGCCATGCTTTCGTGCACCTTGCGCCGTGGGAATTTTTGCTCTCATGTCGCGCGCCCGCGCGCCGTGCTTTCGTGCACCTTGCGCCGTAGGCATTTTTCCCCGCGTGCGTCGCGCGCCCGCGAGATTTTCTGGCGTGCGCCGGCGAGCCGTGCTTGCGTGCTCCTTGCGCTATGGGCATTTTTGCCCGCATGTGCAGCACATCTCGCGCGTCGCACGCCTGCACAATTTTTTGTCGCTCGCCCTCCCGCCGTGTTTGCGCGCACCTTGCGCTGTGGGCAGTTTTTCCTGCGCACGCAGTGCGCAGACCGTACGCCATGCATGCGCACTCCGCGTGTCGTGGGCAGTTTTGCTCGCTCGCACAGTGCGCCCATGCGCATGTTGCCTTGAATGGCTATTTTTTGCTTGTTTAAGCTGTTCTGTAGCTATAATCTTGAAAAACTCAAACCATGAAAATTGTAGATCTTTATCTTGACTTCAAGAATCTTTTTTTTTTACCTTAATTGGAGTTTATATGCAACTGATAATTTCAATTACAATTTTTGGTCTTGTTTGCATATTTTCTATATTTGACCTAAAATGCGACCCAACTTGATAACTTGTTAATATTGTACTTAACTTGAACATGACAACATGATCTCATCTTGATGATCTTGAATAGTTAGATAATAAATGTACAGCCTATATACACTTGACAATAGCACATATTCAATTATTATTATTCGATGTCATGTACTTACTTTTATTTATTCCTTCTCATATGCTATGATATGTCTTTCCTTTCGATTCCTTCTTATATGCTATGATATGTATTGCCATGCCTTCTCCGATTTATTATACTTTACAGTCTATAACATGTCTAGAATTTCTTTGTTATGGCCTGTCGTAGCGCACTCATGTTACATGTCTTCTTTGCTTACTAGATAGTGTCCCGTCGTGGCACCTTCATGTTACATGTCTTCTTTGCTTACTAGATAATGACCCATTGTGGTGCACTTTTGTACATGTCTTTCCTCGCTTACATGATAGTGGCATGTCATGGTGCACTCCCTATTTTCTCTATAGTGGCTCGTCGTAGCGCACTCCAAGCTTCTAGCTTATTATATTTTCTTGTTGTGGCTTGTTATTGTGCACTTTCTTGTATTGTCCAGTCTTGCATATCATGTCTACGATAGATTATGCGGAATGCCATATCCAGAATCCAACAAAAAAATGTTAAGGATTAAACAACTAGCTTGATTACCTTGATGCATTGGGAGGGAAGAATTTTTCGGTTGCCTACAAGCCCTTTGTCCCGGCCCCAACCTGAATGGATTTGGAGCTATCTGTCATGATGAGCACACTTCTAGCGCACCATCGATTGTTGTACCTTTTATATATTTTAGGGTACATTTGTCTCCTGGGCGATAGACCCACTATTAGATCTTAGGATACATTTGTCTCCCGAGCGATGTATCCACCATTACTTTTTTTTTCTTTTTGGCCTGGATAAGTCGGGTAGTCTGCAGGGCAGGTAACTGGATTGGATTTCTCAAAAGTGCATATGTTAGTAATTAGGATTGTGATAACCCTAGTTAGCTAATGTATAAAGTCGTACTCATTACTTGGCCGTGATTGTTGTATGGAGTCCAGTCTAGTCTAGTTTTGTCTAGGCAGCATCTGTATTCGTTTATTTCAGTACATCATTGTTGCTGGTAAATGATTAGAGACTAAGTTCTGTTCAGGAGAAGGGTTACAACCTCGATCCTTGTTGGTTTACGGGTTGTAACTTGGGTTCCGGAATGGTTTCTTAGTCATCTTGTCATTTGTCGTCGTATTTAGTACTCACATGCTATACATGATTCCTATGTTGTACATTGATTAGAGACGAAGTTCTATTCGGGAGAAGGGTTACAACCCCGGTCCTTGTTTGGTTTACGGGTTGTAACTCGGGTTCCAAAATAGTTTCTAAGTCACATGCTCACATGTCCCAGTTATCTAACATGATCACATGTTCCAATTATCTAACATACTCACATGTCCCAGTTATCTTACATGCTCACATGTACTATTTCTCTTACATGTTTACATGTTCAGTTTATCTCACATGTTTTCTTTTACCTTACATGTCCACAGTTTACATTATGTTACATGTTATTTACCCTATACTCCATGTTGTTTTGCTTATTGTCTTTTCTATTATCGAGATAAGTGCATTGGTAGTGCACGAGTCTCGATCGTATTTACTTATTTTTGTCTCTATCTATTGCTATGTTAGTTATTGCTGGTTTTAGTTCATAAGTTTGGCTTCTTTTTTGGTACTTGCTATTGGGGGTCTGACCCTACTGGTTTTGTTTGGCCAGATCTGATAAGAGGATCCTGGAGGATCTTTCGTACCATCTACTCGACGGTGACTACCCGGAGCACCGGACAATCTTAGTGGGTTTTCCTATATCATTCTTCTACTAGTTATTTACATTATTCTTTTGTGACGTTTAGCCTCCGAGCACGTGTTTTGGATCTTGACATTTAGCCGACGGGCTTAAATATAATTTGCATATTCTAGACTATAGCTAGAGCTTATCATGTATGACTATTACTCTTGCTAGTTCTTTACTTTATATTACTAGCTTCATGATCATCCATGTATATATAGTTTGGGACATTTTACTATTTTATGTCTGATGATCATACTTCTTGTACGCTGCATATTTACCTGTGATTGAGATACCTAGGATTGCTTGACCTGGAATTGATTGTTGGCTTGTAGTTGTAACCCCCATGTCTCTACAGTTTATACGTTATTTCAGAGTACTGGAGTACTTTGGTATTACGTAGCTGGCCTGGTCCGTCCCCACTTGCTAGTATTTTGGTTCTGGGGCGTGACAGGGTAGTCGAGTCTCATATCTCTATGTGCCAGTAGCTCATCTCTAGTTCAAGATCCATCGCTGGTCAGACACCAAAAGATACTCTCAACTTTAAACTTTGGCATGATCGTCTGGGCCATCCTAAGACTACGATGATTAAAAAAAATTCCAGTGGCTATTCTTTAGCAACTCGTAATATACCTAATGGTCATTTTTGTGTCCCATGTTCCCAAGGAAAACTTATTACGAGACCTTCTGTAGTGTCCCGCTTTCGATAGACGGCGGACTCCGTAATATGCTTGCGCCGAGTCAGATTAGTCGGGAACTTAGATGGCCATCTGTCTCTATCGATGAGCTTGGTAAACATAACACCTTGCGGCATCATTCAAATTGATTTGGACGAATGTTACGAGAATCGATCCAATTAATGGAACGGCTTCTGTTGGAATAAGTCCTAGATGCAGCAGGCTGCGTCTCGGCAAGCGAGCTCTATATAAGAGTCCATTCGACGGGACCGGATTGCTATATGGTTTTCTTGGAGCTTTTGTCACTTGGTTTTGATGAATGTGTTTTTGCGTCATTTTCTGAATGCATTCTACGAATTTCGAAACGAAGAATTTAAAGAAGGAATTCTAACTAAGTGTTGGTACCAATGCAAGAGCTCGCATAACTGAAGCTTGAACGTTGCTAAGCACTTCGACTCTCGGCACGTTCAAATACTTTGTGGGTGGTTCAGCCCCTTCTTTTCTACTCCTTCCCGCAAACAAAATTCTTTTGCCTCAAACTCATTCAAATCGATGATGCTAAGTTAAATGCATGCCAATCCACTAAGATGAAGAACTCGAAAAAAAAACGTATCAATTTAGAGTAATCTACTTTGAAAATATAAGTTTCGCACCAAAACGAGAAAGTTTAAGATTCTAGTAAAAAGATAGACTATTTCACATGCTACAAAATAATATGAAACGTCGATTGTGGCTTATGATGTCTCGGGCAATTTGGTGCCTATGAGATGCTAAATCGGAAGTACAGCTTGGAGAAAATGAATCGTTGCATGAGTTGGAAGAAATGATAATGTCGTTCAATATTGTCCGTATTATACAAATCTGTTTGCATATATTAAACTGTTTACGCATTGCCATGGTCATGGACAGCTTGTGCACAAGTTTGATTTTCCTTGAATCGGTATCCGGGGCATCGGTATCGAATCGACCTAGAGGTAATGAATAATCATGCTTCAGCACTGATGTATTGCGGGACCGTCAGTCAGGCTTGCAACCTAGACTGAACGGGCCGAAATGCCGTTGAGATAGTCCCAAGTGGTGTCACGCCCCGATCCTGGAAATCGCTCGTCCTCGCTAGATTTTACCCGAATCATCGTCCTCACCGGGGCGTGATGCCACACGAGCCTGGAATTTACGCTCGTGCAAGGCAAGATAACAGTTCACATAGTAATTATCTCAAATTCGTAACATAAGCAGCAGAAGGAAACAAGTATAACACAAGAATCTCTTTTATTCATAATGAACTGATGATTACAAAGGCTCTGAATAGCCCAACATATATGCCAATTGGCTACAACGCTCATGATCTCTCTAGCTCACAAAGGAGTACATTGTTCCATATATTATGTCTCTTTATAGCCACCAAGTAGTCTTCGGCCGAACATCTCCATGTCGCAAGTCCGAACGCCTATGCGGTAGCTCCCCTTGAACGCCAAGGACTCCATGTCTCGGCACGTCCAAGTCGAGCCCCGTCCCGAGTCAATCATAAGCTGAACCTGCACACAAACTAGTGGAGGATTAGTGCTTTCGTCCTCGCTTCGCACTGATCAAAACCCGCTCGCACCCAAACCAAACACTAAATCATTTAGTGAAACATGCATCTTAATTTGGTGATCTTTCTATTTAGCCTTAGGATCAGTTTCATGGCAACATTCAATGCACAACACTTAATGTAAATGTGACCAAGATCGTGTTCCTGCAGCAGATACAGTTAGACATAATATGAACATAATCATAGTGTTCGTGCTTATCTCCGTCCCATTTTTCTTAGCCTTTACTGGTTAGAACTTACGTAAGAAACCATATAATTCGTGCAACATTCCAATCTTAAACTTAGACAACGCATAAGGGTCGCAGGCCCTGCGCCTGCACCCAACTCTTATCCCAGCCCACCGGTCCTATCTATATGAAGGTCACGGTGTTTCGCACCGTAATGGACTTGGCATCTCTTATGTGTAAGCCTAAGATCACTTCGATACGGGTTGCTAGCCCAGTATCCGAAGGATCCCAAACTTATGGATATCATAGCTTATCACAGCACTGGACGGTCGCAATCCGTCCGAATGATGTGCACCATAAATACCACACATAATTTTCTCCTAGGCCGAACGGTCCCGGTGCCCCGGCGTAACCGTCCGAGGGAAGCCGCGCCCGTGTATGGTCCATCCGAGTCCATTGACCATACAATACGTACCATAGCATACAAGTCATATCGTACCAACCAATCCTCCGTTCCATAAACGTAGTCTCGCACCATAAGCATATTCGCGTCTCATAAACATAATCCTCCATCCATATGGGGAGCTCCGTCGGCATTATGCCCCAACACATCCATATTGATGCGCGACGCCCAACGGCTTAGTCGTCTCGTACTCATTTTCAACGCGTACCATTCGTAAGTCATTCTCAAAGCATAATTTCGTAGTTACTTAGTCTTTTCGTAGCATAAGTGCCCGAGGGCACGCTCAGCGTCGTAATCCATGTTCTACGCCTAGTGTTCAATGTTCTCGGAGCCGTGCACATGATGTACATCTCAATATCGTCTTTCAATGTTCTACCATCATTGCCCTACCGCGACCCGTACACTTGATGCACGTCACTTCAATTGTTCAATGTTCAATGTTCTACCTTAGTGTTCAACGCATACTTAGACCTTTCGTCGCCGAGCCACACTCGCTAACTCGATAATCATATTACGCATACAATGATATCTTTTATTAGACGTGAAGGAATAGGGAGAGAGAGTCAAGAACCCATCCACCTTAAGTCAATACGCCTTGTCGTTTTGCTGATTGAACCGGCTCGCTTCCATAACTTGGTCACATAGCTAACTCTCAGACTTAGCCATTCCTTCGAACCACTCGGTTGATTTGGCCTATCGCTCCCATGCCACGATCCGTTGCAAGGCCACGATTTGGTTTCGCGGACACTTCATTGCATAAGGCATAATGCCGACCTCTTATCGTCCAGCGTAAAAGTATAGCCTGCACACCAGGTTAACTAAATCAGCACTTGCTCAATGGGACTTATTCTTTGCATCGATTCGATTCATAGATTCCAATCGACTCAAAGCTTACCTTTGGCCAACGCAAATCTTGCATCGATTCGCATCGATACCTCATTGGGTCAACGTAACTCTTCGAGTCAACGACTTATCGTAATGCACCGTACGGAGCGGGGCATTACATAATATACCACTCAAAATTAGGTTCGTCCTCGACCCAAAACCAATACTTAATCCAAGTGCCTCGCTAGATCGTTTCACGATCTCGTGCTACTATCGTTGGAATCATACAACTTAGATTGGATCATACACATATTTTAGGCGTCCCACCAATATATGCATTTCAGCCAAGCTCAGTTGTAGGATATCGGGACAACTAACAAGCTTAACTTAAATCCTCAAGCATCCATCGTTTCGTACTCGACTCATTCAATCTTAGCGCATATTCTCAAATACTTCTCGTATACAGTATCCCATAACATGCGATCGTCTTCCAAACATCTATGCATATAACTTAACTTAAAACCATCACTTCGATCCCGTAAGTTTCTCGACGGCCATCTAACACATGCATTGCATCAAGTCATTGTGCATCCGATCGCGATAAGCTCCCGCAACGCCTATTTGCCTAATCGTTTTCTATCTCTTACATAACTTAAGTCTTTCATCTAATCATTCATGAAATTGGCCTTAACGACATGGACTAAGTCCAACATGTCCTGAATTCCTTTGTCTACCATTCGCACTAAGTCTCGCACACAACTATCCATATATGATTTATATTCTCTTGCTCTATCCATACATTGCGTCTGGGGCTACCCCCGCTAGGTAACTTATCCAGACATCATGCTTAATCTCTCCCGACGCAAGAGGTCAACTTGAGTCTACGATGCTCAAAGGCAACATTCTTTCCGACCCAAGGTCTCTTATAATACGCCTATCTCCGATTCTCGACCGAGTACGAATCCTTTACTCAATTCTCGAATCAATCCCGACTAGTTCGTTTCGTAACATAGATAGCGCGCTCAATGCACATAGCCTAACCGTTACTCAAATCGATCTACGACACAACTCTTAGGGTCGTTCTACTATCCGTCGCTCTCGCGCATTGCAAAAATCCTTATAATCGCCTTACCGTATCATTACGCTAAGCACGTTCCTCAACATCTATTCGATCCAACATAACTTTTTTTGACCACATCGATTCTAGTACTCGCTAACTTTCGAGACACGATACTCACTCGCTTAGACTTATCCTCAACATGCACTACCTCATTCCTTATCCTTCTTACGCGACTTCTTTAGGGTCATCCTATAGGACTTCAACATTCATTTGATTTGGCGGTCAAGTCTTCTAGGGTCCTCTGCCCCGAAACTATGCTTGATAATTGAAGATCATCAACGAGGGACAGTTACAACGAACCATGCTATATCCTATTACAGAGCCAAATCATTTCCCGACAATTCCTATGGGACTTTACCCAATCCGACATCATTTACTAATCCACGATCTCTCTACTCCCGCGCAACTGATGCGTCGTTGCTACTCGAATGACTCATGCGCTTGCGCGCCGTTACTACTCGAATCACTTATGTATTACCGTCGACTATCCTTGCCAGTCATATGACATCTACTCGCCTCAAGTCCGAGTTTACCTATCCGTGATCATAGCTCGACACATTCCGTGCTCATCAAAACCATCCTCGAACAACTTTCGTATCAAACCACAAGTCAAATCTGATTTTGCCACGCCTTGCAAGTTCGATCATCCCTGCTGGATGAATCACCATACCAGTGCTCACGCGGAATGATCGCCCTAATTTGGCGTGACGCATGTGCGATGCTGGAGTTGCACTCGCAAAAGACAAGAATGTCAACATAGTGGTTATCCACGAATTAATCCAGACACTTTTGATTTCATCCGAGTACATCCGTCCACTCTTAAATTTTTCGAAGCACTCCTACTATTATCATCTCAATTGCCATAACTTAACTTGCATCTTATTCATCCAACAATAATGCTCAACATAATTTTCGTTCATTCGATCAGAGTATCCCCGAGTTATTGCATATCGTCTTTGATACGCCTCAATACCATCGTCGATATGCATAACTTGAACATCTTCCTTTCTCATAAGCTCAAACTCGTTGCAATCATTGCCATTATCCGAACTCGAATACGAATCAAGTCTTTCACACATCGAGATTCATTTCGTTATAACTAACTATCAAAATTGCGACACCATTTCTAATTCACATTTTCATCCCCATATCCCTAACTCGTACTTCCAAATCGTACTACCGATGTATCGCACTAACTCGAATTCGTTCGAACGATTCCTTCGTACTTACTCAACACGTTCCTGAATAAGTCTTCGTACTAACTCAACATAAATTCGACCGGGTCGACTATTTCCTCAACGTAACATTCCTTCGCATATGCTCCGTCTATCGTTCGGCTTAGTCTTAACGAATCCTCGTCCGATGTATCCTCCATGGATATGACTTCGTACATAATCGTTCAACTCAATTCATCAAGGCATACTTGCATCGACTTCTCTCAAGTCATTCCCACTCAAGTCTCGATACTACTCCGTCCGTTAAGGACAAACATATCATAACAATACAATCGTCTCGACGTAACCTATCACAAGTCACCAACCGGCTTAACGTCGCTATCGCTAAGTGGTATTCCATATACCACTCAGGAATCGAGCCTATCATCATCAATACAATACCTTGCTACACTGATCGCACAATTGGTATTGAATATACCACTCGGAATCGAGTCATTACTCGACATCACATTCCGCATAGGTCCGGTATCTAACTTCCAATCAACTATCCCGTATGGCGATCTTTCTGATCCCAGCTCTAGCGTTCGCTTAAGTTTGACATACATTCGATCTAACCGTACCATGGCGATCATATTGATCACACCCGCAACATTCGCTTATTCACATCTCAACGCAACATACGGCCAACATAAACGTTTGCCTACTTCGAAACTAGCTTCAATGCGGCCAACTTACAAGTTCGTCTACTCAACTCGACTCGTTATTAACGCATCCACGATTTTCCAATCCCGCTCGTTGCAACTCGTGCAACAACTCATTCTCGATACTTAAGGTCTTTACTCAATCTCATGCGACATATCGCTATCCATCTGTATAGCCATACCACACGCATCATACCATATCGACTCGTTGCACCGACGCAACGAACGATTCACGACTTGCTGCAGTCCGTGCAACCAACGACACATAACCATTCTCATAGCCACATAATACGTATCACCTCACATATCGACCCGTTGTACTTCGTACAACCAACAACACATAACTTCTCGCACTTCGTGCGACCGACCACACATATCGTTGCACTTCATGCAACCAACATCACCATATTCGTTGTACTTCGTGCGACCAGCATTCCATAACTCGTTGCACTTCGTGCAACCAACATCCCGTAACTCGTTGCACTTTGTGCAACCAACACTCTCTGATGGCACCCGGAGATAGTGTGATAGTCACGACATACTTGTGGCAGACGTACGCACTTAATATAGACTTATTGTATGGAACATCCAATGTAGCATCGAGCAGATCCATGAGCCATGCGATTGCGGAAACAACTTAGAGTTAACTGAATTCGATAGCGAAACAACTGAGGGTCAAAGAGATTCATGTACGGTCCAAAGGATGGAACCGCTCTGATACCAACTTATCATGCCCCGATCCGAGAAATCGCTCGTCCTCGCTAGATTTTACCCGAATTATCGTCCTCGCCGAGGCGTGATGTCGCACGAGCCTGGAATTTGCGCTCGTGCAAGGCAAGATAACAGTTCACATAGTGATTATCTCAAATTCGTAACATAAGCAGCGGAAGGAAACAAGTATAACACAAGAATCTCTTTTATTCATAATGAACTGAAGATTACAAAGGCTCTGAATAGCCCAACATATATGCCAATTGGCTACAACGCTCATGATCTCTCTAGCTCACAAATGAGTATATTGTTCCATACATTATATCTCTTTATAGCCACCAAGTAGTCTTCGGCCGAATATCTCCATGTCGCAAGTCCGAACGCCTATGCGGTAGCTCCCCTTGAACGCCAAGGACTCCATGCCTCGGCACGTCCAAGCCGAGCCCCGCCCCGAGTCAATCATAAGCTGAACCTGCACACAAACTAGTGGGGGATTAGTGGTTTCGTCCTTGCTTCGCACTGATCAAAACCCGCTCGCACCCAAACCAAACACTAAATCATTTAGTGAAACATGCATCTTAATTTGGTGATCTTTCTATTTAGCCTTAGGATCAGTTTCATGGCAACATTCAATGCATAACACTTAATGTAAATATGACAAGATCGTGTTCCTGCAGCAGATATAGTTAGACATAATATGAACATAATCATAGTGTTCGTGCTCATCTCCGCCCTATTTTTCTTAGCCTGCACTGGTTAGAACTTACGTAAGAAACCATATAATTCGTACAACATTACAATCTTAAACTTAGACAACGCATAAGGGTCGCAGGCCCTGCGCCTGCACCCAACTCTCATCTCAGCCCATCGGCCCTATCTATATGAAGGTCACGGTGTTTCACATCGTAGTAGACTTGGCATCTCTTATGTGTAAGCCTACGATCACTTCGATACGGGTTGCTAGCCCAGTATCCGAAGGATCCCAAACTTACGGATATTATAGCTTATCACAGCACTGGACGGTCGCAATCTGTCCGAATGATGTGCACCATAAATACTACATATAATTCCCTCCTAGGCCGAACGGTCCCGGTGCCCCGGCATAACCGTCCGAGGGAAGCTGCACCCGTGCACGGGCCATCCGAGTCCATTGACCATACAATACGTACCATAGCATACAAGTCATATCGTACCAACCAATCCTCCGTTCCATAAACGTAGTCTCGCACCATAAGCATATTCGCGTCTCATAAACATAATCCTCCATCCATATGGGGAGCTCCGTCGGCATTATGCCCCAACACATCCATATTGATGCACGATGCCCAACGGCTTAGTCGTCTTGTACTCATTTTCAACGCGTACCATTCGTAAGTCATTCTCAAAGCATAATTTCGTAGTTACTTAGTCTTTTCGTAGCATAAGTGCCCGAGGGCACGCTCAGCGCCGTAATCCATGTTCTACGCCTAGTGTTCAATGTTCTCGGAGCCGTGCACATAATGCACATCTCAATATCGTCTTTCAATATTCTACCATTATTGCCCTACCGCGACCCGTACACTTGATGCACGTCGCTTCAATTGTTCAATGTTGAATGTTCTACCTTAGTGTTCAACGCATACTTAGACCTTTCGTCGCCGAGCCACGCTCGCTAACTCGATAATCATCTTACGCATACAATGATATCTTTTATTAGACGTGAAGAAATAGGGAGAGAGAGTCAAGAACCCGCCCACCTTAAGTCAATACGCCTTGCCGTTTCGCTGATTGAAGCGGCTCGCTTCCATAACTTGGTCGGATAGCTAACTCTCAGACTTAGCCATTCCTTCGAACCACTCGGTTGATTTGGCCTATCGCGCCCATGCCATGATCCGTTGCAAGGCCACGATTTGGTTTCGCGGACACTTCATTGCATAAGGCAAAATGCCGACCTCTTATCGTCCAACGTAAAAGCATAGCCTGCACACCAGGTTAACTAAATCAGCACTTGCTCAATAGGACTTATTCTTTGCATCGATTTGATTCATAGATTCCAATCGACTCAAAGCTTACCTTTGGCCAACGCAACTCTTGCATCGATTCGCATCGATATCTCATCGGGTCAACGTAACACTTCGAGTCATCGACTCATCGTAATGCACCGTACGGAGCGGGGCATTACAAGTGGTATGTAACACCCGTGACCATACATATAAGATAGTAGCATGCTCACATATTGTCTTATGCATGTAGTAAATATTATCTCTATTTTTATGCAGGGACGAGCACGGCCGTGGTAAAAATTATGATAATCGTTATGTTTCACTATATGCTTTATTACTTCAAAGATGGCTATCGATATGAACTGAATTCATTTAGTTCTAAATAGAAAGAAAACCCTAAAGCATGCCTACCTTAACAATCAGAGTCGGTTTAGACGAGTGAGTTCATCCCGTCCACTTAGCAAATGTGCTAACCCCCTCCCCAACTCCCCAGGTGCTGCGGGACCTCTAGACTAAAGCTGAAGTTCGGAGAGGTATTTTAAAGCTCTTCCTATTCTGAAGCATTTTGAAGCCAATTCATCTAAGGCTTATGTATACAAGGGCGAATGTATGGAACGACAAGTATTAGTTCAGGCAGCTTGTCGAGTACTTTCTTTTGTTTCAATCATTGTAGCCGCAACGACATCCAATGTAATTACGACTTGCACTTTGTTGCAAGCTATGAATGAAAAGCATATTTCTATCTTCCTAAACTGTGTGTTCAATTCTGATGTGATTTATGAAGTTTCAACTTGGTGTTTCAATATAATGATAAAACGTACGTTCTTGCCTTGTAAAAGTACAATTCCAGACTCGTTCGACATCACGCCTTATCGAGGACGATCGATTTGGCATAATACTAACGGGGACGAACGGTTTGTCGAATCAGGGCGTGACAAATTGGTATCAGAGCTCAGTTATGTTTTCTCAGATTTTTGAAAAATATTTTATTTGGAATGTTGGTTGCGATTACTCAATTGAATGCTTGTCGATATGCTGCGTGAAATAAAAGTTTCATATAAGTAAGCCCGTAGATATTTTGTAAAAATACTAACGAGTTTACTTTGTTTGTAGGAATGATGAAGAAAAATAAAAAACAATTCTGGCACAACAACCAACACCGTGGATAGTTCGTCAAGTTCAAAGGGTGCTAGCCCTAGCAAGACGTCTATAAAGAAAATGCTGCAGTTGATGGAGCAGCAGCAGCAACAGCTTCAGATGCAAATCAAAGCCCAATTTGGTGTGCAGCAGAAGCAAATGGACGACCTAAATGGTAAGCAATATGGTGGGCAACACCAAATCAACGGTCGTGGCATCCGAAGAGAGGCAAGATGTTCAAGATGAAGTCGAGGAAGAAGTTCAATCGCAAATTATAAACTCTTCTTCCTTGTTGAAAGCAACGGAGTTCCGCAAGATGAACCTACCTAAATTCAATGGCCAAGCAGAGCCTGATGTGATAGTGGGATGGCATACGAAGATTGAGGACTTATTTAATCTGTTTAGCATTGAAGGTTCCCAGAGGGTAACATATGCGGCGCTTACAGCTACAACTGAGAGCATACGACTGGTGGACAACGAAGAAATATGAAATCTATGAAGCCGATACCGACACCACGATTTTTAAGAAAATATTTAAGGAAGCATTTCTTGAGCAGTACGTTCCTCGCGTCGTCCATCGTAAAAAAGAAGACGAGTTTATGATGTTACGACAAGGGAATATAACAGTTGATGATTATGACTCGAACTTCTCAAAACTCGTAAAGTTTGTCGGTGCCTTTCTGCCCAACAAGGAAGCCTGGTACGAAAGTTTTCAACAAGGCCTAAATGATGAACTGCAAAGGGACGTCATGAATCAAAGGTGCCGAACCTACTGTGAATCCTACGATGTCGCTATCGATAGTGAGTGTATCTTTGGCCGTATGTCGTAAAGAGTCGTGCCTGTCATCCGTAACAACTTCAACAAGTGTCCTAACGACGCCGGGGGATCGGGAGTATCAAAACATCCGAACACATTTGATAACAGGGGCCATAGTGGACAATACTGTAACATATACGGTAGGCGTGGGTACCGGACGACTAATTATGTTACGAAAACTTGCTACAAGTGTGACGAGATAGGCCATATAGCTACACATTGTCCGAAAAATATTTTGAATGAACAAAACCCACCAAAGAACGTTCCGAATCAGTATAAAGTGCCTATAATACAAGGCGCAAATGCGGTACCCGTGAACCCGCAGAATCAACGCCATGGAGCGCAAGGCCGAGTCTATGCATTAACTCGAGATGAGGCGTTCGTGTCCGACACTGTTGTAACAGGTATATTACTCTACAAAAATATACTTGCTCGGGTTCTATTCGATTCGGGTGCAATGCATAGTTTTATATCTGCTGATTATGCGAAAAAAAAAATAACCATGCAATCACTAGATATGAACATTAGTGTTAGCACTCCATCGGGAGTCGATATGCCTGTGAACTTTATTTGTAGGAATGGTCACATTTGCATCGGGAGAAGAAATTTATTCTTGGAAGCCGTCGTACTAGACATCAAAGAGTACGACATAATCCTGGGCATGGATTGGTTGGGCGCTTATCATGCAACAATCGAGTACGCAGAGAAGAGAGTTGTGTTTCATCTTCTTGGCGAGACAGAGTTTTCATATTCGTGCGGTACGGTCTCGAAGACGGCCATGGTGGTATCGGCAATTTCGGCGAGGCGTATGCTGCGTTTCGGCTGTGCGGGATACTTGGCATCAGTTCGAGATACGCAAAAGAATAATACAAACACAGTGCAGACTGATGTTGTGACAGATTTTCTCGACATTTTTCCTAATGAGATGTCTTGGATGCCGCCGGATTGAGAAATAGAATTCAGCATCGACACCTTTCCGGATACATGACCGATATCAAAAGTGCCTTACCGAATGGCTCCAGCAGAACTGAAAGAGCTGTAGGTGCAATTACAAGAGTTGCTAGACCGTAGATTTATTCGCCCTAGCGTCTCTCCGTGGGGAGCTCTCGTGTTGTTTGTAAAAAAAAAGGATGGATCAATACGGTAATGCATCGATTATCGCGAACTCAATAAGGCGACCGTAAGGAACAAGTATCTATAAACACGAATTGATGACTTGTTTGACCAACTATAAGGTGCATCAATATTTTTAAAAATCGATCTTCGTTCAGGCTATCATCAGTTGAAGATCAAGTCCGATAACGTATCAAAGTCTGCCTTCCGTACTCGATATGGTCATTATGAATTCCTAGTCATGTCATTCGGTTTGACGAATGCCCCAGCCGCTTTCATGGATCTGATGAACCGAGTCTTCTGACCCCAAATCGATAAATTTGTAGTCATTTTTATCGACGATATCCTTATCTACTCGAAGAATCGAGAAGAGCACGCAGAGCACTTAAAGACGGTATTGCAGACTCTGCGTGAAAATAAATTATACGCCAAACGGAGTAAATGCGAGTTTTGGATGAGTAACTTGACGTTCCTCGGACATGTAATCTCTGCCGAATGTGTCATGGTGGACCCAAAGATGATTAAAGCGGTGGTAGATTGGAAACGACCTACCTCGGCTAGCGACGTTCAGAGTTTCCTGGGCTTAGCAGGCTACTACCGAAGATTCATGCGAAGCTTTTCAAAACTAGCGTCACCTCTGACTCGTCTCACCCAGAAGGGAATCGTATTTGAATGGAGTGACGACCGTGAATCCAGCTTTCAAGAGTTGAAGCAACGGCTCGTCTCAGCTCCAATCCTTGCACTTTCAGATGGTCCAGAAGGCTTTCAGATATTCAGCGATGCATCGGGGACTGGCCTCGGGTGCGTACTCATGCAGAAGGACAAAGTCATCTCCTATGCTTCACTGCAGTTGAAGCAGCACGAGAAGAACTATCCGATGCATGACCTAGAATTGGTGGCGATCGTATTTGCATTGAAACTCTGACGGCACTACCTCTATGGTGTGGCTTGCAGAATCTATACAGATCATAAAAGCCTAAAATACTTGTTTATACAACGAGAACTCAACTTACGGCAGCGACGTTGGCTCGAACTCATAAAATATTATGAGCTAACGATCGAGTACACATCGGGCAAGGAAAACGTCGTAACCGATGTGCTGAGCAGGATGTTTATGGGATCACTAGCCATAAATAATGAAATACGGTGAGACCTTGAAGCGATAGGTATCGAACTTAGAATTGAGTATCGACATCTGCACCTAGC
The DNA here is from genome assembly GCA_029216955.1 of Iris pallida. Classification (NCBI taxonomy): domain Eukaryota; kingdom Viridiplantae; phylum Streptophyta; class Magnoliopsida; order Asparagales; family Iridaceae; genus Iris; species Iris pallida. Next base: position 576,994 of record JANAVB010020199.1, on the reverse strand, counting down.
TCAGTTGAAGCTCGGGTCGAGCCTGCTTAGCAAAATAAGGACCGCACAGAAAGACGATTCATTCCTGAAGAAGATACGTGAGCTGATTTCAACAGAAAATATGACTGACCTTGCAGAAGCGGAGACGGACAATGCGACTAAAAGGAAGGCTCTGCATTCCTGAAACTGCCAAACTCAGAAGAAGAAGAAAAATTTGATGGAGGCACATTATACGAAGTACTCGTTACATCCTGGGAGCACCAAGATGTACAAAGACAAACTTTTGGTGGCACGGTATGAAGAAAGACGTAGCTACTTTCGTGTCACAGTACATGGCGTGTCAGCAAGTGAAGGCAGAACACCAAAGGCCAGGCGGAGAGTTGCAGAACCTCGCCATTTCTGAGTGGAAGTGGAACAATATCTCGATGGATTTTATTATGGGATTTCCGAAGACGCCACGGGAGAATGATGCAATTTGGGTTATTGTTGATAGATTGAATAAGTCGGCTCACTTTATCGCAATTAAAGTAGCATGGAACGTCGATCGGTTAGCGAAAATCTATATCGACGAGATTGTTCGACTGCACGGCGTACTGGCCATAATAATTTCGTATAGTGACGGACGATTCCTATCGCATTTCTGGACGAGCCTGCAAGCGGCGATAGGGACTGTAGAAGCATGAAAAAGGAGGGATATTACTTTTAATCCCACATCGGAAAGGAGAAGAAGAGAGGTCTCATTCCATTCTATATAGAGCCCTCTTGCCTCCTTTGAAAAGGGCACCAAAATAAATAAAGAAAAGGGAGCCCATTATCCAGGGAGCCCGTTCGAGCCACACAAAGTTGTAGTAGTTCTTCTCTTCTTCTGGGTTGGCTGCAAGTTCTTCACTCGCTGTCATGGCGAGGATAATTTGGACTCTGAGTACTATGCGCCCCAGCGGGCTGGTACGAAGAAGTCCAAGGCGGTACGGGCTATGCGCCTCAAACGTGCTATGCCAACGGTAAACCAGAAGCATGCGCTCACAATCATGCGTGCTGGTGATGGTAAGCTATACAAGGTTGACTCGGGTGCTTCTGCGCCAGAAATGAGCCGACCTTCAAAGTACTTGTCTCACTTGGGCGCATCTGTTGCGTTCGCAACCAAGTCGAGCAAGGCAAACCCTGTGGTCTTGAACTCCTGCGCCTCTATTGGTTGTGCGTCTGAGGTTCGTTCAAGTCACTGTAAATGTTGTTCCCCCACTACTGATCTGAGCGCCTATTTGGTATTGGATCAGGGGGCACAGCATTCACTTGACCACCCCGGCGCTTGGCCTTGCCATGCGCCTGATGGGGGTGTGAAGGTGGCACTCTCCTCTAACGATTTGCGTAATATGATCATTCACAAACGCCGATCAGGAGAGCCGACCGACAAGCATAATACGCCCCTCATAGGGCACACTTGTGCTACGGTCGTCATCAACTGTTGCTGCCGTAAGACAGTGGCTCCACCACCAAGGCAGTCTGTGTTCCAGCAGTTGCAACATGCTGTACCTGTCTTCCAGCGCATCATTCCGCCCCGTCAGAGTAAATCACTTCCTCGTCAATGCACAGGCGCATCTACCAGCCTGGGGCTCTTATCTTCTGAAGGTGTTCACCGTCAAAGCTTCTTCGAACAAGGAGAACCATCACCCACAGTACAACGTCTTGCCAAGGAGGAGGATCAGTCGAATCTATCTTCGTCGAGAAGTCAAGGGAGAGACAAAAAAACTCTCTCAAACTGTTGCTATTCATAGGCCAGGGCAAATCAAACCTATGCGCCAAGTGGCAACCTTCCCGAAGTTAGTGCAATAAACTTGTATTCATGATGATGAATTCACCCCTTCGAATTCAGCTAAGTCAGAGAGCCATTAATGACTCAAAGAACTCTACAGACGCGCCCATTAGCACCAAGCACCTTACGAGGATGCGTCCATACGTTCCTATTTGCCTAGTGGAACGCAGATCGACGCGCCTATTCAACAGTCCATCACCTGTCAAAGAATATTAAATGCTGAAGTCTGACAGAGTTGGCAGCACATCCTCCGAGGACTGAACAGTTAACATCTTTTTTAGATGATGAAATATCGCCGACGTCAGCATCATCATTACTCTCCTCCGGCGGTTACGAGCCACGTGGCCGCCCAACTATTTTGTATGCGCCTCCGCAGCCATGCGCCCAAATCTCTGCATGTGCCTCAAAAGCCATGCGCCTCAGACTTTTTTCTGATCCCTAAAGACAGAAGTCAAGTCACTATTGAAGCCTCGCATGCACCTCAAAAGTCGTGCGTCCAGACTGGTTCATGACTCCTAAAGGTTACAAGCCAAAGTCTCCTCATGCGCCCAATCCCAGGCGCATCCTATATGATCACTCTCTACCAAATCCGAGATCTTTGAGCCATGGACCTACGACACGTGTCCTTTGACTCGATTCAGCCTATGAAGGGGTGCTAATCACCCAAGATCTCAGCAACTGAAAGATTCTCTCCATTGCTACGTGTCAGCTCGATCGCAGCCCACAAAGGTAACAGGAAGGGTTCAACTCCTCAATCAGAGCGCATCGCCCGTGCACCTCCATCAGCTATCACCACATGGCATCCCCACAAACAGGCGCATCCTACATATGCGCACATGAGCAGCCAGCTTATGAAGCTATAAATAGAGGGATCATTTCCTTCTTACAGACACACACAGCTACGAACCTACATATACACAGAGTGAGGCAGATACAGACACTCAACGTCTTCTTCCTCTCCACAAGCTCCAGTACCCAGAGCAACTCAGACCTTCAGAGAACCGATAACCGTCGTCAGATCGTCAACGGAGTCAACGCATTACCACTCGCTCCATCGGCATAAGGGACCCAGATAAACAAAAGTGTACTACTAGGACTACGTCTAAGTCCTACACTGTAACACTGTTCTGTTTGTAATTGAAATTTGCAATCAAAAGATTTTAATGGCAAACAGGGACCAAACTGAATTTTAGTACTTCATACCACCCCCAGACAGACGGTCAGATGGAGAGAGTGAATCAAATCTTAGAGGATATGTTACGTCTATGTGCGATCGATCTAAAACTAGTTGGGATACGCATTTACCGCTTGCGGAGTTTGCGTATAACAACAGTTATCAGTCGAGAATTCAGATGGCTCTATATGAAACACTCTATAGGAGGAAGTATTGGTCACCGATATGCTGGGATAAAGTCGGAGAGCGACAAGTGCTCGGATCGAAACTGGTAGAGCAGGCCGTCGAGAAGGTCCGTTTGATCCGAGATAAACTCTGCATCGCGTAAAGTCGACAAAAGAGCTACGCAGATCTTCGTCGACGACCGCTAGAATTTTTGGTCGAGGACCATATGTTTTTGAAAGTAACGCCTATACGTGGCATAATGCGGTTCGGCATTAAAGGCAAATTAAGTCCAAGATTTGTAGGCCCTTTTGAGTTTCTTGAGCGAGTTGCAACTGTTGCTTATCGGATCGCACTACCTCCTACCTTGGCTGAAGTGTACAATATTTTCCACGTTTCATAACTTTGAAAATATGTGCACGACCCAAGTCACGTGGTTAGATTCGATCAGTTGAAGCTACGTGCTGACTTGTCTTACTCGGAGGAGCCTATCCAAATTTTGGACCGTAAGAAGAAAATATTGTGAAATCGATCAAAGTCCTTGGTCCGCATGCTTTGGCAGAACCATTCAATTGAAGAGTCAACGTGGGAAATGGAGGCGATGATGAAGGAGAAGTACCCTTCGTTGTTTGCCTAATTTAAGGTCACACCCTTGTTCTTAAGTTTCAGGACGAAACTTTTTTTAGTAGTATATTATGTAGTGTCCCGCTTCTGATAGGCGACGGACTCCGTAATATGCTTGTGCCGAGTCAGATCGGTCTAAAACTTAGATCGCCATCTGATTCGATCGCTGAGCTTGGTAAATAATAACACATTGCGGCATCATTCAAATCGATTTGGACGAATGTTACGAGAATCGATCCAATTAATGGAACGGCTTCTATTGGAATAAGTCCTAGATACAGTAGGCTGTGTCTCGACGAGTGAGCTCTATATAAGAGTCCCTTCGACGGGACCGGACTGTTGTATGGTTTTCTTGGAGCTTTCGTCGCTTGGTTTTGATGAAGGTATTTTTGCATCGTTTTCTAAATACATTCTACGAATTTTGAAACACAGGATTTAAAGAAGGAATTCTGGCTAAGTGTTGGTGCCAATACAGGAGCTCGCATAACTGAAGCTTGAACGTTGTGAAGCACTTCGACTCTCGGCACAATCAAATACTTAGTGGGTGGTTCGGCCCCTTCTTTTCTACTCCTTCTCGCAAACGAAATTCTTTTACCTCGAACTCATTCAAATCGATGATGCTAAGTTAAATGCATGCAAATCCACTAAGATGAAGAACTAGGGAAAAACGTAACGATTTAGAGTAATCTACTTTGAAAATATAAGTTTCATACCCAAATGAGAAAGTTTAAGGTTCTAGTAAAAAGATAGACTATTGCACGTGCTGTAAAATAATATGAAATATCGATTGTGGCTTATGATGCCTCGAGAAATTTGGTGCCTACGGGATGCTAAATCGGAAGTATGACTTTGGGGAAATGAATCGTTGCATGAGTTGGGAGAAATGATAATGCCGTTCAATACTGTCTGCGCTATACAAATCTGTTTGCATATATTAAACTGTTCACGCATTGGCATAGTCATGGACAACTTGTGCACAAGTTTTATTTTCCTCGAATCGGTATCCGGGGCATCAGTATCGAATCGATCTAAGGGGAATAAATAATCGTGCTTCGGCAATGATGCATTGCGGGACCGTCAGTCAGGCTTACAACCTAGACTGAACGGGCCGAAATACCGTTGAGATAGTCCCAAGTGGTGTGTAACACCAGTGACCGCACATATAAGATAGTAGCATGCTTACCTATTGTCTTATGCAGGTAGTAAATATTATCTCTGTTTTTATGCAGGGACGAGCACGGCCGTGGTAAGAATTGTGATAATCGTTATGTTTTACTGTATGCTTTATTACTTAAAAGATGGCTATCGATATGAACTGAATTCATTTAGTTCTAAATAGAAAGAAAACTCTAAAGCATGTCTACGTTAACAATCAGAGTCGGTTTAGACAAGTGGCTTTGCCCCTTCCACTTAGCAAGTGTGCTAACCCCCTCCCCAACTCTCCAGGTGCTGCGAGAGCTCTAGACTAAAGCTGAAGTTCGGAGGCGTTTTGAACCTCTTCCTATTATAAAGTAGTTGGTAGTGGATTTGTCTCCGCCCACATATTGTATAAAGACAAAGCATGGTTATTATATGATATCTTTATTTCTTTTATTTTATGGATGAGATTAGTAGCTGTGGTTTTACTGTATTTACAGCTTACGTATATTTATTATACGGCTGGCATGTCTACGTTCCTAGTCCTGCATATTTTGGGACTGGAGCATTACATATTTTTGTGGTCGCCCATGCAGGTCAAGACAAATTATTTTGTTACTTTACCATACCAAGCAAGCATGCGTATAGGATTAGAGTCTAGGATCTCATCCACATACTTGACCTCTTTCTTCGATTCTATTTTTGAACTTGACCTCTTTCTTCGATTCCTTCTATCATTATTTCTATCTTCCCTTCGTGCTTGCTAGAGGTTAGGAAGGTGACCCCAACTAGATAGACATGTTTTCTTTTGTCCCAAAATACCACTAGTTTAACTCTTGTAAGTTGGGTAGAATGCCTCACGACCTAATAACTCTTTCATCCTCGTGACCTGTATTAATGAGTTTACATAGAATTTAGAGGACCCTAACCCATCTAGACAACCAAGCCATAAACAAGGATACACTAGGACGACTGTATAGGCCAAAAACTTCGGACGAGACTTAGATTTTAAGGATCTTGGACTATTTAATTTCTTCATCATTATCCCCCTACTTATATTTTGACTACCTTACGCTGTTAAATTAGCCTAAGTTTGCAAGCTTATTTCTTTATCGAGCTTGATCATGACATATTTTATTGGGTGCGCACCCACTAACATATTGTCTAATCAGAACCGGTGCATGATGGTCTGATCAACCTAGTGCACTTTGGTTCGCTTTTCATATATTATTCTACATGGATGGAGACATAGTTAAACTTAGCCTCTAGAATTTCATCCGCGACTGCCTTGGCAATTCTTTTTGAAAATTTTCAGTCGTATTTGAACCACTTATCCGTATTCAATAATATCTTCTTCGAACTCTTTATTATTTTCGTCTTTCACATATTTTAGAAATTCAAACGCTCGTACTTGTTATCCCCTAAGTTGTCCCACCATCTATTGCCAAGATAGTTAGCCACTGACCAACCAATGTGACTATATCCCTGTCTTGAGTTACTCGCCCTTTTTTCTCGACCCTAAAATCATTATAGCGACCTTCTAACTTGAGAATGATTCAAATCATTTCCTTAACCATACCTTAAACCTAGACGACTATATTCTCTCAAGGAACCATATCTTCTAAGTCCCTAAATTATTCTCTTTGATCTACTCGATTTCGTACTATTCTCTAAATTCGTGTTATCATTGCCTAACTAGCGACCCCCATCCAATACCATATCCATGATTTATTTTCGTAGTTATCGAAATCACTATTTTCTAATGCATGTTTGTGTTAAACGTCATTTCCTTGCCACGCCCAATGATTTGATCATGTTTCCTTATCGATATACCCATGTATCTTCTCAACCCCCTAATTATTCTTAATTTCGAGGACAAAATTCTTGTAAGTTGGGTAGGATGTAAACCCAATAAATTTTTACTACGATTTTTTTATTCTAAATTTGGTACTAATCTTTTTTTTGTATTTGCTCGTCGAGTGTGAATATGTGTGAGGTACATATTTTTAGAAAAACATTTTGATTATAGATTTTTATAGTTACAAAATAATATATAGTAATTATTTTTATTTACTTAAAGTTGTGAAAAGCGTCACATCGAGATTTCAAAAACAATATTTAATTTTATTATTATAAAAAGGCGAGTATATTTTATTGGCGATTTAGAAAACTATGTTACATATAAAAATATCTTCTCTCATGCAAATACGTAAGATGTAATTCATGTCTAAATTGATTTTTGAATTTATTTTATTAATTATTCTAACTTACTAAAAAGGTATTTTAAATAGTTTAATATTAATTATCATTTTCAAAATTTAATTATTTTTATTGTTTATTGTTTATAGAAAAGATAATTTGAATTTATTATGATAACTTAAACTTGGATTAAATTTTATTTAGTTGATAATATAATTTATGTGAATTATCTATATTTAAGTTGAATTAGATTTAATTGGATTAAACTAGATTGAGATTTGATTTTGATTAAATTGATTGATTTAAAGTAAAATGTGGAAATTATCTAAAAGGGTTTAAGTTTTTCTATTGCCTATCCAACTAGGAGTTCCACCTCCCCTATATATACGGGAGCCTCCATAAGCTTTTCATCCACCAAATTTACTCCACAACTTTCTTCACCGAGGTGCGTGCATCGTATATGTGTCCAATTCCTTCATGTTAGCCGTGATGGCCTCTGGTCAGACCCCGGGTGACTTCTTATTCTATACTTTTACGTATACATTATTTATCTCTTTCGTGTCGGACACCCCCCAACACAATCAAATTCCTAATCTAAACCTATTCTAACCCTGCCCACCGTCGTCCCGACAAGAACCCGTCTTCTCCGACCCAGTTTCCCGCCTCTGACAAAGACCCCCACATGCATCCACCACCCGTGTCGACCCTGTTTCTCCGATCACCCGACCAGCCATCCTCGCCGTGAACGTCACCATAACCACCTGCACCACCGCCAACTGCAGACAACAACCACCACCAAAGACAGCACCACAACCGGCACCCGCGACCAACCATTGCCAGCACCCGGCCATTCCACACTGCTATTACCATCGCCTTCTCGAACCCCCTGCTCACCAAAATCTCCGGCCACCACCGTTATCATCATCACCACCATAACCTACGACTACAGCGCCCTCCTGACTAATCTGGCGCCCCTCCGCAATGGCCAGAACCCAAATCCCCTAACAACTCGACAACCCTCACCGGTGGCGACTACCACATCACACCACCCAAAAGAAAAATAGAACATCTCTTACCTATCCCGCAGATCCGTCGACCCTGCGGCGGCACACCGGTGAGCCCCTTCCCGTGAAGGTCGGCGTCGAACCACTCCCTCAGAGCGCCAGATCCGGTCCGAATGACCCCGCGAGAAATTGGATTGACAAACGATTCACTGTGTGACGAAAAATTCCGTCACGAACATTGGGTTGGCGTTGTTGCTATCGTACTGTCGTTTCCATGTTCTTCGTACGCGCGCGCGTTGCTGCATCTGCGCTGCAGTGGCCGCGCGCGACGGCGCCCAGGGTGGCGCACGGTTGCGCCAAGACCGGGGTCGGCGCTGGGGGAGTTGGAGTTGGGTTAGGGTTTTGAGTTTGTATCGATTTCCTTCTCCTTCTCTCTCTCGTTTCCTCGTATATATGCTCTGTTTTACAGAGCCTTTGGTTCTTTTGGTGTCGGGCTGAGCGGGTTTGGTTCCGGGTCTGTGGGCCTCTGGCCCGACTAGGCTCACTGACTGTGGGATTGAGCTGGGCTCGGTCAGGCCTGGAATTGCTGGGATTTCCCCTTATTTCACTTTCTACTTATATTATACATCATCCTATATTCATATGTATATACTTCCAAGTATATTTACATCATATATATTATATATGCATAAATACATCCCTACACACACACACACACACACACACACACACACGTAATATATATATATATATATATATATATATATATATATATATATATATATATATATATATATATATATATAACTCTTTATATATTTGTAAATATCTTCTATGCATACCTACCACTATAATAATAAATATTAAAAGCAACCAAATAATATCCTAATAATATATATTCATAGTATAGTGTCTTATTTATAGAAATATATATACACATATATATATATATACATATCATTTATATAATAAATGATTTAATAAATATAAATCGTTATCATTTAATAACAACAAAGTAATATTAATGATAATAAAAATCCTAATAACAATTAAAATAGCCCAAAAGTTGTTTCTGATGGATATAACATGCACACTACTTATCTGGCTCCAGAAGATCATACAAATCTTGTAAAACACTATTTAATAATAATAATACCTATAATCTACTTATAACAAATATTTAGAAAAATAATTGCCAATTCCAAAAAATATATACAAAAATATTTGCATTTACCAAACATGTCTACAAGGTCGTATTTGGTTCCACTACATGCCTACATGGGCTTGGATTTGACTTGGTCCAAATCTGGACAGGTTCGGTACAACCGGGTTCCCTAAAACTCAATAATATAATTAAATAATAAATAAAATCTTCGGTAAGGGTTAAGTCGCAACTTGGCCTGGTTTTCCTAATTAGGACACACTTATGGCTGGATCTTCCTTGGCATGGCTAATACACTAGTCAAGGTACGCCACTGCACTATTCGTGCCATGATTCCTAGTCGTCTGATACTTCAAAACTCAACCATGGTTAAAGTCATCTACCGTAATAATTAACTAAGTAATTATTTATAAAAATCTAAAAATCCCCATTTAAATCAAATACATTAAAAAGTATTTCAAAAATTTCCGGGAAGAGGAGTTACAAATCTACCCACCTTAAAATAATTTCGTTCTCGAAATTCTAATTTATGACTGTCCCTTAAAATTCAAAGTCTACTATCACCTTAATATCCTCAAATTTAATTTCTCAAAAATATTCTATAACCTTCTCTAGCCATTTTATAACTCCAAATACTTGGGAAATTCTACCTACCTTTGGTCATACTACTCCTCAAAATACGGTCACTAAAATCTTATAATCTTCTTATTAGTTGCTAACAATCCTACAAACAGATATCTAGGGCATATGGCATCTATAATCTCTCATATCTATAAAAAAACCAAATATTCAATAATCAAGCAATATTATATTATAAGTTAAGAATTTCGGATGAATTCTAGACAGTACGATCGTTCGTCACCCCGAAATAGGAAGGGACGAGAATCAATGGTACGGGAAGGCAATGGAGAATAATCGAGAGCAAATATAAAATTTTAAGGACGTAGAGAAGTTTCTAGGAGAACTTTTAAGGCAGTGTGGATTGAGATTTCTAGGTTTATCATTGTCGCAGGCTCGTACCAGTACAGTTACGTAACCGGTACGATATGCTCTGACCTGTATGGGCCACCAAAAAAACTTGTCACTGTCACGATCCGCACCCGCTTTTTCGGATACGAGACGTGTCCAAGCCAGCCTAAGCCGCAGAATCGGCGGTAGAACGCTGTCAAGCCCGCAAGAAATAAATGCTCAAGAAATAACATTTGATGTTCATTCACATTTCTACATTTATTACAACATTTATAAGTAAAGAAAATACAAGATTTTACAATTAATGAAATTGATACAATTGCTTTCTATTTCTAGGTTGACCTCAGCATACCCATGTCTTCCCAATGCTAAGAGTGATCTCGGCTAAACCTGAAAAATGTCGGTTTCCAGTCAGGTGTGGAACAAGTACACAAACCGACGATAATTCGAAAACACAATAGAATTAACAAGACATGAAAATAACATATGAGATATAAAAACTGGAAAGTACTGATGACATGGCACGGTGGAGATGAAAAGGAAAAATAAAAGACATCTACCTAGGTGGTGTGAAATATCATTTTCAGCATGTGAACGGCTAGGGATAAATAAGGCACATTGCACGTGTCGTGTGCAGCTGCTAGCATTCAAGATTAGACAAATGGGATAGTTTTGTAGCTCTCCTTCCCGGAATTTTTTTTGAAATATTTATATATTTATTTATTTGATCTAAATGGTGATTTTTAGATTTTTATAAATAATTATTTAGTTAATTATTACGGTAGATGACTTTAGCCATGGTTGAGTTTTGAAGTACCAGACGACTAAGAATCATGGCACGGATAGTGCAGTGGCGTGCCTTGACTAGTGTATTAGCCATGCCAAGGAAGACCTAGCCATAAGTGTGTCCTAGCTAGGAAAACCAGATCAAGTTGCGACTTAACCCCCACCGATTAATTATTTATTTATTAATTAGATATATTGATTTTAGATGACCCGATTGTACCAACTTAGTTCGAACTGGGCCCGAATAGAAGCCAAGCCCATGTAGGCATGTAGTGGGACCAAGTACAGCCTTGTAGACATGTTTGGTAAATGCAAATATTTTTGTGTATATTTAGGAATTGGCATTTATTTTCTAAATATTTGTTATAGGTAGATTACAGGTATTATTATTATTAAATAGTGTTTTACAAAATTTGTATGATCTTCTGGAGCCAGATAAGTAGTGTGCATGTTATCCAATAGAAACAACTTTTGGACTATATTTAATTATTAGGATTTTTACTATCATTAATATTATTTTTTGGTTATTAAATAATAATGAATTATATTTATTAAATCTTTTATTGTATAAATGATATGTATAAATATTATATATGTGAATATGTATATATAACTATATATTGTATACGTGTGTATGTATATATAAATATATATTGTAAGTGTGTGTATATGTATCTATATATAAATATATATATGAATATATATATATGTATGTATAAATATATGAATATATATATATACGGATGTGTATATATGTATAAAAATATATATTATATATGTATTGATATATATATATATATATATATATATATATATATATATATATATATATATATATATATATATATATATATATATATATATATATATATATATATATATATATGTGACTGTATATATAAAAATATAAATATGAATATGTGTGTATATATATACATGTATAATTGTATATAGATATTTATATATATATAGATTATATATACATAAGAACAAATAGAAAAAAAAAGAAAAGGAAAAGGTATAAGAAGCATGAACCAGGCCCAGCTATTTCCAACCAAACCCTTCAGACAGCCCGGCCTTTGGCCCAGGCCAGACCCGAGCCCAGCCTTCCCAGGCTTTTCCGAGCCTACAGCCAAACCCAGCCTAACCGAGAGAAACAGCACAACCATATAAAGGCCATGCCCGACCTTCAGCATCTAAGTCCAACCGATCGAGCGATCCATATATAGAGAGAGAGATCTCGAGACGGAAAAACAAACCCTAACCAAACCCTACGCACCCTCCCCCAGACCATGGCGTGCCACCCAGATGGCTGTGCAGCGCCGCAGCCACCGCCGGCCGGTGGCAGGAGGCCGCGCGCGCGCGGGCGCGCGCACAGGCGCGTACTAGAACAGGACAGCAGCAGTAGCGTTCGTAGGGGACTTCGCGACGGGATTTCTCGACGCGTGGTCAATCATCTTCGGAGCTGTCTTCTCAGGTATGCTCACAACCTATGGGCCTACAAGCCTGTTCATCTAGTTTAAATTAGTACGGCCTAGATAGCCTACAAAATCGACGTAAAGTCGACGAAAAACCACCCCGAAACAGGACATATAAGGCAGCCCACACTCCACGTTCGAGGATCGATTTCGATCGATCCAGTAACCTTTTTGAGAATCCATTTAATGACAGTCCTAGACCACCAATAGGACATCGCAACCCTTCTTGTAGATCCTAATTTCATTAAACAGGTAAGAAGTTATTGAATCCCGAACTTTGACGAAAATATGTTTTAAAAACATAAAAATTTACCCACACGACGTGCGTCCCGCCAATCCGGGTGACGTAGTCACGAACTGAAAGCATTGAAAGCTGTGTATCGGCTTCGTGGTCGTGTGGGCTTTGACGGAATTCAAATTGGTCGCGTGTGCGCGACGAAGTTGATCCGTATCCGTCGAAATTCACCGTATCGATCTCTTTGAAAATTTCCCAATTACTTCGTGCACGCTCGTCAGATCGAGACGAAACTTGCGCCAACAGGACCGTATCGTTTTTCTGGTCCTGCTTGCCAAGTTTGGTCTGATTCTGAGACAGTTGAATCGTACGTCGTTTTGCGGGCCCTACGGTCCCACTCAACAGGCGATTTTGTGCACGGCCCGCCGGAATCCAACTTTGGACATACGATTGGGTTCGTATCGGAAAACTGGATCCGTAGACATGTAGTTTGACGACTTTAGAGACCGTTGACTCTGGCACGCTTTTCGGTGCAAAGCGGGTCCAACGACGGACATTATTTTTGTCCGAAATTACCGTTTTGCCCCTGTATCCAGAATTGGACTTAAGGACAGGCAATCCTAGCTAATTTGACTATTCTGAGAATGTTGGTAACACTTATTTCAGCTTTTGGAGACAGTTGTGATGACTTGGACTTTTTGACTTATTGATTGGCGATACATTGTTGGTTCTCCGTGCAACCCCCAGGCAAGTATACCTTGCCAACTTGTACAGTATAATTTATATGCATGTTCATCATCTTGCTGCGGTTCTTTTTCTTACATTCGTGATTGCTTTATTATATGTCTAGTACACTTTTCCTGTTATAGTTTCACTTTACATGATTCTAGTTGTCTGCACATTCTTGTTCCTTTCTGTTATGACAGTTCTATCTGTTACACTATATTAGTCTCATACGTATTGCTTGATAGAGTCGTCTAGTCCTACACCATGATTTCTTCGACTTGATTGTAACTTGACTTGATATGACTTGAGTAGGACTTGACTTTGACATTCTATAGATTGGGAGTACTTACCTTGACTACGGTCTATAGGATTTTATACTAGGATTGGCTACTGTCTTGGTTGTGAGTACTTGCCTTGACTACGATTGGGACACTATAGATTGCGAGTACTTGCCTTGACTGCAGTCTATAGCTTTGACCTATTAGTCATTTCTAGTATGGCATGCCAGTGTCTTAGGATCCTTGTGTTTAGATCTTGAGTCTTGGTTCATCTAGTCTTATTGGATATCCTTGATTGTTCCTCACTTCTTGTATATTTATACTGTTACATGTTGGCTTGTATATTATGTATCTTGCTAGTCCTCTAGGGGACCTGATGATCTCTTCAGGTTTAGCGACCGCATGGAGTTAGTTAGCAGAGCGGGATGGTAGAGGATTGCGATGTATGATACAGGTATTTGCTTGTGATATTCCTTTATTATCCTTTCATGCTTTATGTTCAGTACCATGATATTTTCTGCTTATTTTATAGACTCATATCATTCTTAGAGTCTAATCGGACAATGTGCTAATGGGCTGCAGACCATGACCCATACTTGTTCATTCTTGTTTATATGATTCATGTGGATTGAGATATAGTTTAGATTAGACATGATACCCATGACCTTGACAGCTTATACGTACTTGAGTCGGGCTGGAGTCCGCTCAATACGTAGCTGGCTTGCTCACGAGCTCGCGTCCGAAAAGCGGGTGCGGGTCGTGACAAGTTCTGGGTAGTCCACATGTATACTAAGATATTTTCCCTCCCGACTACTCCGTATGACGAGCGTGTCAACAAGCAGCAAGATATATGTATAGAAATGAAATGAAAAGACTACTATGAATCGAAAGCAATCAGAAAGTGCACTTACCTGAGGTCCTTAGCTGGTGAAACCAAAAATAATATACCACTCAATGAGCCACAATCAGTCAACACATGCAAAAGTCTCCAGATGCTGAAATAAACATTACCAACATTCTCAAAATAGTCAAATTAGGTAAGATTGCCTATCCTTAAGCCCAATTTTGGACACAGGGGCAAAACGTTAATTTCGGGCAAAAACGATATCCGCCGTTGGACCTGCTTTACACCGAAAAGCGTGCCAGAGTCAACGGTCTCTAAAATCGTCAAACTACATGTCTACGAATCCGGTTTTTTCGATACGAACCCAACCGTATATCCAAAGTTGGATTCCGGCGGGCCGTGCACAAAATCGCCCGTTGAGTGGGACCGTGGGGCCCGTAAAACGACGTTCCGATTCAACGGTCTCAGAATTGGACCAAACTTGGCATACAGGACCAGAAAAACGATACGGTCCTGCTGGCGTAAGTTTCATCTCGATCTGACGAGCGTGCATAAAGTAATTGGAAAACTTGCACAGATATCGATATGGTGAATTTCGACGGATACGCATCAAATTCGTCGCACACACATGACCAATTTGAATTCCGTCAAAGCCCACATGACCACGAAGCCGTTACGCACCTTTTGATGGCTTCAGTTCGTGACCACGTTGCCCGAAATGGCGGGACGCACGTCGTATCGGATGGTTTTTCACGTTTTCTACTGTTTCGAAATCAGATTTTTGTTGAACTTCATCAGCGATTTAATTCATGCTCACACATCAAAAAATAGAACTACAAGCTGCGTTTTGATCTTGGTTATGTTAACTATAATTCTGTTCAATTAGTTTCTGAAAACTAGTAAAGCGTAGATCGAAATTCGGCTTCCAAATATGGGGTTTGGACGATCCTATACCCTGTTTTCGAACAGTTATCGGTCGATCTTTGGGTCAAAATAAATCCAGTTTTAACTACGTTCTTCTTGAATCTATTTACAGGGACGCGAAGTCGTATAGTTTTGGTACATACCAGAGGAATCGGTTCGAGAAACGATCCACCGTGCGTGAAGGATTCCTGCGACGAAGTGACACCTCTGTACGTGTGCGCTGTCATTTCCGTCCGCGCCTATACGCGCGCACGTTGTGTCTCCGGCGATCTCCGACGCTCGCGCGGCGGCGCGCGGCGGCGTGGTTGGTCGCCAGTTGTCAGGGAGGAGGCGCCGTGGCTTAGGCTAGGGTTTTAGTTAAAATCTCTCGATCTCTCTCCAATATATGTACGCTGTGTATGGGTTGCGGGGGGGGGTCGAGTCTCTCTGATGCTCGGTTTGGGGAAGTTTTGTGATGGCTGGGCCGGGCCGGGCTTGTGAGGCCTTGGGTTGGGCTGGGATTCTTTTCCATTTTCCATTTCTTTATACTTATATATATACATATAAATGTATACAAATACCTATATATATACATATAAATATATACAAATACCTATATATACACATATACATATATATAAATATATTCACACACAACATCCAATTAATATCCATATATACGCATATATCTATATGTATACATTTTATATTACATATTTATATATACGTACACATATTTATATATATATACATGCACACATATTATATTATTTATTTATATATACATACACATTAACACATATATAGTATATTTATTTATATCTATGCGTCTAAAACTATATATATATATATATATATATATATATATATATATATATATATATATAAAATATGCTAAGTACAATTTATAATAGAAATACCATATACCTAAGTCTATATACAAAATTCACATAAATCTAATACAATATTATTTTATATATATAAAAGCCTATTTTGCCATATACCATAAATACGCTTCTATATATATATACAAGTATAAATATAACCTAGATAATTCCTATAAAGTCTAACATATTTGTTAAGGACAATTATTTACTATATTATCAACAAGACATTATTTAATATTAAGAACTTATAATATACATAAATACAACCACCTTCGTGAACTCGGCTATCGGGTCACTAAATTAGAATAGTGGTACGATATACGTCTAGATGGACGCCTTTGGTCTCACTACGAGCCTACATGGGATACGGTTGGGTTTGGGTCAGTTTGGTGCGACCGAGTCTTCTAAAATCAATAATCTAAATATTAAATAAATAAAATGTCGTTAGAGGTTAAGTCGTAACTTGGCCTGATTTTCTTAGTTAGGACATCACTATGGCTCGGTCTTCCCTGGCATGGCTAATACACTAGCCAAAGCACGCCACTGCACTATCCGTGCCATGCTTTCCAATCGCCTTGTACTCTAATTTCTAACCATTAATAAAATCATCTATCGTAATAATTAACTAAATAATCATTTCTAAAATTTCTAAAATCACCATTTAAATAAAATAAATAATAATAAAATATTTTAAAAATTCTGGGAAGGGGGGTTACAAATCTACTGTAACACCCAGTTTTCCAGATGAAGGTAATTTTGAAATTTTGTAATTATAATTATTATTTATTGATAATTATTTCATATTATGATTTTTGGTGATTTTTAATCATTTTTAAACTATTTAAAATTATGACTTGTGATTTTGACATTTTACTATTGTTTGGTTTTAATTTCGAGGAATTTGTCACCCCCAGATTTTAGGAACAGGAGTATTTTTGTCATTTTGTATTTTTGAAATATTTTGAAATTTATTTTATTATTTATGATATTGTTTTGGGGTTATTTGAGTCGGGTTCGAATTTCAGCTCAATCCGACTTGAAACGGGGACCCGGGGGTAGTGTTGACTTTAGTGGACCCACACATTAGTTAGCCAGGGCCCATATGATAGAAATATTTTAGTTAGAAGTTAGACTAATTATTATGGATAAGGTTAGTGTGATTAGAGACTTTAGAATGACTAATTTAGCCCCAACCAATTAGCCCTTTCCTAATACTAATAGAATAGGTTAGTGGGGGCATTTTGGACCTTACCATAATAGGACAAATAGCCCCATATGGCTAGCCACTTTGGGAGAGGATAGGCTCAAGTTCATTTCATTATTCTCATCCACACTCTCTCTCTTGTTCTTCCCCAAATTCCTAGAGAGCAATCCCTAGCAATTTCTCCACCAAATCCTTCCATTTTGCCACCAAATCTTCTTCTTTCCTTCTCCATTCTAGCCAAGGAGGAAGCTACCCAAGTTTGGGAGGATTCGGAGCTCATTCGTGTCCTTTTGGAATCTCTACGTGTCGGTGTCGCTCCGGGAAGGCTTTTCTTCGATTCGATCTATCGGGAGGTATAAATCCATTCTCCTTTTTATTTCCTCATGCATATAGGTCTATTTTGAACCCATAGGAATGACCCCCATGGTTGTATCTCCATTTGTGTCCATTTGTGTCCATTTGGAGGTCATAGGAGTGTCCTTTGTGTTGTGGTTGTGTCCATGTGGGAAAACCCCAAATTTGGACACACTGTGTTGTTGTTATGTATGAATGAATTATTACATGTTTAATCTCATATTTTGTATTGGAGATGTGTTCTATAGTGTCTCATATATATATATATATGTATATTAGTGTAGAGAGTGAGTTCTTGATATATTATGTTATATACTTGTGTTCTTTTGTCTCAAACTACCCAAATTCGTCATAATTTTTATCCACGTTTTAGTAGCAATAGCAACTTAGAAATGTCATAACTTTTAGCTTAAAACTCCGATTTATCTCCCGTTTTTTTTAAAAGAACCATATCGAAGTTAACTTTCCAAATGTATATTTTAATAAGCCAAATTCTTTCTGTAACTTTCTGTAGAATTATTTGAATGTCAGCTGTACGAAAGACGAACGCGTTTCGGTATTTTTGCGATTTCGGGAGCTTTCGGACACGAAAATGCGATCCGTTTGAAGTTTCGAAAAGCTAACATGAAGTACTACAACATACTTTAATCCTAGAATTTAGTGAATGCCCAATTGGTACAGTATTGGTTTTAAGTAAAAGAGTGACTATACGATATATGCATTTTGTGTAACCTATGAGCCTATGTAGTATGGATATTAAATGAATATAGAGTATGTAATGCATGATATGTTAGATGAATGAAATGATATATATATGATATATATCCTCTTTACATTAATGTATATATATGGTTGAATGCAAGCATGTAGGAATGCAATTAATGTAATATATGTAAGCAATGCATGAATGAAAGAATGATATACAATGCATGCATGAAAGTATATAATGAATGCTAGATATAAATGCAAGGTATATATGTAATGATAGATATGAATGCATAATGTATAAGTATTGTAAATGCAATATCAGATTTCATATGTAGACATAGAACCAATGCATAGCTGATATTTAGATTGAATGTTAGTTCATTTTAGGTTGTTCGAACACTGAACTGTCCATGTAAGCATATATACCTTCCTTTTCCTATTGCCAAGCCAATTTTAGTTTTCAATATAGTGGAATGTCTATGAATGTAATGTTAACCTTCAACCCCTTAATTCGAAATGTTAGTTAATTTCAGTATTAGACAATGCATGAGCTGTATGCATATGGGATGTTGGCTTAATGGCAGATTTCAGATAACATGGTTCATTTTATGTGGTTAGTTACACCAGTTTATGGGATAGCTCACTTTAGTTTATATGTAAATGTGGAACTAAACTGAGAATGAACTTCACCCTCTGCACAAGGACACCCCACTCTATATCAACCACCATGCCATGTAACCCTTCTCTAAATGATTGCTATAATATATATAGATTTATGTAAAGTATAGATGCATGTTAGTTATAACTTAAATAGTCTCTACTCTAATGTATATAGATGTATACTTGTAGCCATGCATGTTAAGTATAATACATGTATAATGTAGATGGGTTAGCTTTGTGACATGTGTAGTGTAAACTCATAACTAGTGTTGATTTCTCTTTTCATGTACACATCCATGTTCACACACACACATAGCTTACATGTTAGTTCCTTCCTTTTTATATATATATATATAATGTTGAATATGCATGAATAGGATGTGCCTTGATATGTACTTGTGATTGGCTTGTATAGCCCTGTGATTGGTGTGTGATTGCTAGACTAGGCTTGGTTAGGCCTAGTGAGACTTATTATACTTGCTGGGGTTAGGAGTGGCCTAGTTGACCTAGTTGACTAGTGTAGTTGACTGGAGTTGACCAAGAGTTGACTTTGGTCTAGTTTGATCTAGACAGCATGCAGATGCATTGTCGATTACTATTATCATCCCCTGTATACATCTTGACTTGTGTTGCTCTAACTAGGAGTCAGGTACCTTATTTCGGACGGTACATTTACTTCAGACATTCAGATACGAGGCGAGTACATTCTCTGACCGTTTCATACTTGTCTGGATTTATATTCTTGCTCTAGATTACTGTACTTGATGCTGACACGATCATTATCACGGATTGGTACTATATGGATCTTCTTCTGAGATGTTATCTCCTTGTATTTACTAAATACATATTGTGATGAGCGTTTCACTTACATATTGTATTTATTGAATATCCTTATTATTGTACACTCATTGTGCATATTGTACTCTCATTATCACATTTAGCCATTGTACAAGTCATTGTACAAGTCATTGTACAAGCCATTGTACAAGCCATTGTACAAGCCATTGTATAAGGTAACGTAACTGAATTGGATCCTTGTGTATTGATTGGGGAGGGAGAGTAGAATTGGTTATGTGATCAACCCTATTGTATAAGAAATTGTATATGTCCATTGTACACCCACGTACAAAGGAGTCCCATTTTTTATTGTACAACCTAACCCGTTTACATAACCATATTGTACTCTAAATCACAGTAGGCTTACAGTTCTTATTTATCATATTTAGATATTTCCTGTTATCAAATCTCTACTGTTTTTCATATACTTTTTTCTTTCAGCGTTTCATGTACCTTACTCTATTGCATGCTTTATATTTTCTAACATGATATGAACTGCGTGAGATGTTTTGTGCTCGCTCCCGTCCTGACTGGACCTGTTAAAAATTTTACAGAGGATGATGAGGAACCCTGCACCCTTACTTGGAGTTTGCCTAGTTGACACTCGCGACCTGGACCCCTGGGGAGGTTCGGACAGCTGCTCAGGATGATACCTTGTATAGTGTAGATAGCTTAGACTGTTCCTTCTTTTCCTGCTTAGCTGTTGTCTTTATTTTCAGAGTTGTATATTTTATAGATGTTGAGACTTGTTATTTATTTCTGCTGTACCTCAGTTGAGGATTTCCTATCTATTTCCATCGTACTACATTCTACCTTAGATTGTGATTGAGTTGTACCTCTGTGCTGGCCTCCTTTTGGGAGAGTATATTTTATGTTATGTAGTTATAGTTCATGACCTAGAACAGCGTTCTACCGCCGACACTGCGGCATAGGCTGGGCGTTGTTACATTCTCGTACCCTCACGGCGGGTGCGGGTCGTGACACGTTTTTAGTGGTGGCCCATGCATGTCGAGTTTATGTAGTGGTATTCAAACTAGAGTATCACTACAGCCTGCAGTAGGATTAGGATATTTTTGGGGTACTCAATCACATTAGGAAAAACTCTTAATCAGATTCCTTTTATCCAATTGCTGCTTATTGATTTCCCTTGAATATAAACTGTCCTCCCTTGATTTTTCGCTTCATACTCAGTAATTGCTTCTTGTTTTGATCTGTCTTTATGATGGTTATGAAGACACGATCTCATCGCTTCGGTTCGGGAGATACTATCGAGAGGCTGGCCACCTCTCGTCCTGTTCATCAGGGCCTCGAGACCGCAGCTTCTGTTGTGTCGACTCAGGTTGGTGTTTCTGCTATATTGGAGGTGCACCTCCGTCTGTACAGAGACTTTTCCCTTCATTTCTGGTTTCTCTCAGCAGCAGCAATTCATGCAGCATCAGCAGCAGAGATTTGTGCAGTATCAGCATCAGGCTGGAGGAAACCAGCAGGGCGAGCTATCGTCAGGACAGTCGTGGATGCACAGACCGTTGGAGATCTTGCTGCAAGTTCCGTTCTTCTCAATTCTATTCCCGCAATTGTATTTTATAATTACCTTGAAATCCGATTCCATCTGTTCCTTGTTGATTGATTTATTTTGTTATGTTACTCTTTTGTTGTGTTTGTTTTTTTCTTCTGAGAAAATCATATGGGCTAGGTCGCCTAAATCATGGGATCTAGAATCCTCGATAGTCGTGTTAGTTGGCATAGTGAGGACATGTAGTCAGATTTTGGATGTATTTTCGGGTATGGGAATTTAAGGTTTTCGTCGTCGCATGCGGCAGTGCGAAAATTTTAAATACCATGAACCTAGAGGTACGTACCTTAGTCAAGGACTCTGTGATTATCATAGCCTTGCTCACTAGCATGATGAAGACTCTGGACAACATGATTTTGGACAGACGCATATGATTAACAGGTTGTATCTTGAGAAGGTTTAAACATCATACCCTTTTAATTGTTATAAATGACTTAGGAGTAGGGATATTTAGTTTTGTAGAGCTTATTCATAGGTAGTTCCTTCATAGTATAATGGTATGATGACTTGTAGAGTGTCTGTACCTTAGAGGTGATAGTTAGCATTGGTGTTAGAATAGTAACCCATTGCAGATAATTCTCCTGTTATCTATAATACCAACCAGTTACACATAGGATATTAGTATGCCTTACATCCTTGATGATTATTACTACTTTCTCATACCTTTTCCAGTGAGGCACCCATGACCAGAGCCTGCCTTTGAGTATAGTTGTAGTTTCACCTAAGATCGAGAGGTCTATTTGCATAGATAGATTGCAGATGATATTGGCATATGGGATATAGGTTAGTTGGTATCTATAGGCCATTGTTGTATAGGGTTATAAACATGTTGTTTAGCCTATACTTGGTTCAGTTTTCCATTTTAGTTAAGTTCCCTTCGTGTTGAGTTCCTTTGTGTTGATCACCTTTATGGGCAGTGTGCAGACCCTTCACTAGATACCATATCCCCTTGATTCAGACCATTCATCTTTAGCCTAGTTCTAAGCATTGTTTCAGACCCTTATAAGTTCAGTCTGCCTTAACCCTTGGTTGATCAGTCATGTATATATATAGATGATATACTTAGGATATATGTGATGGGTTGTTGTTCTTGAGCATATATATATATGTGGTATTTGGTATTCATGTGCTTAGCTTGTAGGTATTTAGTTATAGGTGACTTGATAGGATTGGGAAGTTAAGAGCTAGTCTATTATAGAGTTTCTCTTTTGCTAAATTCTAGTTGCCAACATCTAGATAGCTAGCATAGGTAAAATCCTAAGAAGTTGACCAGCTGATGACCAAGTACTAGGATGTTAAGGAAATTGACTAGTGATTGACCCTTGACTATGTTTGACCTAGAAGGGGGTGCGATCATCTTAATTTCGAAGACGAAATTTTTATAAGGTGGGTAGGATTGTAACACCCAGTTTTTCAGATGAGGGTAATTTTGAAATTTTGTAATTATAATTATTATTTATTGATAATTATTTTATATTATGATTTTTGGTGATTTTTAATCATTTTTAAACTATTTAAAATTATGACTTGTGATTTTGACATTTTTACTATTGTTTGGTTTTAATTTCGAGGAATTTGTCACCCCCAGATTTCAGGAACAGGAGTATTTTTGTCATTTTGTATTTTTGAAATATTTTTGAAATTTATTTTATTATTTATGATATTGTTTTGGGGTTATTTGATTCGGGTTCGAATTTCAGCTCAATCCGACTTGAAACGGGGACCCGGGGATAGTGTTGACTTTAGTGGACCCACACATGATAGAAATATTTTAGTTAGAGGTTAGACTAATTATTATGGATAAGGTTAGTGTGATTAGAGACTTTAGAATGACTAATTTAGCCCCAACCAATTAGCCCTTTCCTAATACTAATAGAATAGGTTAGTGGGGGCATTTTGGACCTTATCATAATAGGACAAATAGCCCCATATGGCCAGCCACTTTGGGAGAGGATAGGCTCAAGTTCATTTCATTATTCTCATCTACACTCTCTCTCTTGTTCTTCCCCAAATTCCTAGAGAGCAATCCCTAGCAATTTCTCCACCAAATCCTTCCATTTCGCCACCAAATCTTCTTCTTTCCTTCTCCATTCTAGCCAAGGAGGAAGCTACCCAAGTTTGGGAGGATTCGGAGCTCGTTCGTGTCCTTTTGGAATCTCTACGTGTCGGTGTCGCTCCGGGAAGGCTTTTCTTCGATTCGATCTATCGGGAGGTATAAATCCCTTCTCCTTTTCATTTCCTCATGCATATAGGTCTATTTTGAACCCATAGGAATGACCCCCATGGTTGTATCTCCATTTGTGTCCATTTGGAGGTCATAGGAGTGTCCTTTGTGTTGTGGTTGTGTCCATGTGGGAAAACCCCAAATTTGGACACACTATGTGTTGTTGTTATGTATGAATGAATTATTACATGTTTAATCTCATATTTTTGTATTGGAGATGTGTTCTATAGTGTCTCATATATATATTAGTGTAGAGAGTGAGTTCTTGATATATTATGTTATATACTTGTGTTCTTTTGTCTCAAACTCCCCAAATTCGTCATAATTTTTATCCACGTTTTTAGTAGCAATAGCAACTTAGAAATGTCATAACTTTTAGCTTAAAACTCCGATTTATCTCCCATTTTTTTAAAAGAACCGTATTGAAGTTAACTTTCCAAATATATATTTTAATAAGCCAAATTCTTTCTATAACTTTCTGTAGAATTATTTGAATGTCAGCTGTACGAAAGACGAACGCGTTTCGGTATTTTTGCGATTTCGGGAGCTTTTGGACACGAAAATGCGATCCGTTTGAAGTTTCGGAAAGCTAACATGAAGTACTACAATATAATTTAATCCTAGAATTTAGTGAATGCCCAATTGGTATAGTATTGGTTTTAAGTAAAAGAGTGACTATACGATATATGCATTTTGTGTAACCTATGAGCCTATGTAGTATGGATATTAAATGAATATAGAGTATGTAATACATGATATGTTAGATGAATGAAATGATATATATATATATATGATATATATCCTCTTTACATTAATGTATATATATGGTTGAATGCAAGCATGTAGGAATGCAATTAATGTAATATATGTAAGTAATGCATGAATGAAAGAATGATATACAATGCATGCATGAAAGTATATAATGAATGCTAGATATAAATGCAAGGTATATATGTAATGATAGATATGAATGCATAATGTATAAGTATTGTAAATGCAATATCAGATTTCATATGTAGACATAGAACCAATGCATAGCTGATATTTAGATTGAATGTTAGTTCATTTTAGGTTGTTCGAACACTGAACTGTCCATGTAAGCATACATACCTTCCTTTTCCTATTGCCAAGCCAATTTTAGTTTTCAATATAGTGGAATGTCTATGAATGTAATGTTAACCTTCAACCCCTTAATTCGAAATATTAGTTAATTTCAGTATTAGACAATGCATGAGCTGTATGCATATGGGATGTTGGCTTAATGGCAGATTTCAGATAACATGGTTCATTTTATGTGGTTAATTATACCAGTTTATGGGATAGCTCACTTTAGTTTATATGTAAATGTAGAACTAAACTGAGAATGAACTTCACCCTCTGCACAAGGACACCCCACTCTATATCAACCACCATGCCATGTAACCCTTCTCTAAATGATTGCTATAATATATATAGATTTATGTAAAGTATAGATGCATGTTAGTTATAACTTAAATAGTCTCTACTCTAATGTATATAGATGTATACTTGTAGCCATGCATGTTAAGTATAATACATGTGTAATGTAGATGGGTTAGCTTTGTACCATGTGTAGTGTAAACTCATAACTAGTGTTGATTTCTCTTTTCATGTACACATCCATGTTCACACACACATATAGCTTACATGTTAGTTCTTTCCTTTTTTTATATATATATATATAATGTTGAATATGCATGAATAGGATGTGTCTTGATATGTACTTATGATTGGCTTGTATAGCCCTGTGATTGGTGTATGATTGCTAGACTAGGCTTGGTTAGGCCTAGTGAGACTTATTAGACTTGCTGGGGTTATGAGTGGCCTAGTTGACCTAGTTGACTAGTGTAGTTGACTGGAGTTGACCAAGAGTTGACTTTGGTCTAGTTTGACCTAGACAGCATGCAGATGCATTGTAGATTACTATTATCATCCCATGTATACATCTTGACTTGTGTTGCTCTAACTAGGAGTCAGGTACCTCATCTCGGACAGTACATTTACTTCAGACATTCAGATACGAGGCGAGTACATTCTCTGACAGTTTCATACTTGTCTGGATTTACATTCTTGCTCTAGATTACTGTACTTGATGCTGACACGATCATTATCACGGATTGGTACTATGTGGATCTTCTTATAAGATGTTATCTTTTTGTATTCACTAAATACATATTGTGATGTGCGTTTTACTTACATATTGTATTTATTGAATAACTTTATTATTGTACACTCATTGTGCATATTGTACTCTCATTATCACATTGAGCCATTGTACAAGCCATTGTACAAGCCATTGTACAAGTCATTGTACAAGCCATTGTACAAGTCATTGTACAAGCCATTGTACAAGCCATTGTATAAGGTAACGTAACTGAATTGGATCCTTGTGTATTGATTGGGGAGGGAGAGTAGAATTGGTTATGTGATCAACCCTATTGTATAAGAAATTGTATATGTCCATTGTACACCCACGTACAAAGGAGTCCCCTTTTTATTGTACAACCTAACCCGTTTATATAACCATATTGTACTCTAAATCACAGTAGGCTTACAGTTCTTATTTATCATATTTAGATATTTCCTGTTATCAAATCTCTACTGTTTTTCATATACTTCTTTCTTTCAGCGTTTCATGTACCTTACTCTATTGCATGCTTTATATTTCCTAACATGATATGAACTGCGTGAGATGTTTTTTGTTCGCTCCCGTCCTGACTGGACCTGTTGAAAATTTTACAGAGGATGATGAGGAACCCTGCACTCTTACTTGGAGTTTGCCTAGTTAACACTCGCGACCTGGACCCCTGGGGAGGTTCAGGCAGCTGCTCAGGGTGATACCTTGTATAGTATAGATAGCTTAGACTGTTCCTTCTTTTCATGCTTAGCTGTTGTCTTTATTTTCAGAGTTGTATATTTTATAGATGTTGAGACTTGTTATTTATTTCTGCTGTACCTCAGTTGAGGATTTCCTATCTATTTCCATCGTGCTACACTCTACCTTAGATTGTGATTGAGTTGTACCTCTGTGCTGGCCTCCTTTTGGGAGAGTATATTTCATGTTATGTAGTTATAGTTCATGACCTAGAACAGCGTTCTACTGCCGACACTGCGGCGTAGGCTGGGCGTTGTTACGTTTTCGTACCCTCACGGTGGGTGCGGGTCGTGACATCTACCCACCTTAAAATAATTTCGTCCTCGAAATTCTAATTTGTAGTTATTCCGTAAAATTCTAAAAGAAGTCTGCCTTAACCTCAACCTCACACATCGTCTATATCCTTTTCTAGTCATTTGGTATTTACGAGATCTCGAGGACTTCTACCCACCTTTAGTCACACTACTCCCTTGAAACACGGGCTACTAGAATCTTATAATTTTCTAACTGGTGGCTAATAACTCTTCTAAAAATATCTAGGACATATGGTATTTATAATCCTCTCGTATCTATCAAACAACCCAAAATTTAACAAGCGATGAATTTATACAAGTAGCTAAAAATTATTAATAAATTCTAATAAGCATGACCATTCGTCGCTCTGAAATTGGAAGGACAGAAGGATAAGAAAAACTAGTCGAGAGCAATATGAGGTTTCAAGGGCGATAAAGAGTATCTGATGATACACGTAGAAAGAAAGTTTACGAATCATTGACTTATTTGCTAAATTGGGCTACTCTAGTCCAGTCACTTGCTAAATCGGAGAACACTTGTTTCTTAGAGGGGCTTGCAATCCATGCAATACAGAAATTTTGTTCTCGAAATTCTAAACAAGGTTCCAAAATAGAATGGAATTTGAGAAATCAAGATTGTAATCTTTTTCGTGGTTATTTAAACACACGAGCAAGGGTATAAATGCAATACAAGATAGTATCTCAACTTCCAGGTGGATGGAATAAGGGTTTCGAATGACATCGCATTCTAAGAGGTGGAGGCTTCATAATAGGTATTGGGACCTATTTCAATTGGTTCGGTCTTATAGTCCAAATACGGTGGTATGCATGGATGGGTTCTACTGGGTCTTAATGGGTTCTCTATTTGGATATCAGTCGTTGGTTGGATGAACCTTGGATTTCAATCTATATTGACCGAACAAGATCCCAAGATAAGACTATGTCTACTAGGTTAGGATAACCTAGAATAGGATTTAACTCAAGTGGTTGAGCTAGTCGCCAGTCAGGTTGGTCAGCTAAGTTTCTAAAGTCCAAAATGCGCCTTCGGTGACCTTTATGTTTAAGTAGCACAAGAAGCCTCTATCGAGTGGCACACTAGTGGCATGTGCGTAGTGGGCTTCGAGTAGGTCACCACCGTATATTGGGTCGCAGGAGTTGAGTCGAAGTTAAGGCTCTAATGGAAGTCGAAAAGTATATCGGGTAGATACTACGGTAAGAGTTATAGCTAGTTCTTTTAACCTGAAAGTCGTACCACAATAATAGAGTACAAGGGGACGGGTTTGAGTGGGACATGATATACCTGGATGAAGGTGGACTTGTCTAGATCTTATATATGAAATTTGTTGGAAGGTAACAGCTGGTCTCGTGCTCCGAATATTAATGACACGGCCGGGGCACAAAATAATCTAAATGGAAAGTGGGAGTCCATGGGGCACTAACTATCATTCTAATGGGAAAATTATTCTAATCATTTGGTAATCCTGGTATATCCTAAATTTTAGAAAGCTTACAGTCTACCCACCTTAGAAGCTAGGAAATGGTTTTAGGAATAATGAGGGTAGAAGAATTTCAAAGTTCGAATATTGTACCTCGACTCGGGTCAATAAAGAACAAGGCACAGCGTAATAGGATACGGTAGATATAAGTCAAGCCAAGGATCGTTGCTCCAATTCAGATGGCTAGAAGGTCCCGATAGTAGCTTAAAGGTCGAGAGGAGAACGAGTAACTCAAGGCAAGGTTCCTGTCACAGGGTTGGCCGATGGTAGCTACACTTGCGTATACAACTTTCATGGCCATGAGGGATACTATGTATCTATCTATCAATTACGAGCTTTCATCTTTCCAATCAGTGAAAGACAAAAACAATAAAGAGTTCAAGAGACATCACTGAATACAATTACGTGATTCAAAGGCGAATGTATAATTCAAGAGAAATTGTCAAAGCAGTCGCGGATGAGTATCCTAGAGACATCTACATCTCAATCCACGTAGGGTAATTAAATGAAAAGCGAACCAAATGCATCATGGTTGATCAGACCGTAATACACTGATTCTGATTAGACAATGTGTTAGCGGGCGTCCCCAATAAACATATGTCTCGAATCAAGCTCGATAAAAGAGCAAGCTTGCAAAAACTAGGCTGTAATAGCAGCATTGGTCAAGAGAGTCAAAAATATAAATATGCGAGGTTTTTGAAATGAGGCACAATTGGTTCGAGTTTTGAGAGAATCAAAACTTACCTGGTATCATTGCTTATATAGGCATCCTACTATCTTCTATCCATAAGGCCTTGGTCGACTAATGGGTTATGGACTTCTGAATTATATATTCTAAGTAAACCTATTAGTGTCGGTCAGTTACCTCGTCAATGGATCACAAGGACCACGGAAGGCCAGGTTGGGAAACATGCTACCGGACTTACAGAACTTACACTAGTATTGGCTTTGGGTTTTATAGGACATACATGGCAGTTTCCTATCCTCTATAGCGTCCAAAACTTGTAATCATGTCTGAAGTCCTATCAGTCACAACACTTAAAATACAAAAATTAACATGGAGGAAATAACTAAAGACGAAAGGAATACAAACATTCTAGTATCTATGTTATGTACATTTCAATGGTTGAGGGAAATTGCAAATCAATCTTCCTCGAGATTCATATACGAATAACAGAATCAGAAAATTATAAACCAGTTCCTTACAGCAAATAGAATTTAAATAGGCAATTCTAACTTATGATATAAGATTTATATCTAATACAGCAAAAGAAAATTAAACAATTTATCAAAATTAATGCCTTAATTCTAGGCAAGTCTAGCATACAAAGCGAATAGTATATCCACATTGGATCACATTATCATATCAAAAGTAATAGTGTACCTATAGGGATCTAGCAAGCTATCTAAATTGCATGGCCTATCTAATAACCTTAACTACCCAATGGTCAATTTGAACAAGGGACTCCTAGTCCTAGTTATTCTCCTAAATTATTTTAATCCTAATTGTGAATGAGCATTTCTTGGGCGCAGGCTCGCAATAGTATGACTAATGTACCATCACGAGTTCACAATATTTTGCAAAAACTGACCTGCATGGGCCACCACAAAAACTTGTCACGACCCGCACCCGCTTTTCTGGATACGAGACGTGTCCAAACCAGCCTACGCCGCAGAATCGGCGGTAGAACGCTGTCAAGCTCGCAAGAAATAAATGCTCAAGAAATAACATTTGATGCTCATTCACATTTCTATATTTATTACAACATTTATAATTAAAGAAAATATAAGATTTTATAATTAATGAAATTGATACAATTGCTTTCTATTTCTAGGTTGACCTCAGCATACCCATGTCTTTCCAATGCTAAGAGTGATCTCGGCTAAACCTGAAAAATATTGGTTTCCAGTCAGGAATGGAACAAGTATACAAACCGACGACAATGCGAAAACACAATAGAATTAACAAGACATGAAAATAACATATGAGATATAAAAACTGGAAAGTACTGATGACATGGCACGGTGGAGATAAAAAGAAAAAATAAAAGACATCTACCTAGGTGGTGTGAAATATCATTTTTAACATGTGAACAGCTAGGGGTAAATAAGGCACACTGCATGTGTCGTGTGCAGCTGCTAGCATTCAAGATTAGACAAATGGGATAGTTCTGGGTAGTCCACATATATACTAAGATATTTCTCCTCCCGACTACTCCGTGTGACGAGCGTGTCAACAAGCAGCAAGATATATGTATAGACATGAAATGAAAAGACTACTATGAATCGAAAACAATCAGAAAGTGCACTTGCCTGAGGTCCTTAGCTGGTGAAACCAAAAATAATATACCACTCAATGAGCCACAATCAGTCAACACATGCAGAAGTCTCCAGATGCTGAAATAAACATTAACAACGTTCTCAGAATAGTCAAATTAGCTAGGATTTCCTGTCCTTAAGCCCAATTCTGGACACAGGGGCAAAACGGTAATTTCGGACAAAAACGATATCCGCAGTTAGACCTGCTTTGCACCGAAAAGCGTGCCAGAGTCAACGGTCTCTAAAATCGTCAAACTACATGTCTACGGATCCGGTTTTTCGATACGAACCCAACCGTATGTCCAAAGTTGGATTCCGGCGGGCCGTACACAAAATCGTCCGTTGAGTGGGACCGTGGGGCCCGCAAAACGACGTTCCGATTCAACGGTCTCAGAATTGGACCAAACTTGGCATACAGGACCAGAAAAATGATACGGTCCTGCTGGCGCAAGTTTTGTCTCGATCTGACGAGCGTGCATGAAGTAATTGGGAAACTTGCACAGAGGTCGATACGGTGAATTTTGACGGATACGCATCAAATTTATCGCGCACACGCGACCAATTTGAATTCCGTCAAAGCCCACACGACCACGAAGCCGTTACGCACCTTTTGATGCCTTCGGTTCGCCACCACGTCACACGGAATGGCGGGACGCACGTCGTATTGGATAGTTTTTTACGTTTTCTACTGTTTCGAAAACAGATTTTTGTTGAACTTCATCAGCAATTTAATTCATGCTCACACATCAAAAAATAGAACTACAAGTTGCGTTTTGTTCTTGGTTATGTTAACTATAATTCTGTTCAATTAGTTTCTAAAAACTAGTAAAGCGTAGATCGAAATTCGGCTTCCAAATATGGGTTTGGACGATCCTATACCCTATTTTCGAACAGTTATCGGTCGATCTTTGGGTCGAAATAAATCTAGTTTTAACTACGTTCTTCTTGAATCTATTTACAGGGATGCGAAGTCGTATAGTTTGGGTACGTACCAGAGGAATCGGTTCGAGAAACGATCCAACGTGCGTGAAGAATTCCTGCGACGAAGTGACACCTCTGCACGTGTGCGCTGTCATTCCCGTCCGCGCCTATACGCGCGCGCGCTGTCTCCGGCGATCTCCGACGCTCGTGCGGCGGCGTGGTTGGTCGCCAGTTGTCAGGGAGGAGGCGCCGTGGCTTAGGCTAGGGTTTTAGTTAAAATCTTTCGATCTCTCTCCAATATGTGTACACTGTGTATGGGTTGCCGGGGGGGTCGATTCTCTCTGCTGCTCGGTTTGGGGAAGTTTTGTGATGGCTGGGCCGGGCCGGGCCTGTGAGTCCTTGGGTTGGGCTGGGATTCCTTTCCATTTTCCATTTCTTTATACTTATATATATACATGTAAATGTATACAAATACCTATATATATTTTTTATATACGCATATACATATATATAAATATATTCACACACAATAACCAATTAATATCCATATATACGCATATATCTATATACATACATTTTATGTTATATATTTATATATACGTACACATATTTATATATATACACATGCACACATATTATATTATTTATTTACATATACATACACATTAACACATATATAGTATATTTATTTATATCTATGCGTCTAAAACTATATATATATATATATATATATATATATATATATATATATATATATATAATATATATATATATATATATATATATATATATATATATATATATATATTTCCGGTTGCAGCGGCCCTCCTCCCCCCCCTCCGGCCGTTCCCGCCCTACGCGCCCCCCGCGGATCAGCTCTCTCCCCCTGCGGCTGCTCCCCTGTTGCTCAGCGGCCGGTCCGGCTTTGCTCGGCGTGCTCCCCCCTCCCCTTCTTCGCGGCCCCCACGCTCCTGCCTCAGCTTCCTCCACCGCCCCCTGCGCCGTGGTCCCGTCCGGCGCGCCTGGGCTCCTCCCCCTTCCCCTCCTCTTTCTGGCCTCTTCGTTCGAAGCCTTCCCCGACGGTCGCCCTTCCCCGGCGGCGTGTTCCTGGCCCGGGTTCGCCCCCTCGGGTCCCGCACTCCTCCAGAACCGGAACCTCTTCGGGCCCCGCCCCTGACCGCTCGGGCTCCGCTCCCCCCGCTTCGTTTATCGTGCGAGCTGCTGGACCCCTCGGTCCCCGCGCAGGTGGCCACGTGCCCGCAGGTGGCCACGTGCCCCTGGCATTGTTCCCGTGGCCCTCCTCGCCGGGACGCGGCCCCAGCCAGCCGTGGCTCCCGCCGCCCCCGGTGGCGCCTCCCCTCCCCCACCGGACCGCGGGTGGGGATCCCGTGACCCCCTTCCCTCCCCCCTCGATCTTCGCGCCCCTCTCGGGCCCAGCGCCCGCTTCGGACAGACCAACGCTCCTTGGGACGCGTGTCCCCTCGGGCCACACTCCCGTTTCCCCCTTGGGCTGAGAGCCCCCCCCCCCCCTTTTTTCGAGTTTTGAATGTTTGCTGTTTCGTATTCTTTGGATTCCAAAAAAAAAAAAAGAGTAGATTAGTAGTAGTTACTTTTGTTATTGGGTCCTTTCGGATTTAGGATTCCACCCTATCTATGTAGGAACTCGGGCTATCTCCCGGTTCCAACCTTTTGATTTCTATTTCAATGAAGGCTTTAGCCAGTGTTTTAAATATATATATATATATATATATATACATACATATGTTTATATACGTACATATACATATATAAGAATATTTATATATGTACACGTACATGTATACATTCAAACCTAAAGAATAAAATATGCTAAGTACAATTTATAATAGAAATACCATATACCTAAGTCTATATACAAAATTCACATAAATCTAATACAATATTATTTTATATATATAAAAGCCTATTTTACCATATACCATAAATACGCTTCTATATATATATATATATATATATATATATATATATATATATATATATATATATATATATATATATATACAAGTAAAAAAAAAAATATATATATATATATATATATATATATATATATATACAAGTATAAATATAACCTAGATAATTCCTATAAAGTCCAACATATTTGTTAAGGACAATTATTTACTACATTATCAACAAGACATTATTTAATATTAAGAACTTATGATATACATAAATACAACCACCTTCGTGAACTCGGCTATCGGGTCACTAAATTAGAATAGTGGTACGACATACGTCTAGATGGACGCCTTTGGTCTCACTACGAGCCTACACGGGATACGGTTGGGTTCGGGTCAGTTTGGTGCGACCGAGTCTTCTAAAATCAATAATCTAAATATTAAATAATTAAAACATCTTTAGAGGTTAAGTCGCAACTTGGCCTGGTTTTCTTAGTTAGGACATCACTATGGCTCGGTCTTCCCTGGCATGGCTAATACACTAGCCAAAGCACGCCACTGCACTATCCGTGCCATGCTTTCCAATCGTCTTGGACTCCAATTTCTAACCATTAATAAAATCATCTATCGTAATAATTAACTAAATAATCATTTCTAAAATTTCTAAAATCATCATTTAAATAAAATAAATAATAATAAAATATTTTAAAAATTCCGGGAATGGGAGCTACAGTCACGACCCGCATCCGCTTTTCGGACGCGAGCTCGTGAGCAAGCCAGCTACGTATCGAACGGACTCCAGCCCGACTCGAATACGTAAACGCTGTCAAGGCTATGGTATACTGCCAAATCATGGCAATACAATCTATATCTCAATCTACAATAAGAATATGAAACATGAATGAATAATTATGGGTCATGGTCTGTAGCCCATTAGCATATTGTCCGATTAGACTCCAAGAATGATATAAGTCTATAAAATAAGCAGAATATATCATGGTATGGAATATAAAGCACGAGAGGATAATAAAGAAATATCACAAGCAAATACATGTATCCCTGCCGGTGTAACCACTACCATCATGAGCCGCTAACTAACTCTATGCAATCAGCTACCTGAAGAGATCATCAGGTCCTCAGGGGACATAGCAAGATACATAAAAATATGCCTATCTAACAGTTTAATCATGCAATAATTTAAACAGGGTATAAACGGGGGAAGAGACAGAATCATGACAACTGACTACTGACAGAATGATCATGAACACGGGTATAAGGACCACTACACATAAATGAACTGCTGGATGAGAACAAGAGAAAATATGTCACGAGATCAATGGATACTCAAACCCTCGTCCCTAGTGTGGACTCACAGGTTTGAAACAACTACTAACCCTCGCCCCTATTGTGGACTCGCATGCTAGCATCAAGAATCATCCTTGCCCCTAGTGTGGACTCTCAGGTGCGGAACAGATAACTACTAACCCTCGCCCCTAGTGTGGACTCGCAGGTTAGCTTCACGAAATCAAGATACAAATAACTACTAACCCTCGCCCCTAGTGTGGACCTGCAGGTTAGCTTCACGAATACAAGGCACAGTAGTTCAGTTATGGCTTACTCATCCTATGACACGATATGACTCAGTCAAAGTACAGGTGACGACACTATATGACCCAGTCAATATACACGGAAGAACAGATCCAATAACTACAAGCTAACTATAAACAAGAACTATATCTATACTAGCATGCATGATATACAAATCACATGTAAATACTCAACTAATAAAACTAGAAAATAAGAATATGTATGTAAATTGTAACTCCTCTTCCCGAAAATTTTTGAAATATTTTTTATTATTTATTTGATTTAAGTGGTATTTTCAAATTTTTTATAAATAATTATTTAGTTAATTATTACGATAGATGACCTTAGCCATGGTTAAGATTTGGAGTACAAGATGACCAAGAATCATGGCACGGATAGTACAGTGGCGTGCTTTGACTAGTGTTTAGCCATGGTAGGAGAATGTCAAGCCATAAGTGAGTCCCAACTAGGAAAACCAGGCCAAGTTGCGACATGACCACTATAAATAATTTAATTATTATTATTAATATTAATTGACTTTTAGGTGACCCGGTTGTACCAATTTTTCAGACTGCACCCGAACCTAGTCTAAGCCTACGTAGTCGGGTAGGTGCATCCAGAGACATCCGTGTAGATATGTATTGGGTATATGTATAGTTGTATTTATTTAATGTTTTAGCAGGAGATTGATAAATGGGTGTTATACATTATTAAATATTGTATTGGATATTTTATCTTAAAAATAGGATAAATACCTTCCTTAGTTATCCTTGCATTTTGAGATTATTAGACTATATGTAAGGTATATACAACATTACTGGTTTATAAATTTTGTTATTATTATTATTATTATTATTATTATTATTATTATTTATTTATTTTATTATCAATGTTATTGAGGTTATTATTATATAATATTATATTTTATTATTATTGGTCTATTATTTTGTCAAATAAATGTTATAATATATAGGTTCATATTTATTAGATAGACCCTACCCTAGGAATAAAAGTATAGGGATTTATTGGGTTTTATGGAGATTTTATATAAGCTTCTATATATAATATATATGTGTATATAGATATTATTTGGTTATATGTATGTAAATATATATAATATATATATATATATATATATATTATATATTATATATTATATCTATATAATATATATACAAATAATATATATATATATATATATATATATATATATATTAAATATATATATATATATATATATATA